>CM070552.1:7801690-8190760 GCA_036346405.1 Phyllostachys edulis
TTCAGTTACAAGCTAGCAACGTGAGTACTGGCCGACTGGGAATTTGGTATGTTTTCATTAATTGATGTGCGATTTGCTTTAGTTTAAGTGCTAATCGGGGCGGAGTTCGACTGGCATGTCAATTTGCCTGTGATTTGAAATGCGTCAAGCCCTTTAGCCTATTTCATGACAAATTTGTGGCCAAATTTGTAGCTCCTGGCCTGTAAGTCAGTGAATTAGTGATTGAGGTGTAAACTGTTATTGGCAGCTCTGTTTGCTGGTATCTGATCTGTGCAATTGACATGAGATTTTGCATTAAAAAAATGATTTTGTTAGCTTTTAGTCTGGTGTTGAGATTGTTTTGCTGAACTTGATGTTTTGTCAACACAGCAAGGGCACTGAATAATTAGCACAGTTGACCCTAATATGGTACATATTTGCTAGGGTTTGCTTATACTGTGGCGATTTGCTGGGTATTGCTTTGGCGCTTAATTTGCACCAAACTTCAAAACATATATATAATTATGATAAATTTAATACTGTACGAATGGAAATAAGCTAAATCACTTCTCAGTGGGCTAGGATAGAGATGAAATCTTCATTATCTAAGTACTCAAATTGTATCTCTATGATGCTATATTATTTACATTTTGCCATGTTTCCCTTATTATGTTTTATGTTCAAGCATTGAGCTAAAGTTTCATGTCAATGATATATTTGTTGCCCGAGGTTGGATATAAATTGGTGTTAGTTCTAGAATGTTAGCATATTAGAATTTAGCCCGAGGCGTGATAAAATCATAGATCCGCCACCGCTCCTTTCCCCTTTTTCATCATAGGTAACACGTCAGGTGAGAGTGACACCGATTCACCTTTATATCTTCTTGCAGATATGAAGAAAAAAAATTTGAGGACAATCTAAGAAGTTTTATATATTAACTCTCTTCGTTCTCAAATAGATGTTTTAGAATATGTGCAAGTAACATTTTAAAACTTTGACCATTAATTCGTAGAAAAATATTTAGATTTGTCACAAGCGTGCATGGTACCAAAACGAAGTAGATGAATCTCGTAGAGAACCAAATAATAACGACAACGAAATAATCACGGTGAGATAAAAAAGATTTGGCAAAACCGACCGTAAATTCCTTAAGCACAACCTCAAAAGAATACAAGGGATTTTCGCTCTCTCACAACCCTCTTGGACATTTTAGGACCATCGGATTCTCACCGTATACAAGAATCTAGTGCTAAAAAATAACCTAGCCTCTAATCCTCTCATGAACCTCTTGATTTAGATGAGTTGATTTGTGGCTTGTGTTCTTCATGACCACCCATGTAGTTTTATATGGTACCCCTTAGTTCTCCTCCAAAAGAAAGTAGAAATCACAATCCTAATAGGACGAGGATAAGAATCCTTGTAGAACCCCTCTAAGTCCTATTAGGTTATCATTCGAGTCACTCATCGTCAACAATTCCTTTGGGGACAATTGAGAATTTGCCACCCAATACAGTGGTCTTCTCAACTTTGCCATTATGTAGATTGCAATTTGTAATTTGCCATTTTGTAGAAAATACAATCAATTATTTGCCATTTTCGTTATTTCTCCCCGTTTCCCCCCTTTTTCAGCCACACAAAATGACCACACTGCCCTTCTTCTTCTTTTCTTTCTTCCTCCTCCAGTCACTCTTCCTCTTTTCTTTCTCCAGTCTCTCTTCGGTGCCAAAACCCTCTCCTTTCCACGATGGCCGCCACCTCTACCCCAACTCCCTCCTCCTTCATCGCCCAGCCAAAGTCGGTGCCTCCTCCCTCCGCGTACTCCACACGCCAAGATCTCTTGCCACTGCCGTCAGCTGCGCCCTCCCCGTCCTCCCCTGCCGCGGGCACCGCCGAGTGCAGCGTCTACAACTTCACAACTAGCCCGGCCACGCTCCTGCTCTCCATTCTCGAGAAGGCGCAGGCAGAGCTCGTCGACTACCGTGGCTCTGGCATGAGCATCATGGAGATGAGCCACCACGGGAAGGAGTTCGACGCCGCCATCAAGAAGGCTGAGGCCGACCTCCACGCGCTCCTTGCCATGCCCAACACCCATGACGTCCTCTTCCTCCAGGGCGGTGCCACCACCCAGTTCGCTGTTGTGCCGCTTAATTAACCTCTATGCCTTCCCATCCGACCCGATCAACTCTCTTGCCATGGCGAAGGCCGAAGGGGGGAGGAGGCGGCGAGGCCGAGCGTCGATGGCGGTGGTGGAGGCCAGATTCGGCGGCCCCTAGCTAGATCCGGGTGCCCATGCTTGTCATCCCCAGCTCCTAGCTTAGCGGCACATCCACCGCGCCTCCCGCCGCTGCATCGCGGGCCAGCACGAGGAGGAGGAGGACGAGCGTGGACACGGCGACCCCAAGGGAGGCGGCGGTTCTTACCATGGTGAAGGACGAAGAGGGGAAGGGAGTGTGGGTGCTTCCGCTCTGGTTCTTGCCATGGCGAAGGCCGAAGGGGGGAAGGAGGTGGCGAGGCTGAGCGCCGATTTGGCCTAGAGAGAAGACAGGATGAAGTGAGGAGCATATGGATGAAGAAGGGAGGAAGAGAGCGAGAGGGTGAAGGAGACTAGAGGAAGAAAGAAAAGAGGAAGAGGGTAGTATGGTCATTTCGTGTGGCCGAAAAATGAAAATGGGGATAAAAACTCAAAAATGGCAAGAGAATGATTGCAAATTGCGAATTGCAATCTACATAATGGCAAAGCTGAGAAGACCACTCTATCGGGTGGCAAATTCTCATTTGTCCTATTCCTTTGTTGTATCCAGGCAAAGACTGACGGTGAGACTCAGAACAATTAAGAAAAGAAAAGTTAACCTGCTTGTAGCCATCAGCCTATCTATTTTTTGAAGTGGCAGCCGTCTAAAGTTGCTGCAAAATTTTGTCCCGGCATGAACAATTGTAACTCTCCACTAAAAGCAGTAGAACGGCAAGGAATTGCTCCAAAATGAAGGGAAAAGACCTATTACTCACGAAGAAATTGAGCAATATATACAACCATCAGTGGTGGACCTAGGATTTTTAGGATGGTGTTCGAACTTTGGAGCTAGGTTGTCCAGATATGCCGATACCAATACGCTGATACCGTGAAATATCATTTCTTCCAAAAAAATTTGATACGATGATACACGTATATATAATAAAATACAAAAAAAATATAGAAATGAATGATTTCATATGAGGAAATGGACGATATAAGGCAATCATAATGGCATGAATTAAACATCAAATTATAGATACCAATGACAGTTGAGGTGAAAACTAGGAATAGAGCTATTTTAGGTCCAAGCTTCATATTTTGTTGAGTGATGTGGTTTTTGCAGGGTGTGGCCAAAACTTGTGCTGTGTGCTTGGCCGTTGTTTTTTTCTCTATTTTTTCTGTTATGGGCTATAGCAGCTATACCGCTAAATTTTTTTTTCCTCTAATAGTGATTGGTAGAGCTTCTGTCTTTTTTTAAAAAAAAAACTTATGCTTGGTGCTTGATCGTTGTTGTTTTCTCACTTTTCTATTCTGGGTTGTAGCAGCTAGACTGCTAAAACTTAATTTCTTTCTCTAATAGTGATCCGTAGAGCTCCTGCCTTCTTTTTTTTAAAAAAAAAAATTAACAGTTGCATACCTTGCTGATCCTACTTTTTTTTTGCTCTTTTCCCGTCAGCAAGAACTCCTTCTAAGAATGTTCCTTCCATAGAGAAAAAATTAGCATGTAAACATATGTAACAAGGGCCCAACTATATGTTCATTACCAAAGGCAAAGATTGCATTTTTGTACAGCATCTATTGGAAAGAATCAAGAAAGCAGAGGAATGGGCTAGACTCCAGAAAAAACCAGAGCTGGAGCGTAGCAGAGCCAGGGAGAAGAAGTAGAGTGCGTGGAACACACCTAGATTTGGAAAGAAGATGATGATAGTGAGCTGGATATGCTACTTCCTTCCCGCCGCCACGCTCCCTCCCGGCCACCGCGTTGCTCCCTTGGTGCCGCTTGCTCCCTTTCTCTCTGTTTGTCGTGCTGCCACCCACTTGCTCGCGTCGTATCTCTGTTAGCCTGTGCAGGTGCGCTACCGCAAGCTCAGCCTGCGCCACCTCATGCCTACTTGTCGTAGCGCCGTGTCCACTGACCGTCGCTCATCTTCGTAGCCCACACCTCCGCTCGTTCGCCACTTGGAGGTCGGAGCCCCCCACATAGAGATAGCCACAGGATGAGAGAGAGAATATAGGTTAGGGTTTGGTGGGCTGGAATAGGAAGGAAAATTGGTCTAATGTGTTACATGAGCCGCGCACGAGGTGTGGGGAGTGCGGGCTGAATTCATTTTCGGACACAAATATATAACTTTAGATTTTAGCCTAACTAATAACAAATACATCTAATATACCTATTATATACCAGATATTTTGCAAAAAAAGATGGGTGTTCAGCTGAACACCTTGACCCGTGAAGGGTCCGCCAATGACAACCATGGCAGCACAAATTGGGGAAGACAGCCAAAAGCATAAAGGAGTCATCAACGCACACAACAAAGATTGGATCCAATACCTTTCTGGTGCAGCATAAACGACCGAATTATCAGCAAATCACCAATCGAACCAACCTGAACCAATAAACCAATGAAAGGAAGGGATAAGTGAGCGAAGGAAAGGAATACAGATAAAATCAAGCAAGAACGCTAGGCTTGGTTGCAACGGATGAAAAGTAGCGGTGGCGTTGGCACGCGGCAGGGGGGTCGGATTGGGACTGAGGGCAAGGCCACCTCTAGGCTCTAGCATTCGGACTGACTAATAGAAGTGACTACTTGATTCAGGGAGGAAAACAACGATGTGGAGGAAAGAAGGGGTACTGGGCTGGGCTGGGCTAGGCAGGCCCGACTGGGTAGGAGGCATTTAGAAAGAGCAGTGTTGCACAATCTTTACTTCTTTAAAAGACTCTAGCGGTAGTGACAGGTAAGTGATGTGTTTTTCACTTCCTTTCTCTCATCAATATTTTGGTGTTGTCACATGAGCTCAACAAACACGTCATTCCTATTCTCTTCGCAGCGCAGCACCTTCCCACATCATTCCTATTCTCTTCGCAGCGCAGCACCTTCCCAGTGTTGCCTGCCTCCCTCGAATCACGTGCCATCTACTCTCAAACATCAGCGCTCCACTCGCCACACACCTCCACGACTCCCTAAGGCCTTCTTCTCTCTGACTTGCACTGCCGCGCCTACCTTCCCACGACCTCACGTACCATCCCGCTTTCGTGCCCATCTTATACACGCGCTATTGTGCTCGTCATTGATACCACCCACCGCGCTTGCCGTGGCTCGAGTCCCACCACGCCACGCCAATAGGCATGGCATCATCAATGACAACAATATGGTGGCTATCGACAAGGACGCCATACTAGATGCCACCCACCGGTGTGTTGTTGATCCGGATGAGCACCTCCGGCAGCGACCTTTGAGATCCAGCATAATGTGGCCTCGCATGTAGCGTTGAGGTCATTTGTTTTGTTTTCCCTTTTACCCTCGACCATCTCATGATTTTTTTTTTTGTCTAAATATGAATTCTTCTATTCTCCTTGATTCACATGTATAAGGAAACGTTGATATATATCAATATGATTATCTCTTGTAGGTAAAGTGTACAATCTCTACAGAGTAGTAAACTGTTCGAATAGCCGTGCTTGCGGTCAAAAGCGGGCATGTGAACTTACTAGAATTAGTTCTATTTCAAAAGCCTTTGTGGCGAGATGAAAACTCATTGGGCCGTTGTGACCCTGAAATTGGATTTTTCCTGGGTAGTCGTACCCAGTGTCGTTAGTAGGTGGAGGTAACCATAATAAAAAAAAGCATAAGGTGGAAGTAACCTCTGCTGTTATAAATATTGTACAATTAATCTCTTTAATAAAATGCGATTTGGTTAAAATGCTAAGTGATATAACTTTCTAACTATTGTAATTAAAAATGTTGCTTTTTAGCAAATAAAAGAACCTGAGCCTTCCTTGATAAAGCCTTGCATATACATGTATTGCATATTGTGTGTTGGCTCGCGAGTACAGAAGTTGTGCTCACCCTTGCTCTTTCTCCGAACCTTCAGAAGCTATGGATCCCGGACACTATGCATACTACGAGGATCTAGACGTTGAAGGCCAGAGAGCTGATGAAGAGTAATTTAGTATGTAGTTATTCTAGTCCCGCCTTAGTCTAGCTGACTCAGTCGGTACTCGTGTACTGCCAATATTACCTAAGTCTTGGGATAATATCGGTCGTACATTGGTTTCTCCAGTCGCTTGCCTGTGGTGAGGTGTGCTCTGCCCCTTTTGCTTCCGCTATTGTTTCCGTTGTTTTGTAATGTAATCATTCGGCCTGTTCGGCCATTTTGTAAAACCTGACCCGATGCAGTCTATGTAAACTTTGATGTTATGAATTAATGAATGGATCGGTCTATGATATGTATGAATTGATTCACTGATGTATCCTATAAGCGCTATCTACTGAACCAGGGAATAGTGCAGTGTATTCACAGAGGATTCTGGATTATAAAATCTGGGTCCGACAGTTTCTCATCTAACAACAACTCGAATTATGATTCCAGAGTTATTGCTGTGGTAGAATATGCCCCTCCAATTCCTAACCCTCTTCACCTTTATCATACACGCACTCAGATTGCACTGGCCGGTCTCAACACGACGGCCACATTTGGGAAAGACATCTTCATGCTTCAGTCAATTCTATCAAGTGGAGCCAAAAAAGAACTCCGCATGCTCCATCAGACAAACACTATCACATCTTTGGTTGCAACAGAAGACAGGTAAAGTATACTTACGATCTTGCCAACGCAAGGTCCAGCACACGAGAAAATTGAGTGTCAAAATTTGAACCTTTTATTTTGCAAATGTCGAAAATCAACTTATGATTTCCCTTTGCATGGATATATTTTAAGTGACTACCTCTTTTCCCCTTTTTCATCTTAGGTAACACGTCAAGGTGAGATTGACACCCTGATTCACATTTATAATACCCACATATGCAAGATTTTTAAAAAATTAGACCAATCTAAGAAGTTTTATACATTACTCCTCCGTTCTAAAATAAATACTGTTTTAGAATGCATGTCGGCAACATTCTAAAAATTTGACCATTAATTTCTATAATAATATTTAGATTTGTCACGAGAGATTTATATAAGTAGATTTGTCATCGAAAGTACTTCAACATCATTAACAATAGGTAAAAAAGAACGGATGTAGTATTCTTGAACCGGACTATATCTCTGAATTAATTAGCCATTGTTTTCCATCTAACAACAACTTCAATTCTAGTTCTAGACCGACAGGGATGCATCGTTTCCAACCTTGAATGCAAATTTTCCAAGTAATCGCAAAAATCTTTTCCCGTACTTACAATGATCGACGCGGAACTGAACTTGGCCGGCAGTAGAACATTAACCTGACCGTGTGTTACCCTACCCGTCAGTCAGACTAATTAAGAGACACATAGTTTTCCACTCTGCTGCCGTGTTCCATACCATCAGTCTATCATGCGTCTACGACAGTCACACCCTGACCCCTATATATTTGCAGTTCATGCGTTCTACTACAGTCACAGTACACAGCTGCATCAATCCATCCATCCTTATATACACCTCATGTGCTCTCTCGCTCACATCCATTAAGGCCCCATTTGGAACGCGGTAATTGAACTGTTTGCTGTGAAAATCCTGTGAAATTGCTGCGTTCCAACCAGGCCTTAATTAAGGTGCCATGCTTCCTTTTTACATCCTGCTTGGTGCTCTCTTCTCCCTGCAGTACAACTCCCCTGCATGCTCTGCTGCAAATGGCAGTACCCTGACGGCAGGTCAAGCGCTCATCGGCAGCGGCAAGCTCGTCTCCAGCAACGGCAGGTTCGCGCTCGGCTTCTTCCCAACAGGCGGCAGTAAGTCCTCCTCAGGCAACACCACCTTGCCCAACTGGTACCTAGGCATCTGGTTCTACAAGATCCCAAAGTTCACTCCTGTATGGGTTGCTAACAGAGAGAAGGCAATCACTGACACCAACTTTAAGCTGTCAAAGCTCACAGTCTCAGGGGATGGCAATCTTGTCATCTTAAGCCATGTAACCAATTCCATAATCTGGTCCAGTCAAATAGTGAATAGAACAAAAACCAGCAAGAAAACTACTGTTGTGCTCTCAGACAATGGAAACCTTGTCATACTAGATGCCTCAAATCCATCCAACGTGTGGTGGCAGAGCTTTGAGCACCCAACAGATGTTTTCCTCCCCGGTGCAAAGATCGGTCGGAACAAGGTCACCGGTCAGAAATACAGTTTTGTTTCAAAGAAGAACTTGATAGACCCAGCTCCAGGCCTATATTGCATGGAGCTAGACCCCACTGGTGCTAGGCAATACTTCGTTAAGCTTTGTAACTCATCCATGGTGTACTTTTCCACCGGGGAATGGAATGGACAGTACTTCAACTCGGTGCCGCAGATGTCATGCAATGTTTCTCAGTTCCAAATCAGTCCCAAATTCATCGACAACGATGAAGAGGAGTACTTCACCTACAGTGCGTTGGATGCAGCAGTGATCACACTCTGCTTAGTTGATGTCTCTGGTCTTACCAAGCAGCTTCTTTGGGTTGAAAGCTTGCAAGATTGGGAAACTATCTACATCCAACCTCTGGCTTCATGCGACGTTTTTGCAGTTTGCGGGCCTTCCACGGTCTGCAACGACAATGCACTTCCATTGTGCAACTGCATGAAAGGCTTCTCCGTGAAGTCACCAGAGGACTGGAAGCTGGATGACAGAAGAGAAGGATGCATAAGAAATACTCCACTAGATTGCATTAGCAACAAAAGCACAACAGGGTTAACTGACAAGTTCTTTCCCATACCTAGTGTTAGATTGCCGTATGATGGGCATAGCATGGAAGCTGTTGCAAGTGCAAACGAATGTCTGCAGGTTTGTTTAAGAAACTGCTCATGCACTGCATATTCCTACGGAAAAAGTGGCTGTTCTATCTGGAATGGTGAGCTTATTAATGTAAAGCAATATAATGGCACCACCAATACTGACGGAGAGATTATTTACCTTCGCCTTGCTGCTGAAGAGGTGCAAAGTTTGGAAAACAACGGAAGAAGAAGAAGAAGAAGAAGAAGAAGAAGAACGATCATCGGTGTTGCCCTTGGTGCAAGCATTTCTGCTTTCAGTTTTTTGGTGCTTGTCCTGCTATTGGTGATTTGGAGGATCAAAAGGAAGTGGTGTGGTCCAGTGAACAACACTAAAGATGGTGGTAGAATTGTATCTTTTAGATATGTTGATTTGCGACGTGCAACTGAAAATTTCTCACAGAAGCTAGGTGGAGGTGGTTTTGGTTCTGTTTATAAGGGGATTCTAAGAGACTCAACTACCATAGCAGTGAAGATGCTTGATGGTGCACGCCAAGGAGAGAAGCAATTCAGGGCTGAGATCAGTACAATTGGACTGATCCAACATGTGCACTTAGTCAAACTGATTGGTTTTTGTTGTGAAGGTGGCAGAAGGATGCTTGTTTATGAACATATGGTAAATCGTTCTCTTGATGCCCATTTATTTCAAAGCAATGCTAACATGCTGAATTGGAGTACAAGGTACCAAATAGCCATAGGAGTTGCTAAAGTATTGTCCTACTTGCATGAGAGTTGTCATGAATGCTTCATACACTGCGATGTTAAGCCAGAAAACATACTTCTCGATGCGTCGTTTGTTCCTAAAATTGCAGACTTTGGGATGGCAAAACTTCTGGGAAGGGACTTCAGTCGAGTTCTGACAACAATGAGAGGAACTAAAGGGTACCTTGCACCTGAATGGATTAGTGGAGTGGCTATCACACAAAAAGTTGATGTTTACAGCTATGGAATGGTGCTGTTAGAAATCATATCAGGAAGGAGGAACTCACTTGAAGAATGCACAAGCGGTGGTGATCATGCTGTTTATTTTCCTGTGCAAGCTGCGCGTAAGCTTCTTAAGGGAGATGTAGGAAGTTTGGTAGATGACCACTTACACGATGATGTGAATATGGAGGAGGTTGAAAGAGCTTGCAAGGTTGCATGTTGGTGCATTCAAGATGATGACTTTGATCGGCCGACAATGGGTGACGTGGTTCAGGTTCTCGAGGGTCTAGTAGAGCTTGGCATGCCGCCAGTGCCAAGATTACTTCAAACTATCTTGGGAAGCTCTTCAATGACTTGAACAAAATCAATGTAAGCAGGAGTTCAAATTCGACTAGAGAAAATTATCTTGCATGTACACTATTCATAGTCACTGTTAACATTCTGTTTTGAAATCTATCTCTACTATGTGGGGGGTGTGTCTTAGCAAGAGGGGGAGAGTTACTTTAAGTTACTTTTACATGCAGCCATGCAGATGAGTATGAATAAAAGATTTTTATTTTTCTAACGGTGGAATGTCCTTTCTTTCTACTTATAATTAAATTTCCAAACAAAATGGATCCTATGTAATCGTCAAGCCTACTAAGTACATTCCCTAATTAAACAAAATCCTTAAACAAGACCAACATCAACTTATATGCTCCAGACAAGTGTTGAGTTTTTTTTTTTAAAATAAACCTGTGTTTTAACTTCCAAACCCCAAACCCTCTCATTCCCAAAATTAGATACAAGATATGCATATCACCACTCAAATGTTGTTGTATTGTGAGCTTGTGACAACATGGACCGGCAATAAATCATTGTATTTTTTTCAACTAGGTTGTTCTCCCTAAGGCCATGTACAATACGAGATGCTTATATACGAGTGCTTAAAGAAAGTGAATGTAGCCACGTCATCAAATACCTATGTAAAAGTCGTTTCCTCCGATGCAAGCATCTGTTTTGTAGGTGGTTAGATGATTGTATTATCTATTAATTATATATAGTCATATACATAAGCACCTCTTAAGTACCGGTGCCTAATCAAACATCGATGCTACAAAATAAGCACCTTATCTGTCCTACGTGGCAAGAAAAACCAGTTTTTCTTTGCTAAACACCTCTCTCAAGCACCTGCATTGTACATACTCTAATCATGGAATCAACTCCCTCACCATCCCAACCACCCACTCCCACCCCCTACCCTTCCCTCACTTCTCACCCTGGTCACTTCTCACCTCCTCCACCCCCATCCAAAATTCCAAATCCCACACCCCAACCTCCTCTCTCCCAAGCAGAGAGAGACAGAGAAATAGGAGATTCTTCCCCATCCGTTGTGGCAACCAATGAGCTCAACGAAGGTGGTGGCAGTAGGCAAGGAGTTGCAGTGGCAAGCGGACGTAGGTTCATGTGGCGGTGCGGCCATGGTCTTGCCGAGCACGGCCAGGTTCTAGTTATAAACAATTCTTGTGGAAATGTGATCAATTATGTGAACAAAATTTGAGGGCATCAAATAGCCGTGAAAGTTGGAAGTCGTAATTCCAATTGCACAATTCAAACCTCTAGGGGTATAAATCATATTCATATATATACTAGTAGGGTGCAACTTTGCCATGAAAAATATGAAGCATGTGCCATGACTGGTACTCACCTTGATATTGTTAGTGTTTTCTCTAGATTGGTCAGATGTGTATGTTCGCAACACTTTTTGAGATTCTATAAAATTACAAATGTTGTGAGTTCAAATCAAATCACAAAAAGGTGATGCTTCATCCATTCACAATGATATGAAACAAAAAGATTACTGTTAAATGACTTTTAGGTCTCCCATGGATAGTTGGATACCTTCACGTGGGAAAGGATTAACATAAGCACGCTAAATTTTTGTTTAACAGGGCACCACCACTTATGTACAAAGATACATTAGTATAGTCAATCTCTTCTTCGCATCCGGAGAGCTACCTGCTATCTACTAATCACTCATCAAAATAGTGCGAGAGGAAACGAGATAATACCATGGACATGAATAGTCTTATCACAAATGCAAACATGACAACTCTTGGTGTAAGAGCATGGATTATAGAACAAAAATGCCCCTTGACAGCTGATCAACTAATGTCTTCTCAAGAAGTAGATTGTCGCCCTTGACCTTTGAAAGTCAGATATTTACCTTTGCCGCCTTCCCGAAGCAGTAAACATCATAGGAGCAAGTGGTTGGTGGGCCTGTCATGTAAGAAAGGCATAACGGAATGGTAAACCATAAAATTTCCTTGTACGTATAAAAATTTGTTTACTTGTGCATGGATCATAAAAGTAGCATGGGAACAAATAGCCATGTGAAAGATTTATATACTTGATGTGTTCTTGTCAAGAGACCAGCCACAGCCCACAAGAAAGTGGACTTTAGTTTAGTAGTATATAGAACCTTTCAGAAAGACATTCTTCGTTTCAAGCAGATAAAGGCTAGAGTTTGCTTAACTACAGACAACAGGATTAGAAGGCAGTAGGTGTGTGTGCTCTCAACAGTGGACTACCAAGTACCAACCACGGAGCAACCAATATGTGCCAGAAAATAAGACAAGTAGTCTTTTAGGTTATCTGTAATCAGCAAATTGCAGTTATAGAAACTGATGGCCAGGTCAATATCACCATTCACGAACTCCTTTGCAGACATGTCCTTACTTGGTGTGCCATTTAGCCAAAAAAAACAAGAATAAGCTCGCATAATACCAAAATTCATCACTATTCTCATATTAACTCCAGAATTCATCACTGTTAACATACTGTAGTATCTTTCAATTAGTACTGGTAAAAAACAATAAAGATTGGCCAAACAAATTGCAATTACAAATATAGTCAAGTAAATCCACAAGGATAAAGTATATTAATAAATGAGTAGGTTTGGTGTTGCTTTATCTTGCCTTGTATTTTATATTTATGCTGCTCTCAAATTAATACTAAGCCCTAACATCAGTCACTGATGAGTATCGTTGTTCACTTGTTCTCGTTGTAACCCACAGATTGTAAAAATAAATAAAATGAGCAGGTCACAATCTTACTTTGATGATCTCAACTCTACTTTCTTGAGAGGAGTGGTAGTGACACTGTCAATGAACGATTTTATAGTTGGAGGCTGCAAATAAAACAATGCCATTGGTGAAAAAAACAAAATATGACAATTAAAGCAGTCCAGGAGTAAAAAAAACATAAAACACTAAATGGAACTAACTTATATGGTTCAACGGTTGCTCATCCAGTCATTGATAAACTAAAACATCATTACAATACCTGATAAGATCATGTTGGGATAAGGCGATGGTTCCAACCTTTGTAAACATAATACTAATTGTTGACAAATGGCTTAGGCCAAAAAGTCTAAAGCATCAAGACACAAGTAGGGGCCCAATTGACTGCAAAAAAATGCTACCATGCTGCTCAGATAGCTAAAGATGATAACAATAACCAGATAAGAGTCACATATTCTATTATCAACACCTTAGAGGGCCTTTCATCACTTGCAGTAAGTGATCCTTCACTTTGGTTCATGTAGACAGTAGAAAGAACATTATAGGAACAAATTAAATAGTACTTCCAACAAGAATGAATCACATTAGTAATCGGATGTCCCTATTCTGATACAGACACACTTTTTTTCAATATCCAAATCTCTGAAGACACAAGGATGTCAAAGTGACAATAGACAGAAAAACAATTCCAATTTATTTGTCATGGACCAAATAAAACGCATCCCAAGCTGAATACAGATTAGCAGAGCTGACCATTGACATTTAATAAAAAGCGGATACTGCAAAGTCTAATTCACTTTCAGAGAGAAGTTTCAAATAGCAACCACAAACATGTATTAATCATCTAAATACCGGGGGGGTGTAGGATCAAGGATAACCGACTAGAGGGGGATGAATAGGAGGTTTTAAATTTTTTGACTAATTAACAATTTAAGCCAATGATACAAATACAGATACAGACACACTTAGTACTTTTCAGTTAAATATATTATTTGATTGGAAAGAATTATTGAGCCGCATTAAATATTACCAGGTGAACTCTAATTTAATTCGGTCTTTAATTATCATACTTAGAGACACAAAGCTACTACTATTTTATTTAATTATATGCAGTCGTATATATGATCTGTACAAGCCTAAAGTGAAGATGCGCTTCAAAGGCCCTAAAGGAATACATATATCATTTCTTATGTTCGGAGTTCAGCTGCGGAAGGAGCAATTGGATTCATCTTGTGCACCCGAACAATCAGAGTCGAGGACGACTCCTTTTCAAGAGGGGAAGGATGATGAGGATATCCCGATTGGACTGATTACACGAGCACGAGCTAAATTAATTAATCATCAGGTGAACTCGCTCCTAATTAATTTTATTTTTGATTCTAATGAATATATGTTACTGCCTAATAGTCTCATATTGTGTGTGTGTAGTTTTATATGTATAGAAGCATGGGAGACTGTATCAGGCCGAGGGAGCAAAGATGTTGCTGCTAATGCAAACCTGTGTTTGATGACGTGTACAAATATCAAGTACTGTTCATGCATGGATGCATGCATACCAATGTTGGCCAATATGCTATTTAATAGCTCATGCATAGATGCATGCATGCAACAAGGAGGAAAAGAATAAAGGAATGCAAAGAGAAATAATGAGGACGTGGGGGAGTATATGCTGCATGTTGTGCATGCATGCGTAACCAACTAGCTAGAAGCTAATTAAAGAAGAATCAGCCAACATACATGGAAAGACATGCATGCGTGACCAACCAGTCGTTCTGCATGCATGGAAAGACATCCTGGCCGAGACCAAAGAATTGGCTATCCTGGCCGAGACCGAGTCAAACACGAGATGGTCTTAGGCCTTGTGTGCGTGTGTACGCCCATATAAAAGGGCTGGCGAGGGCCATGTAACCAGGGATGGTATATTTTCAGATAACCATATATTCTTGATTCTAGGGTTTGAGTAATATTGCCCCTACTAGAATAGGGAGTTTCAATCTGTTGTGACGTTCTGTTGTTCTTGTGATTCCTTATATTTTGCAGGAGCAGCGACACGTCTACTTGGTGTGATCGGGTAGACGGGATCACAAGCGTGTGGTTGGGCGAATTCTTTTGTCGTAGGTTGCTGTTTTGACAGTGGTTGGCGCCATCGGTTCGTCAGGTTGCACGGATCCAAAGTTATCAACGATCCTACGTCGTGAAGATCGGGCATTCCCCGTATCAGCCAATATAAGAACTAAGTCTAAACTAGTTACAATTCTAGCTAAATTCAACACAATAAAAATGCTAGAATTGTAAATGCGAAAAAGTAAAGATTAGAGATAACCACAAAAGAGACAACGATGTTTTCCCGTGGTATCGAAGACTTGCCGGTCTTCACTAGTCCACGTTGAGGAAGCTTGAACGAATCAAGCTGGCTCCACGAATTAAGCCTTCCCTCGATCACTATTGGTTGTTCTTCCTCCGCTCCGGAGATAGCGAACACCAAGCCACTCACAACCTAGGCACCGGACCTCTTCACAATCTTCTTGAAGAGATCACCGTGCTCCCACCACCAAGCCGTCTAGGAGTTTGACAAAACTCTAAGAGTAATAAATCGATGACCTTCGCTTGATGGCATTCAAGTGCAAATGGATCAACTAGAATGTATGAATGCACTTGAATGAACTCAACCACCCCACAATGAATGTAAGTGTGTTCTAGGTGTTGAGAAGATGCACAAGGCTCTAAGGATGTTAAATGAAGTGTTGCACACTGTCCTTGAGCAGGTGGACGGGTATTTATACCCCCCCCCACAACTAAATCCAACAGTTAGGACAGAAGTCCCAACTTTTCAGCGAAATGCGGTACTACCACCGGCTAAGGGCTAGTACTACCGCATCCCATCAACTACTCCGTAACGGCTATAATAGAAGCATTAACTCCCTCTGACATAGCCGTTTGAGCCGCGGCGTGGTACAACCACCAAGCAACGCGTGGTAGTTCCGATCTTCGGTTGTTTCGATCCAAGGTGCGGTACAACTGCTTCACTTGAGGTCCAAAAGATGGCACCTCTCGGAAATAACGTACTACCATACAACAAAAGGTATGACCAAAGGTGCGGTAGTTCCACGAGTTACACTCGGTACTACCGCATCCTCAAAGAGCAACTAGAGACCGAAAACACACGCTCGTTAAAAAGCGTACCGCTCAAACAAACGGAAAAACCGGGGTGCGGTAGTTCCTCTTATGTAACATCCCAAATTTCGAGGGTTTTTGAAAATTTTCAAAATTTAGAAAGTAACCATTTGATTTTATTAATTTGCCAAAGCTTAACTTGTAATTTAGAATTTTAAAAGTGATTTAATTTGAATTAATTAAAACTTCAACTAATGCAAGTTGGTTTAGTTGAGTTTTGTTGGATTTTAAATTGGTTTTTCCATTTGCCCTATGTAAAAATAATAATTAATTGCAAACATTAAAAGCAAAAGTTAAGCTGAAAATATTTTTATTAAGTTCTAAATAATTTGTGGACATCATGGGGATATGCCCATGATCTTAGGATGATGAAACAATTGGCAATGTGGCTTTTGGTTTGAAGTTTCATGTGTTTTCGACAAAGTTTCAGATCTGTCAGTCGTGGCCATGTCCGACCGGCTTTTGTGCTGAATGTTGATATAAGTGGTGAATTGATTTTGGGATAGGTCATATCCATATTTGTTAGTGCATATGTGTTGCATATTGCATGTTTTGGCTAACGTGGGTCAAGTTGTGAAGAACTTGTTCCCGGATTCGTGTTTGCTTGTCTATTCTTTGTCGCGTGGCTTGCAGGTCAATGACGGTCAACGGCGAGGTGGATCGGGACTAAGCTTGGAGAGCAGAGGTCCAGAACGATCATGGATGCCGGGTGAGGTCAGGTGGCACAAGCATGGCGCAGAATGGACAAGAATGACCGAACGGGCAGTTCGGTGCGACTGGTTGGATCAAGCGGCGCAGGAGTCGTTGCAAGTGCTCAGTGGTGCCGGTGGGATCCGGACGGGAGAGACTTGACGACATGGAGCCGTTGATCAACCTACATGTGGCGAAGCATGGGATTGCTTCACGATCTGTGGACTCGGTCTTTTGGAGAAAGATCGAGAAGGGGTATTTTGGTAATTTTACCAAATACCATCTTGGTGACCTTTTTGACTAAGCCGCGGCACGGGTCGGCGTATGGTGAAGCAGTTTAGATCAATCGACGATGAAGACGGAGCTTTGAGATGCGTGCGTGTGTGTTCCGTTATTGTTAGGCCTTAATGGAAGCCCATTTGGTTTTTACAGTTAGAAGCTGCCCTATAAAAGAAACAAGAGTTGGGATTTTAGGTTTTGCTGCCGTTGGAAAATGTGTCGCTGGAGATTTGGGGCTGCCCAGAAAAAAAGGGACTTGTGATGGTGGCGGCGCCCCCTCCAGAAAAATGAGAGTGCCACAAGACTTTGTCTTCTTTGAAATAGAGGAGCCCTAGGCAGTGGCTTTGAGTATCTTGGGTAGACAAAAAAAAAAAATGTCAGCTAGGGAGGCGCCTAAATATCTGAGGAGGCTTGTCGTGACCTTTGCATCAAGTGATGAGAGAAATGAGACAATTTGTGTTTGAAATTGTTGGCCATCATGTGTGAGATGTTCCTTCTCGCTTTGAATGTTCATCGGTTCGTGTATCCGAACTCTCGACTTTGAATGTGGTTTATTTTATTGCTTTTGATGCTTGTTTGCTCAATGGCGCCATCATGATCCGTCCGACCTTGATTTCGTTTTAAAGTCGCAATTTATCGCTTTGTTTTTATTAGCTTGTCGCTCTGTTAAATCGAGTCGGTTCCTTCTTCAAAAAAAGCAAGCCTTGTCCTGCCTCTGCAAGCGAGTAATCGGTTGATCAAGCATCTTGGTCGGCCGGTGTGCCCGCAAAACTAGATCTGGGCGGCGCCCTGTTCTGCTCCCCATCGCAAAAATCGGAGCACCTGGGCGGCCTCTGCGCGATTGTAGAAAACAGCCGACGGCGGCACTTGAAGCCCTGCAAAAATTGATTTCCTCGGCGGTTGTTGGAGAACGCAAAAACAGGAGCTTCTCAGCGGTGTCTCGGTCTAAAAAAAACCGGATCTGTGCTTGAGTTGTTTCAACTTGTTCGTCCTGTAAAAATCCTGTTTTCTTTGGCAGCGGTTCCAGGTTGGGGATTTGTTTATTATCTGGTCTGTAGTTTCTTGTGGTTCTTTGTCGGCCGGAAAACCAAAGTGTGGTATGTGGCTCAGAGAGCGCCGGTGGCCCTTAAGATCGGAGAGAGCCTTGGCGTATGTTGCCTCTGGAGAAAAATCTGGCCGGCCACTTCCCTATAGCTGTGCGCAGTAGAAATTGAAATCTGTGCCGACTGCTTGTAGGGCTTTCTGTAGACTCAAGAAGAATTGATGTGTTGATTTGTTCTTGCCGTGAGGTCAAGCACACTGTTTGACTTGATGCTGCAAGATTCGGTTCTTTTGGGTGTCCTCAATGATCCGACTAAGGATTTGTGCCACACTGCTTGTGAATTGAATTTTTAGCCTTGTTAATTGCTTTGCCTGTCATCACTGATCCGACCCATCTTTGGTCTCAATTCTTTGCAGCGTCTTGATACTTGTGATTAAGGTGTTGGTTTTAATAGCTAGTACTCTTCTCTGTTTCTTGTTGTTTACTTGTTCTCTGCCGTGAGAGGATACTCTGGTTTCTGTGCATGCAGTTGTGAGTTGTTTTGTCTTATGGCTTCGGGGTTTGATCGGATTCAACACAGGTTATCCGCTGTGCCTGTATATAGATCTTCATAGCTTTTATAGCTATTGGAGTGAAAATAGTGTTGAGTTCGATCGAGGTGAAAAATAGAGAAAGCGTCTATTCACCCCCCCCCCTCTAGTCGCCTTTCTGGTCCTACAATTGGTATCAGAGCCAAGTTTGCTCTTTTGTGATCTTAACTGATCTTTGAGCATGGCGACAGATATGAGGGCTTGTGAGCGGTTCCTTGCATCTTGTCGTGGTTCTTTTACCAATGGTGTTGGCCGTAACAAAATATTTGAATGCATGATAAGTCTAATGGCGATGGAGGAGGAAGTCTCCTGTGATATCTGTGGCAAATCCTTTTGTTTTGATTGTCCTAGTTTGTGGATGAGTCACTTTTAGAGCAGAGGAGAAGAAGCCCGATGGCATATGCACAGTAGCTTTTGAGGATGAACATGATGATGAGCCTTTTGATGATAGTGATGATTCTTCTGAGGACGATCCCCTACTCAAACTAAGCAAGGTGAGCAAAGAAAAACTCATTGATGGCTTGATTTCATATGAATACAAATTACATGCTCTTAGGAAGAAAATGAAATTGCTAAAAAGAGAAAAGAGTGATTTGTCTCATGAGCTTGCCGAATTGAAAACCTCCATGAATGCTTATGATTCATTGCATGTAGACATGGAGAACCTGAATAACTCTCTTGCATGCCTAAAAGCTGAAAATGAATTATTGAGATCAAATGCTTCTATGCCATGTGATTCTTGTGTTGCCTTACATCATGAACTTGACAATGCTAAGTTAGAAATAGGCAATCTTAAATCTATGGCTAGAAATGATTGTGATTCTTGTGTAGGCACGCTTGCCGAATTTGAGAAGCTTAAATTGACTAATTCCATGCATCTTGAGCAATTAGAAAATGCTAGCGCTAAGACTATTGAAATTGAAGCTAGGCCTTGTAGCATGTGCTTAGAACATGAAAAATTGCTTAAGGATGGCTTAGTCTCTTGCAAGAATTGTGCTTGTTTTGAAACTGAAATTGATGCTTTGAACTGCATGCTTAATTCGAAAGCATCATTAATTTCTTGCACATCTTGCATTTCATTGAAGAGCGAGGTTGAGTCTTTACGCGATGATATGAGCGCCAAATCTTGTGACTCTTGTATTTGCCTTCACTCCGAGATTGATGTTTTTAAGATTTCTCTTGCATCTTTGCATTCGGAGTTGGAGTCTTTTTGTGCTAAACGTGAGTCACTTGATGTTGGTTTTTGTGGCATCACTTTGGATAGCTCTTCTTTGGTGAGTTCGACTCTTTCGGACTCTTCTTGTGTTGTCCAACGGATTTCAAAAGACAAATGTGCTTCTTTCTCAAATGGTACTAAATCTTCAAAAGAGATGTACCATTGCACATTTTGTAAGAAGAATGGACACACTCTTGGGTTTTGCTTTCGCCGTTTGAAACATGAGCATCGAGTGCGTCGTCGTACCTCTAGGAACACACATAGCCTTTCTCATGGCATGTGTGGGTCTAGTGTCGATACGAGGACAAGTCATGATGAAAGTTCTTCCAGGACTTCTTCTTTGAGCCATAATGGTGCTTTGTCCTCTCGGACCGTGTCTACTAGTAGACCTTTACACCATTGCTCATTTTGTGGGAAGAATGGACATCATGTGGATTTCTGTTTTCGGCGTGCAAAACAGATGCGTCGAGCTTATGCTTCTAAGTCTCTTAGTGGGCATAGTCTTTCTCATGACATGCACACTAAAGAGCCGAGCACGAAGACTCGATTTGTTGATGGCTTCTTTGACACCTTTTCTAGTGGTGTCGGACAGCACCGTGGACATGGGTTGCATAGTTTTGGTTTTGGTCCACGAGCTGCCCCGAGGCAGGATTTCCGCCGTTGTCCAAGTGGTGGACCTCGTTTTGTTCATCGAGGTACTCACCCACGGCGAGGTTGTGTGAGTTCTTTTGATGTTTCTGTTGGTTCTCTTCATGGTGCTTTCAAGCAAGGACATCGCCGCTTTCCTAGAGATGGACCTCGTTTTCCTCATCGAGCTGTCTACTCGCGGCGTGCCTCCAAGGATGAGATTGGATCTTCTTGCATGGACCATCATTTGCATCATACTAACTCACATAATGTTTCGACTGCTTCTGGTGGTGGTGTGTCCAAGGTTTGGGTTCCCAAGCATTCGCTCTCTAACCCTTCGGAACCCAAGACTCGGACACCTTGCCTTTCTCCTGTGTAGGTACCAAGAACGCAGGTTGGAGAACATGGACTTAAAGGATTCTGATCTTTTGCTTCATTACTTGATCGAGACACTTGATGGTTCTCCACTCCAATGATGGCCTCCAAGAGGCATGTGCTTTAATGATTGGGATCTACACATGTTTGGTGAGCTATCTTATACCTTCATGCATTTACTTTCATGATTATTCATACTTGACATGATGTGCTTGTTTTTGTGCTCACCTGTATCATATTGGCATGTGTTACTTCTTTGATATCCTTTATCATGTCTTTTACCTTGCTTATGTATCCATGTTCTATATTGTTGTTCATTATTGCCATGGTTATATGAGCTTTGTTTTGTCATCATGAGCTTGTGCTGTCTTGTATATGATTTATCTTGCTCGTGTTGATGTTTGCTGTTTGTATCCACATATTCACTTGATATCCATGTTAGCATACTTTATCCATGATTTGTTCTATAACCTGCCTTATGCTTACATGGTTATTGTGTCTTACGGTTAATTGTGGATGCATGAGTTTTGCCATAGCTTTCACTAGCATGCTTTATTTATGGCTGTATATATGATGTGTGATTTGTTATGTGCTTGTTTGCTTGCTCCTATGCCTTATTGTGGATTAAGGATAGTTTGAGCTTTATCATGTCTTGGATAGTATGTGCTGTAATTGTTTGTTTATCTTCATGCTCATGCTCTTAGTTGTTGATTATACACTGTTATGAGCTTTGGATCATTTGCTGCTATCCTTGCTAGTCATGTGTCTTGGTACTGTTTCCTTAGATATTGTTTCACTAACCCAGTACCAAGGCATAGACTTTTTCTGTCTCTTTGGTGTATTCTTTCAGCTGAGAAGAAGAACATGTGGTCCAACAAGTGTTATCACCTCAAGTTGTTGGTTCTTCTTCATTTGTGCCTTCAATGATGACTATCACTTCTCGGAGACGAAGGAATTTGAGATGAGGATGATGGGTGAGCGCAACTACCTTCTGGAGCTTCGAGGAATGGATCTTCATCCATCATGACTACATCTTCTTCGCCAAGCAAAGGCGACTCGAGTTCGAGCTTCTATACCTTACATTTCTGTATGGTATCCCTAGTCTACCTTGCATTGCATCTGGTTCGTGTCGGTGTTGGGCTTGTTGAGTTCGAGTAGATAGGAGGCTTTGTTTTAGCACGTGTCTTTTCTAGGCACTCTTCTTATCCCATGATTTGCTAGGATGCACTCTTCTCACTGACCTAGGTCGAGCTTGTCTCCCAATCACTAGTGTTAGCAGGTTTTGAGTTGCATGTAAGCTTTTTAGTGTTGGTGTTTCGCTCCCTAACTTTTCGAGTTGATGTCCCTAGAGATCGTGTGGTGTTTGAAGTTTTGTGCTAGTTTTGTGGAGTCCAAGGCTCATTGGCGATTTCCCCTCAAAGCTTTTTAGACCCAACAAGGTTTGCCACCTTGAGAAGCAAGTTAGGGATAATTTATCCCTATGGGTTGGTTTGAGGGGAGTTGGTTCTTTTCGAACTTTCTTAGTTCTTTTTGAACCTTTTCATTCATCGAACTTTCCTTGTTCATTTGAACTTTTGTGGATCTTTTCTGATACCTTTTTCAAGTGGTATCTTCTTTGGATCTTTTTGATCCTTGTAATCTTTTTAGGCTTTTAAGTCTTTTGTGCATCTCATTGTATCATATTGCATACATATGAAAAATCCAAAAAGATGCATTGTTATATAAGCTTTATCGCTTCTTTCTTTTAATTAATGAAGCTTTGCTTATTACCCTATTGAGCTTTAGTATTTCAATTCTTGCTCAAGATTGTGTTTAGTTTTTGACTTGCTAGAATTATCATGCTTTCACATGTGCAGCAATGTCTTTGCTATATAAGCTAGAACTGTTAATTAACTTGAATTGAAAATTGCAATTTATGGATCTTTTAGCTAGTTGCACAATTAGTGATCCTTTTGTGATATTGGCCCTATCAAAATTGCTTTGTTAGCTCTGGAATCTAGAAGTGAACATCTTTGAGCTTCAGTTCATTAAAGAATCTAAAACAGCCCTTGTGCAAAATGAAAAATGATCTCTTTTGTGCGAAAAAACTGATCTCACCAATTCTTTCTCATGAGACGGCTTGCCATTGTACTATGCATGAACTCAGGGGGAGTTTTGGATGACCTAGACCACTCTTTTAAGCCTTTTTGTGCTTGAGATGGTCGCGGCAAGGCTTGAGATCTAACACATGGCTAAAAAGCAAATTGTCAAAATTGGTTGAAGCTTAGGAAGAGATTGTGGATGGCTCCTAGTCCAGATCTTCTTTACTAAGATAGACCTTTATCAACTTGAATATTCATTGCAAATGAAAAATAGTTGAAAATTTGGGCTTTTGGCAAAAATTGAGCTAAATGGTTCATTTCAGGAATTTTGTCTCTAAGATGGTCTTTGCTAGCTTCTGGATCTCACAATGACGTTCTGACATGGCCATTATCACTTTAGGATAATTGTTGTTGAACTTGCTAATTTTGATGCATTGCTCAATTTAATTCAACAACATGTGATATATTGAGCTCTTTAGCCTAGCTTTGCTATATATGTCTTATCATGATCTTGCTAGCTTTGTCAGGCTTGTTGTATCTTGAGTAATGGTAGAAATGCTAGCCTGTTCAATTGAGTAATCTCCAAAGCTTCTTTTACCTAAAAATTGAAAAATCAAAACAAAAATGAAGCCACCCCATTGCATTTCATGCATGCTCTTTCTTTTGCTTCTTCCTTTCTTGTGCATTGGTCATCTCTGGATGAGAGGAAGGATGATTCCTTGATGAATCCATTGTCAAAGGGGGAGAAGATATAGCGAAAATGTAATGTTAATAAAGAGCTTTTTCGTTATGGGGGAGTAGTTTTGTAAGGGGGAGAAATGGAGAAATTGAAATTTCATATTCTCTCTTTTAAAATGATGATCATAGTGAGGGGGAGCATTCATATTGCATTCTTTTGGTCTTATTGCTTTTTCTGAACTTGAATTGCAATTCTTGAAGACTCACAATGATCAAAGGTCAAATAGAACAATTGTTCTTTCATATGGACCTTAAGTGATATTTTGTCGATTCTTTGGAAATTGAAGCTTTTGTGCTTTCTTTTGCCTTATCTCACTTGCTTATGCTATTCTGAAGCCAGCTTGGTCATTTCCATTGCTTTCTCTTGCAAATGGACCAAGTTGTGCCTTTGTGCGAAAACTGCGAGTATTTTACTTTTCAAACCACAAACTTACATTTTTTGAGAGATTGCCAATGTGTTCATCAAGGGGGAGATTGTGGATATCATGGGGATATGCCCATGATCTTAGGATTATGAAACAATTGGCAATGTGGCTTTTGGTTTGAAGTTTCATGTGTTTTCGACAAAGTTTGAGATCTGTCGGTCGGTGGCCCCGAAGGGCCGGTTTTGTGCTGAATGTTGATATAAGTGGTGAATTGATTTTGGGATAGGTCATATCCATGTTTGTTAGTGCATATGTGTTGCATATTGCATGTTTTGGCTAACGTGGGTCAAGTTGTGAAGAACTTGTTCCCGGATTCATGTTTGCTTGTCTATTGCTGTGCAGGTGGCTTGTAGGTCAATGACGGTCAACGGCGAGGTGGATCGGGACTAAGCTTGGAGAGCTGAGGTCCAGAACGATCATGGATGCCGGGTGAGGTCAGGTGACACAAGCATGGCGTAGAATGGACGAGGATGACCGAACGGGCAGTTCGGTGCGACTGGTTGGATCAAGCGGCGCAGGAGTCGTTGCAAGTGCTCAGTGGTGCCGGTGGGATCCGGACGGGAGAGACTTGACGACATGGAGCCGTTGATCAACCTACATGTGGCGAAGCATGGGATTGCTTCACGATCTGTGGACTCGGTCTTTTGGAGAAAGATCGAGGAGGGGTATTTTGGTAATTTTACCAAATACCATCTTGGTGACCTTTTTGACTAAGCCGCGGCGCGGGTCGGCGTATGGTGAAGCGGTTTAGATCAATCGACGATGAAGACGGCGCTTTGAGATACGTGCGTGTGTGTTCCGTTATTGTTGGGCCTTAACGGAAGCCCATTTGGTTTTTAGGGTTAGAAGCTGCCCTATAAAAGAAACAGGAGTTGGGATTTTAGCTTTTGCTGCCGCTGGAAAATGTGCCGCTGGAGATTTGGGGCTGCCTAGAAAAAAAAAAGGGACTTGTGATGGTGGCGGCGCCCCCTCCAGAAAAATGAGAGTGGCGGCGCACTGTCCTGCTGGGAAATAGAGGAGCCCTAGGCAGCGGCTTTGAGTATCTTGGGTAGACAAAAGAAAAAAATGGCGGCTGCAGGGGAGCGCCGGATATACAGGAGGCTTGTCGGCGGCCTCTGCATCAAGTGATGAGAGAAATGAGACAGCTGTGTTTGAAATTGTTGGCCGCCGTCATGTGTGAGATGTTCCTTACTGCTTTGAATGTTCATCAGTTCGTGTATCCGAACTCTCAGCTTTGAATGTGGTTTATTTTATTGCTTTTGACTGCTTGCCGTTCAATGGCTGCCATCATGATCCGTCCGACCTTGATTTCGTTTTAAAGTCTGCAGTTTACTGCTTTGTTTTTTATTAGCTTGTGCGCCTGTTAAATCAGAGGCCGGTTCCTCTCTGAAAAAAAAACTGAAGCCTTGTCCTGCCTCTGGCGAGTAATCGGTTTGATCACTTCTTGGTGCGGCGCTGGTGTGCCCAAAAACCAGATCTGGCGGCATACTGTTCGCTCCCCATCGCAAAAATCAGAGCACTTGGGCAGCCTCTGCGCGATTGTAGAAAACAGCCGACGGCGGCACTTGAAGCCATGCAAAAATTGATTTCCTCGGCGGTTGTTGGAGAACGCAAAAACAGGAGCTTCTCAGCGGTGTCTCGGTCTAAAAAAAACCGGATCTGTGCTTGAGTTGTTTCAACTTGTTCGTCCTGTAAAATCCTGTTTTTGGCGCGGTTCGGGTTGGGGATTTGTTTATTATCCGTGCTGTAGTTTCTTGTAGTTCTTTGTCGGCCGAAAACTAGAGTGTGGTCAGGGCTTTGTAGAGCATCGGGTGGCCCTTAAGATCAGGAGAGCCTTGGCGGCGCGCTGCCTCTGGAGAAAAATCTGGTCGGCCACTTCCCTGTAGCTGTGCGCAGTAGAAATTGAAATCTGTGCCGGCTGCTTGTAGGGCTTTCTGTAAACTCAAGAAGAATTGATGTGTTGATTTGTTCTTGCCGTGAGGTCAAGCACACTGTTTGACTTGATGCTGCAAGATTCGGTTCTTTTGGGTGTCCTCAATGATCCGACCAAGGATTTGTGCCACACTGCTTGTGAATTGAATTTTTAGCTTTGTTAATTGCTTTGCCTGTCATCACTGATCCGACCCATCTTTGGTCTCAATTGCTGCGCGTGCTGATACTTGTGATTAAGGTGTTGGTTTTAATAGCTAGTACTCTTCGCTGTTTCTTGTTGTTTACTTGTTCTCTGCCGTGAGAGGATACTCTGGTTTCTGTGCATGCAGTTGTGAGTTGTTTTTGTCTTGTGGCTTTGGGGTTTGATCGGATTCAACACAGGTTATCCGCTGTGCCTGTATATAGATCTTCATAGCTTTTATAGCTATTGGAGTGAAAATAGTGTTGAGTTCGATCGAGGTGAAAAATAGAGAAAGCGTCTATTCACCCCCTCCCCCCTCTAGTCGCCTTTCCGGTCCTACATAATTCAAGGGATTTCTGTGAATTTTCCTAGAATTTTTGGACAGCTTTAGCTATTTTCTAAAAATGCTTTTGCTTTTCTGGTATTTTCTAAATTCGAAAATCCTTAAAATCCTCCTTCGGCTCTTGGGCCGAATTCCTTCGGCCCATTCCCCTGTTCACCCGTGCGGCCCACCTCGCCGACCCGTTTCCGCGCGCAGCACAGCACCCTCCATCGAACGCCGTCCGATCTGGATCGGACGGCTGTCATTCACTGCGCCTCCCCGTTCATCCCTCTCCCTCTCTGGCCGGTGGGCCCGCCTTGTCAGCGCCGCTCCAGGTCATCTTCTTCCTCCCGCCAGCGCCGCGCTCGTGCTCCCTCGCCGCAATTTTCGCCGCGCCGCACCTCTCCCTCGCCATGACCTAGCACCTACCCCGTCCCCTTTCGATTGCGCCGTCCGTCCCCGCCTCAGCCGCACCCGTGCACCCTTTTCCCTTTCCTCCGCGCAGTCAAGCCCGCACCCGCCACTCGCCATTAAAGGTCGACAAGCCCTCCGTGTCGTCCTCCTCCCTCAGCCCTCCCCGCGCCTACTTAAGGAGCGCACCAGGACCGCCTTGAGCCCCTCTACCTCCTCCCCCCACCCACTCTCCCTCTCTCGCCTTCTCGTGGCCGGATTTCCTGAAGAAACACCGCCGGCCGTGAAGCTTTCCGCCGCATCCGTCGCCGCCGTCGAGCCTCCTCCGGCGCCATCAACCTCGCCTCCGGCATCGCAAAGACGAGGGCTACCCCGTGCGCACCTACCCGCCCCCGGAGCCTTACCGGAGCGCCGCCGCCACGTTCAACCGCCGCCGCCGCCTCATTTTCTCCTCACCGACGACCTTCCCGTGCCACCACATCCTCCAAACCATGCGCATCAGGATCCCTTTGCTCCCCTCTAGACGCCGGTGCCCTCGCCGCCAGCCATCTCCCAGCCAAACGCCAGGACCCTTGGTCCCCGTGCGCCACCGGCTCGTGTCCGACGTGGCCAAGCCACGTGGCGCCAGGTCACACCCGGTCAGTGGCCACATCAGCCCTCCGCTGACGTGTCAGCCCAGTCAGCGCCGCGTGGCATTTACACCGGATTTCCTTTAGAAAATTAATTCGGAAAAATCAGGAAATCCCCAAATCTATCATTTCATGTGTTTTTCAAACTTCCTTTGGCCATAACTTCTTCATTCGAACTCCGATTCGAGTGATTCAAATTTATAAATTCATATAAATTCTTTATCTTCCTATTAGTATTTATTTGGTATTTATTTGGATTTTATTTGGAGTTGTTTTATTTATTTAGCTTTGTTAAGCTCAGATAGATTAGGCATTGAGACGACTTCGCAGAACCGACGGCAATCAAGCACCTCTACTCTTCAACGAAGGCAGGTCGTAGACCTTTGATCATATTGAACCCATCTTTATAAAAGTATATTGTTTGATATAAACATGCATTGCTAATTTTATAATAAATGGTTTTGGGAATTAGTTAATTACCTAATTGCCATTACGCCTCCTTGATAAGTTGTCAATGACATGTATCTTTAAATGACATAAATCCTTGGACACCCTAGGATGGATTATTTTAGTTGGACATTATTGTACTACCAACTTGGGTATCGTATTATGCTTAGCCAATGCTTTAGTTATACGATGGATTCATGATCACTTACTTAAAGAATGATTGAATTTGATTAAAGGAAATATGGAATTGTGGTGTGAAGCCACTATTGATAAAAGATGTTGTGTCGTGGCAAGGGTTGTCATTTGGCTAGGTTGAACGAAAATAATTTATGCTCGGACGAGTGGGCGGTGGTAAAGGTGGGTGCGGGAAGCACATTTGGAATGCGAAAACGTCTCGTCTGAGCAGCCAACTAAGGACTTAACCTTGAACCATTGATCTGGGTCATCTCGTACCACATGTCCAGGATGGGGTGGACCGAGTGTAATAATTAGAGAAGCCTGAGTCAGTTCTGTGTTGATGGGAATGACGCAAAAGGGGGCACGAATCCGGGGGGTATAGACCAACGGAATCGAAACCTTAGCGAGAGCAGAACCGAGTCAAGTGGACCTTTGTAAAGACCTGGTGGTGGTCTCTACTTGATTCACACGTCCACGGAAACGTGTGTCGTATCAAGCGATCACCTCTTGTGGGTAAAGTGCACAACCTCTGTAGAGTGTAAGATCTATTCGAATAGCCGCGACCTCGGTTATGGTCATGCCTGGTGATTTCACGCAAGGGGTAGACTTCTGTCAAAATATTGGAATGGGTTGTTCAAAGCTAGTAAATGGTTGTGGTTGATGGTTGAGAAGTGAACAGGATGTTCACTAGTTGTTTCAAAGAAAATTGATTACTTATGTATTAATCTTTTAAATTATGATTTTCAATCTAATTATTGTATTTACTGTCAAATACTGCTTTTCGCAAAATAGCCATAAAGCTGTCTTTGTCAAGCCTTGCATAAATACTATTTGCATACATTTCCCTATGACTTGCTGAGTACATTCAAAGTACTCACGGCTTTATGCCCTCTCGTTGTCGATCCTGAAGAAGCGAACCAAGGGTTACAGGAATCTAAGATGAGGCATACTTCTAAGACCAGGCGAAATAGAATGTGTTCTCCACTCGATTGCCTGTGGGCATGTCAAATGGCTTCCACGAGTTTGTTTATTTTCCGCTGCAAGTTTACTCTGTTGTCTTTAGCCTTGTGTGGCACCCTTTGTAAAACTTGACCATAAGGTCATTTTGCTATTAAATATTAATTTTTCTGCTTCATCTATAGTTTGTGGTACGGTTTTTGATTATGCCAATGTTGCAACTGTGTGCACTAGCTACTGATCCAGGGAATAGTGCAGATATACACAGAGGGTCCTGGATCTGGAGATCCGGGGTCTCGACATCTCAAAACTGCGGTACTACCGCATCACAAAAGAGACTTAGGCAGCTCACACGAACGCACTGGCCACATGGACGGCTGAGAAGCATTGGGCCATTCAGACCATGGTTTAAGCCGTTCGATGCGAGCAATGTTCGGACGGTCCGAACGGCACATGGTAGTTCCGCCAAAGGAAACGCGGTCATACCACAACGTAGTAGTTCCACCATGAAACTCCTGGTACTACCATTTGCCAAGGGAGGACAAGAGCTCCAAAAAGGTGTCTCTCTGGATTTTACGTACTACCAATAAACAAACGGAACGACCGGGCTACGGTAGTACCGCACCACGAGCCGGTCGTACCGCTGTGCGTCCAGAACAGCTATGCCCAAACGGACTTGACACATGGACAGCTCAGATGCATTGGTCTGCTCGGACCATGGGTTTAAACCACACGAACTTGTCAATTTCAAATGGTCTGAACGGCCCATAGTAGTACCGCCAACTAATATGCAGTCATACCACTAAGCGGTAGTTCCACCAAGAACACACCGGTACTACCGTTCGCCTTGACAAAAGCACAGAAGGCTTTCCAAATTGAATTCTAAGTGCATGCATGATCCTAAATTGATTCGAATGACACAAGAACATTCTATCAAGCTACTAGTCATGATCCCTCTTAGTAGTACGACATTTAACCTATAATCCGGTCTTTAAACCATTTCTTTAAGACCGGTAAAACATAAAAAGGATCTTAGACTACTTGTACCTTGTCTTTGAGCCATATGATCTTCATGTAGTCCTTTTGCATGCAAACTCCAAGTCATTAAACTCACCAATGGGACTTAACCTTGAAAATACTCAATAAACACGTTAATCCCATATTCACATATTATCATTAATTACCAAAACCATTTTTAGGGGCCTAGATGCTTTCAGGGGGGATTCAATGTCAACTATATGAAGTTTAAACTAACTTCAGACAGTCAACGCAGTAAATATTAACGACTAATTACATTTTTAGGGAATCATCACTGTAACAAAATAGTTTAGCTTGTATTTCAAGCAATAGAAAAAAGAATGACAAAAGATACATGAACAATGTCTTCCAATAACCACAGTCAAACAAAATATCACATGTGTTTTACCTCATAAGTCACGGCCCATTTCCCCTGGCGAAATGGCCGTTGGTGAAAATTCATATTCCCTATGTTGAGACTTCTATCACTTGGTACCTTCTTAACCTCACTGATTACTGAATCAAGTCTAACAAAAGTATCATCATCGCACTTCATGACATATTTAGCAGAGAACATGAACCTGAGAAACCAAGTTCTCCGCTGTCAGAAAATAACAAAATAATAGCTATAGGCTATAACACTTCAAAGAAGAATTAGTTTGAATAAGAAACTCTTTTCCATACCCCATACTCACATATTGCAAGAGTCTTCAGAACAACTAAATCATAGTTATCCAGGAAAGGCACAAAAACAATGTCCCCAAAAAAATTCTGCCTCCTTTTTCAATTTCACATCCACTTCCTTTCTACCATGCTGGAGATCCAAAAGTCCATGAGTTCAAGTTAAAAAAAATACATGAATAAACAAAAGCTGTCAGATTTACGCTCCAAGATTTACCAGTGTAACAATGAAACGAGCTACTGATAGGAGCTGGGATTCTAATCGAAGAAGAACGCAAGTGATAGCTATGTGAAGCCAGAACGAGACAGGGAAAAGAAGGATTTGGAAGAAGCTATTTTGTATTGATTCATAATGCTTGACCTAGATACAAAACATCCGGACTCTTTATATACTAGTAGAGTCGGATTGAATCAAGATTCAATAGTCCTACTCGGATACAATTGTACTGAACTATTTCTATTCTTGTCTTTCTATATTTGAACATCCGGATCAATCCTAACTTCTATTTCTTCACTGATATTGAATCCCGACAAACGAGTCTGTAACACTTCCCCCTTCCTTTTGAAACAACTCGTCCACGAGCTGATAGTCAGGAAATTCACGGCTAAAATCGTCGTGCGTCACCCAGGTTTCCTCGGTTTCATCTAGATCACTGGAATGCCACCGAACGCGTAACTCCCAAATGTCGTGGTTCAGCCTAGCATGAACGATACTCGCAGGCTGAAGTTGCACCTGACCGTGATAAAGTGGAGGCAAAGCCGATATGGTTTCAGGAGGAATGCCATGGAAAGACTTAAGACAGGAAACATGGAAAACATTATGAACACCAGTCTGCGCTGGAATCTCCAACCAATAAGCAACCTGTCCAACTCTAGAGAGCACCTTGTATGGACCAAAAAAACGAGGGCGCAATCTAATATTAAGTCCGGGAGCAATCGAAGACAGTTGGTGTTGATGTAACCTCAACCATACCCAATCGCCCTTAGCAAAGTGTAACTCTCTTCGTTTATTATCTGCCAAGCTTTTCATATGTTGTTGAGATTGTAGTAACCGCAAATGGATCTCCTGAAGGAAATCATTGCGTTCTTCCAACAATTTTTTAACCTCAGAAATTGCCTCAGACTGTCCTTCCTTCTGGATCAGTGGAGGTGGTTGCCGCCCATAAACTACTTCACAAGGAGTGGCTTTAAGAGCGGAGTGATATGAGGTGTTGTAGCAAAATTCAGCCCAAGCCAGCCATTGAGGCCAAGTTCGCACGCAATCGCCACATAAACAACAGAGATACATTTCAATCATCCTATTAACCACCTCAATTTGCCCATCAGATTGCAGATGATAAGCGGTACTCATTTGTAACTTTACTCCGGCCAACCGAAAAAGATCCTTCCAAAAATGACTCGTGAAAATTTTGTCACAATCACTGACAATAGACTCAGGAAACACATGTAAACAAACAATGTTGTCAAATAATACTTGGGCGATGGATTGAGCCGAAAAAGGATGACTTAAGGTGAGAAAATGAGCATATTTGGAGAATCAGTCGACAGCTGTCAATATGACTGATTTGTGGGCCACTTTGGGCAAACCCTCAATGAAATCCATGCTAATATCGGCCCAAACACGATGAGGCACCGGAAGTGGTTGAAGCAATCCAGCCGGTAGAAATTGGTCAGACTTGTACTTCTGACAAGTGATGCAAGAGCGAATATATGTCTGAAGCAATCGGCGGCCTCCCGGAATGTAGAAGCTGGCCTAAAGACGATACTAGGTCTTGGTGACGCCCTCATGTCCAACTGAATGGGCGACCAAAAATATTTGTTGAATACCCGGGAAATCAGCTAGCACAAATATGCGGTGGCAACACAACAACAGACCATCCACAAATTCCCAATCAGCCGAAAGAGCACCATCACACCAAGAAGTATACTTGTCTCGCCAGGAAGGATGTGTTGTTAATTGACAGCGAAGATCATCATAGTAAGCAAAATCCGCGACTAACAATGCATGCAAATGGTGTTCCTCATGGCAACACGAGAGCGCATCAGCGACAATATTTTCTTTGTCAGGTTTGTACTCAACTGTAAAATCATAGCCGAGAAGTTTTGTAATCCACCGATGTTGCGGCACTGTTGTCAATCGTTGATCAAACAAATGCTTTAGACTATAGTGGTCTGTACTTTCTCATAGTTGAGCGAATCAGCCGAAGTCTTTTCGTCACTCTTAAACCTGCAGAGGTTAAGAGTAGACATGAGCGCAGAACAGGTGGTCGTTTTCTATGACCATTCCCTGGTCGTAAGTCCTTCTACGACTAGTACCTAGTCGTAAGTTTTTCTACGAAAATTTCTTGGGTGTAAGTCCTTCTACGACCAGTACATAGTCGTAAGTTTTTCTACGATAATTTCCTAGTCGTAAGTCCTTCTACAACCAGTACCTAGTCGTAAGTTTTTCTACATCAATTCTCTGGTCGTAAGTCCTTCCACGACCAGTACCTAGTTGTAAGTTTTTCTACGACAATCCCCATGAGCACTGTGCAAGTGGTCGAAACATAAACAACTACAAGTGTTAGTGACTTACCATCTCTCTGCCTGCTCGTAGAGTTCTGCTTTCTTCTGTCGCAACTACACAAGTTGTCGGTTGTATTCACCAACAGTGATAATTTGTTCCAAACCTTTCTGCAAAAAGAAAGATAGTGAGAAGTGAGAGAAAAAAACAACATATGTGAATGTCATCAGATGCTTACATCAATGCTCGTTCGAGCAAAGGTGGAGAATACTCTTGTGGGGTTCTTCTGTTCATCGATCTCTTTAACTCGGTTCCACCATACCTTTTCGAGATGCTCGTCATCAAAAACATTTCCCCTGTTTGGAATGTTCTTAGGGTGGGGAACTCGATTACGAGACCCGAAGGCAAAAGACCCCACAACGGAAGCTGGGCCGAAGAACTCGGAAAAGATGTTGATGTACTCTTTTTCTTCGGATTCGGTAATGGCAGCTTGTGAGGACCCCCGGGTTATCTCCGTAAGACCGAGATTAAGCATGGTCTTAAGGACATAACTCTAGGGCCTCAAGTAAATGGATTCCAACTTAACTCAATCTCAGTGAAAGGCTTAACTACAAACTAGAGCCCCGACGATCATGCGCGCTGCTCCTCTGCGAGCACTACATGATTGTCGGTTCTCCAACAAGTCAAGCACTACACTTAGTGAGTTAAATAGGAAGCCACGAACAGCGAGTATGCAATCATATTGGCTCCCAAGATCAACGACCAATATGCTCATACTCTCATACCACGTTGATCACATCCATACAACAACATACATAGATAGTTCAAAAACATACAACGTAATAGTTAAAGTTTACATCTATTACAAGCGGCCGACCGGCCAAATTCAAATAAGAGTCTTAAGTAGCAGCGGAAGCAAGTAAATAAACCAAAAGGTCCAGCATGGTATGCCCCATAACCCATCGGCAACCGACTGGGACTTAAATGATAGCATTACTCATTAGCGTCGCCAAAATCGGCGCTAACAAGCTCAACGGGCTCATTCACTTCCTCACCTGAAATTGTAGCAACTGGGTTGAGTACAAAGGTACTCGCAAGTCTTACACAAATAAAAATTAGTTATGCTAGAGGTTGTTCCAAAGGATGGCTCATATTGGCTTAGTTTTGCAAAAGAGACGCCACAATTTACAACCTACACATACTAGTTTTTCAAGTGCCATTTAAAATCAGATTTGAAGTAGAAGTAAAGCATGTGAATAAGTAGTAAATTGAATAACAAATGAACCATACAAATGACAAAGTGGCTGTCCACTTTGATACTACAACAAACATGAACATCCCATTCATGACAATACCAAGTTATACCACAATTTTAATTCCAAGTCTAACAATAGCAACCATGTAACTCAAGTGGTCGTCCATAACCGTGGACACGGCTATTCGAATAGATTTATACCCTGCAGGGGTGTACTACTTTACCCACACGACTTGATTAGCCCGTAAGCCTCCAGATGCCTCCGAATATAGCATACTTCCTATGGTATGCCGGCCGAGTAAACCAAGACTTAGTATTTTTCAGCAAGTTGATATCATCAAGTTGAATCACCCAAGCGCGACGTAACCCCGTTTAAGTGTAGGCTAGCCTCCTACATCTAAACGGCACGCAAGTTGTGCCGGAAGTACCGACCCAATTAATAAAGCTTAAATAGGGCTCGCCCTCACAATAAAGAATTGCAATCGGTACCCTTATGGAACATATATGCGATGGAACACATATACACCCTCACACCACCAGTCATCAACTCAACAATACTAACCCTTACTTAACCAAGCGGTGCCCATACACGCGTGTGGCAAAGACGAGTTTTACTTGAATCAAAGATGTTACCAAAGTTCAGTCCTTGTTGGTCCAGACAAGACAAGCCACAACCCAAATTGTGCGCGAAGGCACCCTCCATAACCAACACTTGTCCAGACCTCAAAACTCATTTAAAATGGTAAAATTTAGTTCATGAAACAGATACGAAGATCTGGAATCAAAAGAATGTAAGAGTTTGAGTGTTTCCCATAATTGTCGGGTTATTCCCGACAATCAAACTACCGGTTCTAGACTTGCATGGCTAAGCAAACTCATACCACGTACTTCACACAGCTTATCTTAAGCATTTCAGTACTGTAATAATTCATGGATAACCACAATGACAAGATAATAGGATGTATCTAACTGTTCATCACAAAAATAGCGACATTATCAAAAATAGCATGCAAGCAATTATCATTGCACTAACTTAATAAAACTGGGATCAAATATGATGCAAAAGAAAGTTCAAATGATGCTTGCCTTGCTGGTAACTCAGTTGCTCTTCCTCAGTAGCGTATAAGTCAATATCAATAGGCTCGGTATTTAGATAAATATAGTATCGAATAAACATCGAGAAATACACAAAAATTCAAAATGCTCAAAAATGCATGATTTTTCTACAGTAGATAGGTCATGATTTTAGATGAATTTAGGTGAAAGAATTATTCCATTTGCATTTAGTATGTGAGAGTTATAAGGGTTTCAAGTTCAGCTTTCAGAAAAATCCAATTTAAATACAATCATCCTTTGTTCACTAATTATAATTATTTGGGTAAAATTTGTAGCACAGTAGTGCGTACAAGAATTACATAGATAAATAGGTATCATTATTACAAGTTCAAAACAGTTGAGTTCACCTCATTTGCAATTTTTATGAATTAGTTATCTATTTTTAAAGTTATCAGCCTTTTTCTAATGTAAAAATAATAAGTTTATGGATCATTTTCCATAATAATACTCTCTGTTACAGAGACATGTTTGAAATCAATTTTAATATAAAGTTCATCAAAAATGAAAATTACCAGAAGTGGTTTCATCCATTTTGGAGTTGAAATGAATTAGTTATCTATTTTTGAAGTCACACATATTTTACAGTGTACAAATAGTTCGTTTTCAGATTTCCTAATTCATTTACGGCTTTTCTTACCGAGCGTGGGCTAGCCACTACCATTGACAGTGGGCTGCTTGCCGCCCCCATCACCAGCCTTGTGTGGCGCGTGTGATACATAGGACAAGCTCGTGAGCCGTTGGATTTAAATCCAACGGTCACCAAGCGTGGCCGAAGAGGTGGTCCGATCGGCGCATCAATCGTGACCGTTCAATGCACAACGCACGGCTCAGATTCGCGGCGCGTCCGGAGCGGTCCGAACGGCCCATCGAATCAGAGCCGTCGATCTCACATCCAACGGTCAAAAACGACCCAAGTTATACGCTCTGATCCTTTACACGAAGCGGTACGTTTTAAGTTGTGGGCCCACATGTAAGTGAGTGCTTAAGAGTTACGAAACGTGTTGGTTTACTGTGCGTGGGTCCCGCGTGTAAGTGATTCATTAGTTCTTTTAAGACAGTCATTTAAAGCTAATGATTACCATTAAGTCTTAATCCCTCGCTTTCTGATGCGTGTCCGAAATGCGACAACGCATCCGCGTTTGCGTGACTCACCGTCTCGTGGCGCCACGACAACGCTGGTTCGATGATATGGACAGGTGCGCAATAGCATTGCGCACCCGAGGAGCACTCACGGACACGAGCTCGCCTGAACGGCGGCTAACCGTGGCGGCGCTAAAATCTTGGAATCATGACAAGACTAAATGAAGCTCCACAGCGCTATCTAAGCATGTGCCCGGTCCTAGGGACTATTTGGGAACTACCTGAGCTAAGGAGTGTGCTTGGGGAAGCTTGGAGCAGCTGGAGTGGTGTCGGCACCGGAGAAGAAGATGACTACGGCACGGCCTCGCGCGGAGAAAGGATCCTGAGCAAAACCAAGTAGAGTGGGTGGTCGGAATAGGTTAAGGACCCTGTGAGGATGCTAAGGAACCAACAAATCGAAGAATGGCTTACCGAAGTGAAGTGGGAGGCGAAGAGTTGGTACTAAGGCCGAAACTGCGATTTCTCCAAATTAGGGAAAACCTGTCGTGCATTGCACAAATCAGTTGAGGGATTAGTTCCATGATGTCCTAAGGCGCAAAGTGACGCGCAAGGTTTAGGACAATACCTCCCGGAGTCGAGGATGACAAGGTGAGGTCCTCGGGTGCGTGCTCAGGTCGTGAGCTGGAGCACGAAGGTGGACCGAGCCCTACAAGCAACCATAGATGCTCGCATAAGCAAAAATGGAAAGGGTATTGACCCTAGAGTCGAAAGCTACCACGTGGAGGGAGCTTACTGGAGAGGAGAGCACGGGAGAGCTTCCCCTTCCTCAGCCACCAAGAGGAAGAGTGAGGGAGAAAGGGGGTGGAGAGGGGGTATTATCCCGGGGAAAGGGACGGAACGGAAGCGGCGTCAAGTGATGAAGCAATGTGATAGGCTGAGGAGGGCGGTGTATTGACGGCGTCGAAGAGCCGTTCTGGCACGCCGTCGAAGCCCGGCGCGTGGCGGCTCTCCAGTATGAAGTGACGGAGGTGGAAGACAAAGTCGATCGGTGGGCCGGCGTGGCGGCGACTCATCAGCAAGTGCAAGGGGTTAAGTGACTCGGTCTGGCCGTTGGATTTCAGATGGACGGCCTTGATTAGAAAGGGCGTTTAGTTCTCCCGAAGTCTGCGATTTGGGCGTCGATTTTCAATCTAACGGCTCGAGTGGATGAAAGGTTTGGACGGGCGAAACAGAAAAGGATCTGGCCGTCTAATTTAGATCTAACGGCTGCATGTGATGGTGCATCTAGGCGGTTGGGCGAGCCAGATTCTTTGCGTCGGACTCGAGCCCGATGAACAGTAACTTGACCGATTGGGTTTTAGGGTTTGACTAGGATTTAAATTGTTTTCTCCACTTTGACCAAGGTGTTAAAATTAGAAATAAATTTCCTAAAATTGTGAAATAAATCACAGGGGTTCCTGGGTAGATCTAGTTCCCATAAAAATTATTGAACGCTACTGTTCAAGATATAATGTGTATATAATAAATTCAACTTAGTGTATGTCATCAATTGGTGTTTGAATTTTCTCAAGGTTTAAACCAGTCCCAAAAACTTGGGAAAAATTATATTAATTCGTTATAATTACTATAGTATTTGAATAAATTATTTCTAGGAGATGTTCATAAGGTTTTGTTCCTGTTTTCTTTTGGAGTTGAAAAACAAGGTGTAAGTTTAACACTTGTTTAAGATTTTCCTAGTGCAATAAATTATGCAAAAGTTTGGAATCAATGATGCATGCTAATGAGATGCATAATAATTCTCTTTATTAAGTTGAGGATGTGACACAGCTTCTCCTTGGGGATCGGGGGGAACATCTACAACGACTTCCTTCCCGGCGCAGTGGTTGGATGATTCGCCACCTTGGCCAGATGCCTCTACCGCATCATGCGCCGTTTTCGCCTCTGCCTCCGCGACCACTTCTGAGGTCACAGTCGCTTCAGCAGTGACGACTTCTTCTACCACATGGACGGTGAACGACCCTTCAACCACCACCACTGTCATTCCTCTGATTGTCGAAGAAATAGTAGTGGTTTTCTCGACATAAACGTCCTTGGGGGTTGGAGGAGTCGGGCTAAGATTACAGAAAGGAAAACACGTCAGATTGTAGAAAGCAAAAGGTAAATGTTGTTCTTACACTTTTGTCTTTTTACATACCTTCGCTTCCTGGACTTGATCTTGAATCCAGAGGAAACCTTCCCTAAAGAAGAACTTTTCGACTTCTTCTCTTCGACCACGTCTGGTCAAAATACGAGTTGAGGAATGGGATCAATCATGGCCACATTTGGTCATGGGTCTTGAGCAAGAATTGCCGCTCCTTGAGCCCCCTGACTCTCCGGATGGCCGAGACCTATCTCAACCACCCTAAGGGCAGCACTTTCCTCGACCATAGGCCCTACTGGCATAGCGGTTTTCTTCGCAAAAGATATAAAGCTCTTCCAGTTCTCCTTTTCTAGGCGCCTAACAAAGCCAGGAGAGGTAGAAAATGCAAAAGTCTTGTTGTCATAGTAGAAGGTTACCTTGGTCTTGGGAGCTTTGCGTTTGAGAGCTTCGGTCACATCAACCACCCTGGCTTTCTCTACAGCAGCCATATCTATAGCAAATTTCTCAAAAGGCTGGGTTGAAGCAGCCGAACTCAAGCTTGCCCCTTTCTTGTCGACAGTCTTAACAAGTCAACGCTTTTTAGCCGGAGGAGTCCTGACTTGCTCCGCCTCCGTGCCAACGACCATCAATTCGACCTCTTCGTCGTCTTGACGATCTTCTACGCCTACTTTCTGCAGAAGTCAGAAAAAGAAATATTACTAAGCAGTCGTAAGTTTTTCTACGACAATCATCTAGTCGTAAGTCCTTCTACGATCAGAACCTAATCGTAAGTTTTTCTACAACAATCCTCTGTTTGTAAGTCCTCCTACGACCAGTACCTAGTCGTAAGTTTTTCTACGACTATAAGATCCTAAAGATCATATCAATCTTTGATTACCTTTAGGCGTTCCATCCTATCCTCTTCGGACAAGACCGCTAGGATTTGAGGAGTCACCACATTGGATGGTGGGGATTTCTCACAAATGAGCTTGACTCGGACGTTAATTTTTGCTTGTGGGAGATCTGCAAGAGTAAATAAACTTTCAATAGCCAAGTTCGAAATCAACAGAAAGAGAGCTAAGTTGAAAATTTACTTACCCTTCTCATAATCTCTAGTTGAGTCTTTTGGCCCCGAGTACCTCCACATGGGATGTGCTCGTTTCTTCCGAGGGCTAATGCGGCGCGTGATGAAATCCTTCACCACGTGCCATCCGGTGAGCCCCTCTTCTTTCAAGTCTTTGATGGCTTGAATATAAGGGGCAATCCGGCCAAGATCCTTCGGAGTCGAATCCCAAGAAGAAATCTTCTCCGCAACATTCCCAACGAAAGAAAGGCTGTCTTCTCTGGTCGTCTCCCAGTAGAACCATCTCTTTTTCCATCCTGGCCATGACGACCGGGTGAACATCTGAATGTACTCCTTCAACTTCCCGTCGTGAATCTTCAGGCCACAGCTACCGGCGACTCCCGCTATTCTAGTCATCCCGTAGAAATACTGGAATAGCTCCAAGTCGGCCGGAATCCCCAGGTAGGCCTCACACAAGTATACAAACACGCCCAACATCATAATGGAATTGGGAACGAGGTTCACCAATTCCACCCCAAAGTGTTCAAGTATGAGTGTGAGGAAAGGGTGAGCAGGCAATCGAAGGCCACACTCATACTACGCCTGAAAGACAGGAATCTGCCCAATCTCCCTCGACGGCCAATGTTGCCCAACAGCCTCAATCCACTTCACAAACTCTTTATTCGGGATCTTCTCGGCGGCGACCAAAGCCTTCATCTTGGCCACATCCATCTCCGATTTAGCTCACTAGGAAGTGGAGTGAGAACCGCTAGGCAATTTAACTCATAATGCTTAACCCTCCAATTGGTTCTAGCATCACAAATTAAATTTTTTCCGCTCTCGGTGTATTATGCACCTCCCAGGAGTGGTACATATACACCCTCACAAACATCAGTATCAATCCATACACAATTTAATACAATACTGAAAACTTCACAATTTACAACATATGAACATACAAGGTTCAGTTTCATACAAAGGGCTGACCGGCCAAATAGCAAGATAACATATCAAGTACGTAGCAGAAACAATAAATAAACTAAAATAAAATTAGAGATTAACCAATATTAAAGTCCCAATGGCTTGCTATAACCCGCAAGGCAACCGACTGGGGTTAAACCATAGCAAATCGATGTTCCTGCTCAATCTTTCCTTACCAGATTCGATCTCAACACCTGTTGTCCATATTAGTAAATAAAAGCAAACAGTGAGTACACGAATGTACCCCACAAGACTTTACCAAGCCTATACATAGCTACATGCAAGCTCTACTCAATGGAAAAGGCTATAGGGTTCATTTTCAACACAAAGCAATATTTCAATTGAATATAAGTAGTAGATTTAAATCACAAGTGAGCAAATATTTTCAATACTTAAAAAAAACAGCGAGATTAACATTGGACAATAATTAACAACAACAAGTGGTTGCCCCTACAGCACACAATAATTTCATGGGAACCACTTTCAATGCCACCCGATCAGTTTTTAGGTTTGAAATTCTAAAATGTTGAGTCTAACTCCCGTAAGTCCAATCCCAAGCATGTCAATAACCTAGGATGACGCTATTCAAATAGTTTAAACCCTACAGGGGTGTACAACTGTACCCACACACCAGACCGTCTTTTCGCCAAGCTATAGGGCACACTTCCTTAGGTATGCCGGCAAGACTAAGTCCTACGAGACGTTTCCAATATAATGTATTAACTACGAGTCGCCCGTATGGATAGAAACCCATACGTTGTGTTAGAGTTACCATAAAGCCTCGGTCAACTACCCCTCGGGGTAAAGCCTCGAACAACTATGGATGCTCCTCGGTGTGGAGAACCTAGAGAGGAACCCACCCCCACACACCCAACAACAATAGCATATTTATTTTAAACACAACACACAACCACCACCTGCGACTTGGAGCTAACACACACCAAAGTACTAAGTCAAGAGGGGCCCCATAATCCCCTCGTGTGGAATGCGCGCAAATATGCTTGGTTTTGGTGAAACGAGATGTTCGGTCCTTGTTGACCTAGGCAAGACCATCTACACACCCAACAGCACACCATTCAACCACTTGTCCAAGTCTAAAGCATTTTATTTGTATTTTCAGTTTTCAAATTATGAAGCACATGGTGCTGAACATAGCATAATAATATGATTTATGTGATCAAGGTCATCGACAAAGTCGACAACCGCCCAATCTACTAGAAGCTAAGCATGGCTAAGCATCACATCGCATAAACATAAATCGACAATATAACATCCACCGGGCTCTAATTCACTAGTGGAATTATTAACTTAGGCTAGTGGTAGGGGATGAACAATTTTAGGAAATTCATGCAATAGGATTAGTTACCTATAATCGACAAAAGTAACTTTGACAAATAAAGCATGCATACATATAGTTACAAAACAAGATAATAATTTCGAACATAATATGATCAACATGCATCAAAGGAATGGGTGCTTGCCTTTGTTTACTGGTACTCTGGACATTCAAATGATCATCTCCATTGCACTCTCGAATCATCGTCATTTAACGATAAGAACCAATAAAGCGAAAACACCAAAATTCCAAAAGTCTCCAAAACTTATGAAATTAATACAAAACATAGATTATGATTTTATATGATTTTATAAATAAAAATTATTTGATTTGGAGTTTTCATGAGAGAGTTATGCCCTAAACAAAATCTGCCGAAGATGAAAATGTTGAAATAGTGCTTTGGTTACTGTTCACAGATTTGAAACTTTTCGCACAATTTTATGGAGTTGTGGTGGAGATAAATTTTACATGGCTTGACAGAGGATAAAAAGTTATGAACAACAAAATTGGAATCATCCAATTTGGAGTTCATAAGAATTTCTTATGAATTTTTGAAGTTAATTCAATTTCTAGTGTAAAAATAATTCATTCCAGAAATTAATTCTAATTTCAAAATTTTCTGGGACATTAACATGTTTCAAACCTATTCCAAGTTAAATTACAATATGAATGAAAACCAACAAAATTGGTTTCACTCGTTTTGGAGTTTATTTGAATTAGTTATGAATTTGTGAAGTTTAACCAAACTTCTTAATTGCTTACTAAAATTTTAACTTGGCAAAGTTTGTATGGATCCTAACTTCTACTGAGGTCATGAACTTCTAATTGCTCTTCTGTTCAGTTGGTTGTGAGTGACTGCTAAGCACCTTCAAACAAACTTAATTACTAATTTTGGCTATCATCAAGTGATTTGAAATTTCGAAAGCTCCAAAAGCTAATAAGCTTACTGACTGTTATTCCAGATGCCAAACTGATTTTTCTTTTTTCTTCAAACAACCTACAACAGAACATCCTTCTTATCTAAAGTGCTTCTTAGCTAACCTTCCTCCAGATTTCAATTTCCAATAAGCTAATCCAATTGAATTCAGCTCAACACCTTCTCTGATCAATAACTCATCAAAAGGATTTTACTATTTTTGGATAGATGTTCAAAGGTTAAATGAATCAAGAACACTCTAACTACTTGAGTTAGTCATGCTATTAGCCCACTGCCAATATCAACTTTTCACCTAAACACATTCTCTCTTGGTTTTTCTGAAAATTCACATCCATGTTGGTTTTTCAGGTTTGAATGTTACTGGTAGATGAATGTCCAATTAACTAATTGAATCACTAACATTTCTAACTACTGCCTTAACCAAGTCATTAGCCCAAACACAAAACTGATCATCTTCGGAATACTGTTCATATATATTATCCAAAGGAGTTTGTTGTATTAAGGTACTATTAAACACATTTTCTCACTTGAATCAATTATCCATTTGTGAATTACCCTTAAACATGCAACAGTACAAAAATAACATGCTTGTGATGACGCAACATGCAAAAATAAATATGGGAACGCGGTAACGCAATTTGACACTAAAATTTTACCGTCGTGCGTGCTAGGCGTGTGACTACCACTGTATGATGTCTTCTCAGCTTTGTGTCTATGTTCGCGTCCGCTGTAGTCATCATCGATCCCACGTCCCGCTCGGTCTTCTCGTCCGTGTCCCGCTCTGCGTGCACCGCGCCCTAGCGAGCCAGGCCACATGCATGCATGTCTACCGAGTGCATGCGCGCATGTGCCGCCACATGCACGGTCGGGCTCGGTCTCGCTCCACCGCGTCGCCTCGCCGCTCGCATGCACTGCCGTCGCCCTCGGCCACGCCCACAGAGCCGCTGGACAGCGTTACCGCTCGCGTTGCTTGCACCTCCACCACCTCAGCCGCTCTACCTCAGCCGCATACGCCGATGCATGCATCGTCATCGCCTCGCTGAGCCCGTCCTTGCCGAGCCTTCACTGCTCCGCATGCGCCGTTGCCGACGCCGCTGGACAGCGCTGGCCACCTTGCTGTGCCACCTCCACCACTGCACCGCCGACTCCTCCGTCGCGCACCCTCTCCTTGGGCCACACCGCCCTCTGTCCCCAGTGATTAGTTATGACATTCCAGTCTACTCCAACCACAGCTAACACTGTTTCTAACCTCATTCTTCTCCTTTCTGCTTTCCTTTCCATCTACTACTTACCTCCCAAAACATAAACTCTTTTTCCTCGCGCGCCAAATGGCACGCAACGGTAAACCAATGAAAGGAAGGGATAAGTGAGCGAAGGAAAGGAATACAGGTAAAATCAAGCAAGAACCCTGGGCTTGGTTGCGACGAATGCACAATAGCGGTGGCGTTGGCAGGGGGGTCGGATTGGACTCAGGGCAAGGCCACCTCTAGCATTCGGACTGACTGATAGAAGCTGACTCGCCGGTTATAGGAGGAAAATAACAATGTGGAGGAAAGAAGGGGTATTGAGCTGGGCTAGCCCGGCTGGGTAGGAGGCATTTAGAAAGAGTAGTGTTGCACAATCTTTACTTCTTTAAAAGACTCTAGTGGTGGTGAGTGATGTATTTTTTCACTTCCTTTCCCTCACCAATATTTTGGTGCCGCCACGTGGGCTCAACAAACACCTTCCCAGTGTCGCCCGCCTCCCTCGAATCACGCGCCATCTACTCTCAAACGTCGGCGCTCCCCTTGCCACGCACATCCATGACTCCCTAAGGCCTTCTTCTCCCCGACTTGCACTGCCATGCCGACTTTCCCACGACCTCACATCCCCTCCTGCTTTCGTTCCCATCTTATATATGTGCTGTTGTGCTAGTCATTGACACCACCCACCGCACTTGTCGTGGCCTAAGTCCTAGCCCTACCGTCGCCAATAGGCATGGCGTCGTCGGCAACAACAATATGGTGCCTGTCAAACAAGGACGCCGAACTAGATGCCACCCACTGGTACGTTGTCGATCCAGATGAGCGCCTTCGGCAAGCAGCCTCTGAGATCCAGGCGTAATGTGGCCTCGCATGCAGTGATGAGGCTGTTGCTGCTGTTTTCCCTTCTACCCTCGGGCATCTCGTGATTTTTTTTTGTTGTCTAAATATGAATTCTTCTATTCTCCAAACTGGTGTGTTGGTAGATGGAATAAATATATTGTAATTGGCGATTTTTTTCTCCTTTTTTCTTTTGTAGATTTTTGATCTCCGATCTGGTCACTGATGTGTGCTACTATTCCTCATGTTTGGCAACTTGGGCATGGGAAGTATCACAACCAAGCTATGCCCCTGGCCCTACTATACCAGCAGCAAGATACTATGATCTTATCCGAACAAACTACAATGTTATCCCAACAATGTTCTTTTCTCTTTATAAGCTCTCCTAACAATTCCGCAACAAATTACGATTTTAATTCGTCGAGCGAAGCTACGTCTTCCAGTCTCGGCAGAGTTGAACGATGACAGCGTTGCAGGGCGGGCATAGCAATGCGGCCCATGGTGCAGAGCAGATCCATCATGGGGCGGAAGCAGGAGGTGTGGTGCCGCTGCGCGACGAGCCGAGCGTGTTCAAGAAGATTAGGCATGGGGCAGAGGTGGGACATGGGGTGCCGCAGCGGTAGAGTCGAGGACATCAAATATGGCATCGAAGGAGTGAACATGTGCCAGGGTGGAGCTCGATCGAGTGACATGGCAGAACTGAGGGCTTACACAAAGTGCAATGACACTCGACGTGCTGAGTTAAATATGAATTTTTTTATTTGTCTATAGCAAAGCACGAGCATTGAACTAGTTGTAGTAAATCTGGGATGCCAAACTTGGTCCAAACACTCGAACAATTGAGATGACGTGGTTTCACCAGACAGCAGGAAATTCCATTAGTGGGGATCAGTTGTATAGGTATATAGGATGTGAGATACCTAGGAAGAACTAGGTATCGGTTTAATTAAGAATAAATAGGCACCCAGATAGGAGGAACTAAGTATCGATCTAATTAAGAAGAAATGGGTAGTAATGTTAAAGTTGAACACCCACGTCTCCCACCAACTTCCTAAAAGAGAGAATACCCAGGAGGAACTATGTTTTTTTTAATTAGAAAGAAAATTGACACCCAAATTCGAGCTAAAAATGATTTAAACCTGGGTGGTGGGATATACACCCGCACCTCTCACCAACTAAGCTAGGCTCACTTCCTAAAAATATGGGATTCCTAGGAAAAACTAAGTATTGATTTAATTAAGAAGAAATAGGTACCCAAATTCGAACCAAAGAAGGCTTTATACTGAATGATGGGGATGTACACTCACATTCAACCAAGTGGGTTAGGCTCAATTCCTTTGTTTCCCATCTAACAACTCGAATTATGATTCCAGAGTTATTGCTGTGGCAGAATATGCCCCTCCAATTCCTAACCCTCTTCACCTTTATCATACACAAGGTCAGATTGCACTGGCCGGTCTCAACACGACGGCCACATTTGGGAAAGACATCTTCTTGCTTCAGTCAATTCTATCACATCTTCATGCTTACGATCTTGCCAACACAAGGTCCGGCACCCGAGAAAATTGAGTGTCAAAATTTGAACTTTTTTTTTGCGAATGTCGAAAATTAACTTATGATTTCCCTTTGCATGGATATATATGCTTTAAGTGGGTACCTCTTTCCCCCCTTTTTCATCTTAGGTAACACGTCAAGGTGAGAGTGACACCCTGATTCACATTTATAATACCCACATATGCAAGATTTTTTTCCCAATCTAAGAAGTTTTATATATTACTCCCCGTTCTAAAATAAATACTGTTTTAGAATGCATGTCGACAACATTCCAAAACTTTGATCATTAATTTCTATAAAAATATTTAGATTTGTCACAAGAGAACTATATGAGTAGATTTGTCATCGAAAGTACTTCGACATCATTATATATTTTATATTTTTTGGTAACATATAGTTAGAAAAAATAATGATCAAAGGCATGTATCGGAGACCGTGTCGATGTCCAAAACAATAGGTAAAAAAGAATAGAGGTAGTATTCATGAACCGGACTATATCTCTGAATTAATTAGCCATTTTTTCCATCTAACAACAACTTCAATTCTGGTTCTAGACCGACAGGGATGCATCGTTTCCAACCTTGAATGCAAATTTTCCAAGTAATCGCAAAAATCTTTTTCCGTACTTACAATGATCGAAGCGGAACTGAACTTGGCCGGCAGTAGAACATCCAACCCAAGGCTTCAAGCGACGTTTTCGCAGTTTGCGGGCCTTTCACGGTCGGCAACGACAATGCACTTCCATTGTGCAACTGCATGAAAGGCTTCTCCGTGAAGTCACCAGAGAACTGGGAGCTGGATGACAAAAGAGAAGTATGCATAAGAAATACTCCACTAGATTGCATAAGAAATACTGCACTAGAACTGCTCGGGTCTGCCTCCCGCGGCCGGAACCTACTCCGCTGCTCCTGATGTCGTAGCTCTGCTCCGCCCGAGCTCGCCCCAAAGGATCCGACGCCCTGGGCCGCCTCTGCTCCGGCTCCAACCGGATTCCCCGAAGGATCTGGTTCTCTAGGCCGCCTCTGCTCCGGCTCCAACCGATCCTCTTGTCCGCTTTGCCTCCGCCTAGGCTTGGGATTCGGCTGCCCCTCTCTGGCGCCACCCAGCGCCTCCTCTACTCGGGTCCATGGCGCTCTCGTGGCTCTTGGGTGCCGCCTCCCTCCTTTACTGCTTCGAGGAGGCTTTAGTTGTGCTGTTGTCGCCTGTTAGTGGAGAGGAGGCTTTAGTGCTGTCGATGGAGAGCATCTCATCTGGATTTGGTGTCGTGTTAAAGGAGCAAGGAGTTAGGGGTTTGTTCAAGGGATTGCACTGGCCGGTCAAATCGATATGGAGCCAAAAAAGAACTCCGCATGCTCCATCAGACAAACACTATCACATCTTTGGTTGCAACAGAAGACGGGTAAAGAATACTTACGATCCTGGCAACACAAGGTCCGGCACACGAGAAAATTGAGTGTCAAAATTTGAACTGTTTTTTGCGAATGTCGAAAATTAACTTATGATTTCCCTTTGCATCTTAGGTAACACGTCAAGGTGAGAGTGACAACCTGATTCACATCTATAATACCCACATATGCAAGATTTTTAAAAAAAAAAATTAGCCCAATCTAAGAAGTTTTATATATTACTCCCTCCTTTCTAAAATAAATACTGTTTTAGAATGCATGTCGGCAACATTCTAAAAGTTTTAGAATGCATGCCGGCAACATTCTAAAACTCTGACCATTAATTTCCATAAAAATATTTAGATTTGTCAAAAGAGAACTATATGAGTAGATTTGTCATCCAAAGTACTTCGACATCATTATATATTTTATATTTTTTTGTAACATATAGTTAGAAAAAGTAATGGTCAAAGACATGTATTGAAGACCGTGTCAATGTCTAAAATGATAAGTAAAAAAGAACAGAGGTAGTATTGACGAACCGGACTACATCTCTGAATTAATTAGCCATTGTTTTCCATCTAACAACAACTTCAATTCTGGTTCTAGATCGACAGGGATGCATCGTTTCCAACCTTGAATGCAAATTTTCCAAGTAATCGCAAAAATCTTTTTCCGTACTTACAATGATCGAAGCGGAACTGAACTTGGCTGCCGTGTAGAACATTAACCTGACCGTGTATTACCCGTCAGTCAGACTAATTAAGAGACAAATAGTTTTCCACTCTGCTGCCGTGTTCCATACGATCATGCGTCTACGACAGTCACACCCTGACCCCTATATATTTGCAGCTCATGCGTTCTACTACGGTCACAGTAGACAGCTGCATCAATCCATCCATCCTTATATACACCTCATGTGCTCTATCTCTCACATCCATTAAGGTGCCATGCTTCCTCTTTACATCCTGTTTGGTGCTCTCTTCTCCCTGCAGTACAACTCCCCTGCATGCTCTGCTGCAAATGGCAGTACCCTGACGGCAGGTCACGCGCTCATCGGCAGCGGCAAGCTCGTCTCCAGCAACGGCATGTTCGCGCTCGGCTTCTTCCCAACCGGCGGCAGTAAGTCCTCCTCAGGCAACACCACCTTGCCCAACTGGTACCTAGGCATCTGGTTCTACAAGATCCCAAAGTTCACTCCTGTATGGGTTGCTAACAGAGAGAAGGCAATCACTGACACCAACTTTAAGCTGTCAAAGCTCACAGTCTCAGGGGATGGCAATCTTGTCATCTTAAGCCATGTAACCAATTCCATAATCTGGTCCAGTCAAATAGTGAATAGAACAAAAACCAGCAAGAAAACTACTGTTATGCTCTCAGACAATGGAAACCTTATCATACTAGATGCCTCAAATCCATCCAACGTGTGGTGGCAGAGCTTTGAGCACCAAACAGATGTTTTCCTCCCCGGTGCAAAGATCGGTCGGAACAAGGTCACAGGTCAGAAATACAGTTTAGTTTCAAAGAAGAACTTGATAGACCCAGCTCCAGGCCTATATTGCAAGGAGCTTGACCCCACTGGTGCTAGGCAATTATTTGATAAGCTTTGTAACTCATCCATGGTGTACTTTTCCACCGGGGAATGGAATGGACAGTACTTCAACTCGATGCCGGAGATGTCAAGCAATGTTCTTATCAGTTCCAAATTCATCGACAATGATGAAGAGGAGTACTTCACCTACAGCCCGTTCGATGCAACAGTGATCACACTCTTCTTAGTTGATGTCTCTGGTCTTAACAAGCAGCTTCTTTGGGTTGAAAGCTTGCAAGATTGGGAAACTATCTACATCCAACCCAACGCTCCATGCGACGTTTTCGCAGTTTGCGGGCCTTTCACGGTCTGCAACGACAATGCACTTCCATTGTGCAACTGCATGAAAGGCTTCTCCGTGAAGTCACCGGAGGACTGGGAGCTGGATGACAGAAGAGAAGGATGCATAAGAAATACTCCACTCGATTGCATTAGCAACAAAAGCACAACAGGGTTAACTGACAAGTTCTTTCCCATACCTAGTGTTAGATTGCCGTATGATGGGCATAGCATGGAAGCTGTTGCAAGTGCAAACGAATGTCTGCAGGTTTGTTTAAGAAACTGCTCATGCACTGCATATTCCTACGGAAAAAGTGGCTGTTCTATCTGGAATGGCGAACTTATTAATGTAAAGCAATATAATGGCACCACCAATACTGACGGAGAGATTATTTACCTTCGCCTTGCTGCTGAAGAGGTGCAAAGTTTGGAAAACAATGGAAGAAGAAGAAGAAGAAGAAGAACGATCATCGGTGTTGCCCTTGGTGCAAGCATTTCTGCTTTCAGTTTTTTGGTGCTTGTCCTGCTATTGGTGATTTGGAGGATCAAAAGGAAGTGGTGTGGTCCAGTGAACCACACTAAAGATGGTGGTAGAATTGTATCTTTTAGATATGTTGATTTGCGACGTGCAACTGAAAAATTCTCACAGAAGCTAGGTGGAGGTGGTTTTGGTTCTGTTTATAAGGGGATTCTAAGCGACTCAACTACCATAGCAGTGAAGATGCTTGATGGTGCACGCCAAGGAGAGAAGCAATTCAGGGCTGAGATCAGTACAATTGGACTGATCCAACATGTGCACTTAGTCAAACTGATTGGTTTTTGTTGTGAAGGTGGCAGAAGGATGCTTGTTTATGAACATATGGTAAATCGTTCTCTTGATGCCCATTTATTTCAAAGCAATGCTAACATGCTGAATTGGAGTACAAGGTACCAAATAGCCATAGGAGTTGCTAAAGGATTGTCCTACTTGCATGAGAGTTGTCATGAATGCATCATACACTGCGATATTAAGCCAGAAAACATACTCCTAAAATTGCAGACTTTGGGATGGCAAAACTTCTGGGAAGGGACTTCAGTCGAGTTCTGACAACAATGAGAGGAACTAAAGGGTACCTTGCACCTGAATGGATTAGTGGAGTGGCAATCACACAAAAAGTTGATGTTTACAGCTATGGAATGGTGCTGTTAGAAATCATATCAGGAAGGAGGAACTCACTTGAAGAATGCACAAGCGGTGGTGATCATGCTGTTTATTTTCCTGTGCAAGCTGCGCGTAAGCTTCTTAAGGGAGATGTAGGAAGTTTGGTAGATGACCACTTACACGATGATGTGAATATGGAGGAGGTTGAAAGAGCTTGCAAGGTTGCATGTTGGTGCATTCAAGATGATGACTTTGATCGGCCGACAATGGGTGACGTGGTTCAGGTTCTCGAGGGTCTAGTGGAGCTTGGCATGCCCCCAGTGCCAAGATTACTTCAAATTATCTTGGGAAGCTCTTCAATGACTTGAACAAAATCAATGTAAGCAGGAGTTCAAATTTGACTAGAGAAAATTAACTTGCATGTACACTATTCATAGTCACTGTTAACATTCTGTTTTGAAATCTATCTCTACTATGTGGGGTGTGTGTGTTAGAAAGAGGGAGAGGTTACTTTAAGTTACTTTTACATGCAGCCATGCAGATGAGTATGAATAAAAGATTTTTATTTTTCTAACGGTGGAATGTCCTTTCTTTCTACTTATAATTAAACTAGCTATGTGCCCGTGCGTTACAACGAAAAATCATTTTTTGTATAGAATATGTTGTTACAGCTCATTAATCCCCCTATTGTCATTTATAAGTTAAAACTTCTATGTCTTACAGCAAAGTTAAGAAGGTTTTCTTGCTGCAAATTTGACTAAACAACCGTGCAAAATAAATTTAGTACGTCAAACATATTCAGATAACGAAAACAGGCAATTAGTCACGAAAGAACATGGAGATGTATTGATTCTTTCGGTCAACATGAATCATGGCATAGTTAAAAACTATTGTGTGTACAAAGTAAATTTGTTATTTACACAGTTTATTATCACAAAACATCAAAATATATATTTCTTCGGGCAGCATACGCCTCATTGATACTGCTCGTATGTTTTCCAACTGATTGCCTTCGCCAAGTAAAAAAAAAACCCAAAAAAAAACGACGATGAGACCATTAGGGGAGAATTTCGACAAACTGGAACATGTCGTCATCAGAGGGGCAAAGAGGTATATGAGGCAGGAACACCTATTCAATAATTTGTGCACATATATTTAATATTTTGCACAACTTCTATGCAACCATGCTGACGAATGAGTTTTAAGTCCCTTTGTCCTCCGATACCTATTCGAAGTAAAACAAAAGTATTACGAAATTTTAAATTCCTAAAGAGCTCTAGATTTTGGATGAATTTTATAGATGTATGGTGAAAATTAGTCAAGGTTGGAAACAGCAGACACATCACCCAATTTCCCTGAACTATATGCAAAAGCACTCCACAACATACTTTAAAATTCAAGACAATGTAACATTAATTCAAGGTTTAGCTAACAGAAGCATGAAGTAAAACTATTGAAGGCAATTACAGAAAAGATAATTTGAATCTAAAGCATGGGAAATTACACTTACACAGTTATACTGAAGCTAAATTTGGAATGGAGTATGTTATGTCTAAAGAACCCATGACATGAGCAAATAATAAAGAGAACCACCTTTAAATTTTTCAGAGCTGTACCATTTCTTCATAAAAGTATAACATATTGTATAATCTTGTGGGCACAATCTAATATCAAACATCTGTAAAAAAAAAATAGGATGTGATGCAACCTTTAATATTCTCGCAGTAGTCACATCCACTAAGGATACATAAATCAATAAACTGATCCATTGCGAGTTCAAGTTCCTCCAAAACCTGGAAAATAATGAAGAATTACTGATACTGAAATATTAGAAAATAAAAACTATAAGGTGTTACCTTTGACACTTCAAATTCTGTTACAGGAGACTTCTTAAAACTAAGGTTAGTTAAGTGGCGAAGAAATCTTCGAGCACCAAAAGTTAGTGAGTCCGTATCCTCTGTAGCTACAGCATAGACCTGGCATTCACAACTCACGATGAAATGTAGTTCAGTGTTACTATGTGGGTGTCAAAGATACAGAATTCTTACGAAGTCATTCAGTTGTTACACCTTATGATTTTCACAAAGTGGTGCAGACTGTGCTTCTGCCTCACCTGGTGCCTGCAAAATTGTTCAGACAAAGTGGTTAGATATATTGGTATAACAGTAAAAGATCATGAAGGCCAGCTAACATGCTTGCATCTTTGCCATGAAATGATGAAATCATAGTATGGCAACCTGTTTCGTTAGAAGAATTCCTACCCATGAGGAGCAAAGCCATATCCAATTTTTGTAAGCATAACTTCTTATGTAGTCTACACTCTCCACTTGAGAAGCCATTATATAATAGCAGTATAGCACCCTATTTAGGAGGGCTTAAGCTTATCGCAGGTTTAACCATAGGCTATTAGGCTTAAGGCTACCCAAACAGGCACTGTATAAGTGAGGTTGGTGCAATGTCCTCTTCTTTGAGTTCAAAAGATTCCCAATATTCTACTGACTCTCCAAGGCATTGGAAAAGCACATCAATCAGGGAAACTAACTCATCTGTGTGGAAAAGTGAAAAAAAAATCCTTGAAGCAATTGATGGATAAAGCATTAATGATACCTCAACTACATGGACACCCATCAATCTTAACAGCCTCTTGCAGTCTTTATTGCCTTTTTGGTGACCTGGAAATAAAATTTAAAAATTTGCAATTTATGCTTGCAACCATCCCAGGACTTGATAAACAATCTTATTGAGTTTTGTAGACTAATAAGTTTGGCAAACTCAAAATGGCAGATTTCATGTGAGGCTGCTTTATCTGAAATAAATCTACAAATGTATTCCTTCCTAAAGTTACTACACAAAGTTTTGATTGCCTCCTTCCCCAGATTGCAGGACAGTTACCTTCATAGTCCTTTTGCTGAATTTTTCAATTGAATCCTCATCTCCAACCTGTAATGCAAATGCCACCTCAGAGGTCCAACAAAACAACAAACAAAAAAGCATGGTGAGTAAGGAGGAGGCTCTAAAACTACGGTGAGGAGCAAGTGACCTCAATAGCTCTATGAAGATCTTTGGAAGCATCATCCCTCTTCAACGACCTAAAGAATAACAAACATATGGCAATGCATGTATTGAGACAACTGAACAATACAACGTATACCTTTTTGCTAGTTCCTTTTTCTTCAGGTCAGGTGGCTCACCATCAAACACAAATCTGGCATAAAAAGTTCAGCGGTTAATCCCTGTCAGCAGCAGTATGCTAGAAATCAATAGGGACCATAGAAATGCATCAAACTTACATAGATTTGTCGAGCCTTGTATGAATATTATTTGCATACATTTTCCTACGGCTTGCTGAGTGCTTTATGTACTCACTCACGGCTTTATGCTTTTGTTGATTAGTTAAAGAATACCAAGCTACTCAAGAGTTCTTTCAGAATGATGACTATGAAGGTTTTGCAGATTAGGATGCGTTCTCCACTCGATTGTTTGTGTGCATGTTGATTGGCCTTTTCAAGCTTTTCTTTCCGCTAAAAGAGTTTATTTGTTTTTTTAGCCCTGCGTGGCAAGTTAAGTAAGTGTTGACCTTAAGGTCCATTTATTATTACTATTTGTTATTTTGAGATCTTTTAGTTAAATCAAATAAATGGATGGTATTTGATCACTGTTTCCTGTGTGAGTTCGCTACTGATCTGAGACTAGTTTAGAATACACAGAGAGTTTCTGAATCGTATTTTTGGGTCCCGACAATGATCAAATATGTTCTTTTTGCCAAATGAAGGTGTAAAACATTCTCACTGAAATTGATCTGTTTTGTGCCCTACTACTTTAATAAAAATCTTAATTAACTTTATTCGATAATTTCTATGTACAATCCAATTTTTATATCTCAACAGAGAATATGATCCCAATCGAAAATCAGTGACAATGCTAGGCTATTTTTCACATGGGATGCCATGAATGCACATCCAGTTTGGGGAACGCAAGATACTTGGCAGACGGACAATCTCTTTCGTGCCTTTCGATCATCAGTTTTAAGGACATGCAGATGTTGCCACGCAATAGAATCAGACTGTTCGCTCTGTTTACTCCCAGCCGAAAAATTGCTTTCTACGAATTATTTCCACAAGCATTCATCCATAGAAGAATCGGTAGTTTCTTCGATGTTCCTACTTACCACGAGTAAAGGAGCACTGAAGTTAGGTTTGACCTATGAAAATATTGCAGTACCATGATAACATGTGCTCAGGCTTTGTTCTAAATCTGCAACTGATTCATCTCACGTTTATTAGCATTTAGAAGTAATGAGAATGAATTGATCAGTTAACAACCATGGAAGGTAATGATGATCATGTTTACTACACAGAAGTCCTGCAATAACCTTTTTGAATTTTTTTAATATGCCATTGCTACAAACCATTATGAGATCAGAGCATATATCCTAAATGTTGACAATATTTTGTTCTATGTATAAACTGCAGGCGATCGTAACAATTCGTTTTCTAGCAGTTTCACTGTACCTTTGCCTTAAGTTTCGGCCAGTAACGATCAGGATCTCATGACCAGATGGCTAAGGGTGTAAGTGTGCACCCAGCTAAGTTCTAGACTTGACGATAGTGTCCACCAATTTTAGGAATACACCATCTCCCTTTTAACAATCCTAAAGAATCTCTAACAAAAAAAAAGAAGAGAAAACAACCACCTCCAACAAAGAAATTAACTTATCCCAACAACCTCTCCCTCGCAATGCAAACCTGGGTGGAGCTCGGTCGAGCTTAGCGGTGGAGCCAAGGGCGCGAAGCAAGCCGAGCCGACTGACAATGACTAGATATTCTGGGTAATATTGCTTTTCTTATTTGAACTAGTAGTGAACTAGTAGAAAATAACATAGAGAGAGATAGAATTGTTTATATTATTTAATCCTTTTTTATTAATATTTTAAAGTTAATCCCTCGTGAACTTTATTTCCAATTCTGACCCCTTTGGTCACGCCACCACCCGTGGCGCGACAAAACCATACTGTCACGCCAGTATCCATGGCGTGACAAAACATGCCAGGCAAGCCCTCGGCCGCGCGCGTGCCAGTGTAGAGGGCTTGCGTGGCATCTGTCACGCCATATGGCATGGCGTGACAAACCGTCCTGTCACGCCTCTATACACGGCGTGACACTGGGCACTTAAAAGTATCGGCGTAGCCCATTTTCCCCATCTTCATCCGACCACCTCTCTACCTCCCGCGCCCGCGCCTCTCTACTGTTGGGTCACGGGGTAGGCTACGATAGCTACAAACAAAAAAAATCTACCACGCAAACCAGGAAGCCAAGCAAGTAGATGATCATAGATCGTTACCACCAGACGCGCAGAGCAGCAAAAGAAGGGTTGGAGCAGCCTGGTCCAACGTATAGCACGTCGATGTAGTGGTCGTAGTCGATCGTCCAACGTCCAGCAAGTCGATGTAGTGGTCGTAGTCAATCGTCTAGCATCCTCGCGAGTCGATCATCTCCTCTAGCAACCTCTGTAGTTCATCGTGAAGATCGCGGATCGTCCTCAAGCACAACAATCGTAGTAGCGCCTCTACAGTATCCACACGTCCAGGGTAGGAACAACCATACGCCGGTGTGCTAGCACCAAATCGCACGGCAGAGCTCTCAGGAAGATGGTGGCTAGGGTTTTGGTAGTGTTTCACACGTCCCGTGGCAGCCCACAGCCTCATGCATCTCCTTATATAGTGCTTGTGACGGATCCTATTCGAACACGTTTGACAAATTGTATTCGTACTGGTTTGTTCCAACCCGTTAAGTGTGTGACCCTATAGGTTCATGCGTAGTTCGGTTGTGACTCGGAAACCCTTTTCGATCACGAGTCGTAGCGGCTCCTAGCAGAACATATCGATTCCCGAATACACACAAATTATATCAAACGAACCTTAATGCAATATGATCTACGACCAGGTCCTCATCACTTACGACCAGGTCCTATCTTTATACGACCAGTTTGTATTTAGTCACGACCAGTTCGTAACTCTTTACGACCAGGTTACGACCACTCTGTGATTACGTTCGACCAGTCTACGACTAGCTCGTATTTCTATACGACCAGTTCATAACTATTCGAACTAAGCGACCTACTCGTGTATACTCCCTTTGCCTCACGATGTCTGGTTGAACTCCAGGTGAGATGCTATGTCATCCATGAACTGTTCAATACTTTCTCGATCGAGTGTCGGATAACTTCACGTGGTCGAACACTTCGACTACTAGTGGCATGTCCATGCACTTTCTTTATCCGATCACAACGAGGGGCCTAGAGGCATCTCTCCTGTTATGTTAGGAGGGGCAAATCCCATATCCGACCAGTCACATTCCTCTCCATGTTTCACAAAGATACCCGAAGCTACCTTTATAACTACCCGATTCTGGTCTGGCGTTTGGCAACCCCTAAGAGTGCTATTACACATGTAGGAAACCATACTGATCTCAGGTCTAAGGATTATACATCATCATTGCTTGAGACCAACTAACGACACATAGAATCATAACAATCTCAACAGTGTCTCAAGGTGGGTCTTATCCAACACCATGTTCTCTAACATGTGTCCATATTATTGGTTTGATATCTCCATATCTATGACTCGTGAAACATAGTCATCAACCAATACATATGCTAGTCTATTCATATGTGTCCTCATATGTTTCTGACCAGGGATCGTATAAGAATAATTATCGCAGAAATATAGAGTTTCACAATCAAGTCACATACTTGATAATCAATATTAACAATATTATTCTTGGAACAACATAACATATTATCCAATATAATGAACATAATGAAATATAATCATCTCTACGATTGCCTCTAGGGCATATTTCCAACATCTACCTCCTGCCACCGCCACGCCCTCCACGCCGCGGGTCCTCCCTTGTGGCCTCCCTCATGGGGTCCTCCTCGCCGCCTGCGTCCTCCCCTTGTTGGTCGTCCCGTCGGCCGCTCTCCCCTTGCCCTCCCGCCACTAGGTCCTCCCTTGCTGACCGCCTCCCGTGGCGGCACATCCTCCCGCACAGCCACTCCTCCGCCTCTCACCGGCCCGACGCCCTCCGCGCCTCTGGCCTGCCCCGACGCCGGTGTCCTCCTCTGCTCCTCGTCACGAGTCCTGGCCGCCTCTAAGGTATTGAATACTTCCTCCATTTGATTACTTCACTATCTTTGTCGGTTCACCACTTCAGCCCAATTTAGCTTTGGTCAACTTGCCTGTGTCTGACGATATATGGGGGTCCCCTTAGAGTTGGATTTAGATTTGATATAGCATATTGGATGATGGCATGATGGTGAATTGATAATTCTGTGTATTCAGGATTTATTTTTCCAATACTACTTTAATATGTAATCATTGATCCTTGTTGATTCTGATTATCTGCATTTTGTAAGTGAAAGTATTGAATACTTCCTCCATTTGATTACTTCGCTATCTTTGTCGGTTCACCGCTTCAGCCCAATTTAGCTTTGGTCAACTTACCTGTGTCTGACGATATATAGGGGTCCCCTTAGAGTTGGATTTAGATTTGATATAGCATATTGGATGATGGCATGATGGTGAATTGATAATTATGTGTATTCAGGATTTATTTTTCCAATACTACTTTAATATGTAATCATTGATCCTTGTTGATTCTGATTATCCGCATTTTGTAAGTGAAAGCCTTGTTCTTGCTGGTTTGTTAGGCACTTTGCTTTATGAAAGCATCCTAGTAAACATGGACATGAAATAAACCGCTAAACATTATAAGGATTAGGCATCTCTATGTGGGGCTCATATTTTAGGAGAACTGTTTGATCTTCCAAGGGCATTCACATGCTCCAACTCATTAGTCTTCCCTGTTTTATGTATTGTGCTATTGCAACATAAGTTAAACTGTTAAAGTTTTCCAATTAGACACAAGTTTTATGCTTTTCATATCAAGGTTTCAGCAGAGCTGGATTGTATTGTCTTATATGTTTACATCTATGTGCTGTTGATATATCTGCACATTTGTGAATTCTAGATTCATATTATACAAGCCTTCTCGTATAGCTCATGTTGATGATTAGTTATTGCATAGTTACTGGACAAAACTATCATGGATTAATTTGTTCAGTAACATTGTATTGATGTGCAAATTGGAAAATAACATCCAATGTGAGGATGACAAGTGGGCCATGGGGCCACATGTTATCCTCACATCGATGTTATTTTCCAACTTGTGAAATCTGAGCGATGTTACTGAGCAAATTGCCCCAACTATCATTTGGCATAGAAACGAAATAATCAACTGATACATTCGTTGTTTGCATTAAAATAGTTCAATTTGAAGTTACCTACTTGGCCTAGTTGTACAATAATTACTAAATTCTAATTGGCGTTGTCCATGTATTCAAGAATTTCAGTGGTCAAATCTGTAGAAAGAAGTCATTTTCATCCATCTTTAATTGTCAAATTGCTACTGTAGACAGGCTTATCTTGAGAATGTTCTCACGAAGGTCGAACCCACAATGTGGTTAATTCCATTACCCTTTCACATGTTTTACATCATAGTAAGGATTTGTTTCATGCATGCACAAGACATTCTACATGAGCGCCAATTGATATCTGTGGACATTGATGTGTCATAGAGTTTTCTACGGATAGAACATCAGGAGGGATATAGACTCTTTGCACGCTTGAAATCATAATTTGCTTTATTTTAGTGATGTGTTATATCCTTCTAGGAGATCAAAAATGGTTTGATATAGCGGAGTATTATAGCTCTACAAAGTGGCATATTATTAGAGAAAGCCTTTCAGCTGTATAGAGAACTCAAGTGGTTTTGACTCTTGATTTTAATAGTAGTTATCATCTTTCTTCATCATTGTCATGCAGTTAACATGGCCCATGTTGCTAATTGCTCATTCTAATAATGTCTTATGGTATCAAAATTTAGGATACCAAAAGGCATTCTTGCCAAAACATGATGTTCCGGTTAGAAACAATTGAGGTCTGTATAATTAAAATAACCCGTCAGCGTTCTGAAAGTAATCAAGTGTAATTAAAGAAATGAAATATAGGCTGAAGGCGAAAAAATGTGACTTATCTCCTTTCTGCATATAAGATTTCCCGAACGAGTGGTTCGTAGCACTCTGAGTATGTAGCTCTGGCGTACCCAGGAGCGAAGTCCTGGGCATACTCAGGAATGAGCCTTGAGCGGTCCCAAACACGTGGTTTGGGCGGTCTCGAGAACGGGATCTCGGCGTGCACAGGCACGTGGATCCGGGGTAGTGTAGGTCGCACTCGAGGCAAGCTCGGCGGTCCCAAACACGTGGTTTGGGCGGTCTCAAGAACAGGATCTCGGCGTGGTCGAGCACGAGAGACTCGAGTAGTGTAGGTTTTGGATCTTTTTGCATATCCTTGTTTCTTGGTGTTATTAGTCCCTTGTGCATGGCCTAATACACCTCAATTCATTGTGAAACGACGTAAACTTATTTAAAAAGAGGTATTGTTCCATGATGATGTAAACCATCATGCTCATTCTCGCAACTACTGATGAAAGTACTATCACAGTACACAACATGGAGGAAACAAGCATTAATTATCCATATGTTTGTACCGTCAAATCTGCTAGCATGTCTCGAGAAACGAGCTTTTGTTATGTCCAATGTTGATTGTGATATTTCGTACTTGCGATATTCGTTCATATGGCATGCAAGATCTTGACTTTGCAATATTTTGTTGGATGTAGATGGACAAAGTTGTACGTGTATTTACTGGTGGGGCAATTAGCCAAACTGGAAGTTCTGTCGACTTCGGCGGCATGGAAGCTACCGTCCTTTTGTTTCGCGAATCACCGGACTTTAAAACTCTTGTGAATAGGATTAAGTCAACATTTGGATGGGATGAGCCCAGGGTCGTTGTCGGAATGCAAGGACGATATGATGCAAGGTTGGGTTCTAAGGTGCACGCCTTGTTGGTGCCAATCCTGTCCGCCGATGATTGTGACATATACAAGAAAATTATGCTCGCATCTCAGGTCCGGTTGTTGGAGGTGGCGGTGGATAGGACAATCGTTGTTGAGGATTTGCCAGACAATTTGGATGTGGTGAATAGCAACACGGAGGAACTAGACCCTGTTGCCCATCATTCGCGAGGCCCCCCAATGGAAGAGCGACATTCCGAAGAGTTCGTTAGCATGAGTCGTACCAACCATGGCCCCCTGTCGGTGGATCTGCCTGTATCTTCCCATAGCGTGTTATTGACCTGTGGTCGATTTCAACGGCTACCAGTAATGAACAACGAGCTTGAGGAGGAGTTGTTTCGTGATAGAATAACCCGTGAAGTGGAGTCGGCGAAGGATGGAGCTCGGCCAGAAGGCGAGGCTCTCTGCCTCTTTTCTCCTCGAGAGAAAGGCGGGGTTCTTCGCATGTAATGGGTGAGGTCCCGTCGGTGCATGCTTTCGATGATGTCAGTATGGCTGATGAGGCGGTTTGTGCTAATGGGTTGAAGAGCAGGGATAGCATTGCGGACCCGGAGAATGACATAATACAGAAGAACATGTTGTTTCCAACCATGGAGCACATGAAGGTTTGGCTGTAAGAATACTCAGTGCAGCACCATCGTTTGTTCATAGTGCAACACTCTGATGTGAACAAAAGATACACCGTGAGGTGCGGAAGGGGGTGCGAATGGAAGGTATGGGGCCGCAAAACAAGGGACAAGCAATGGAAAATAGCGAATGTGAAGCAGCCTCACACTTATGGGACCGCACAAGTGTCCGAAGAGCACCTCCAGACAACCGCAAATTTCATTGCTAGGCGTATTATGGCGGATGTGGCTGTCGATCCTGATGTGCCCATCGCCACCCTCATCGAGGTTATATACGGGTTCATTAAGTACTAGAGCGATGCAGTTATTGTGGGGTAATTGGAAGGAGGCTTACGGTTTGCTTCCTCGAATCCTAACCGCTATGCAGACCAAGAATCCGGGCATGGAGTTTTACCCTTGGCACGACAATCGTATGGAACTTGATGGAGGAATTATGAAACATGTCCTTGGGAGGGTGTATTGGTCCTTTGAGCAATGCATAGAGGCCTTCAAACATTGCAGGGCTATCTTATCTGTTGACGCTACATTCCTAACGGGGAAGTACTATGGTGCCTTGATGCTCGTCGTGGGTATTGATGCGGAGGACCAGCTGATTCCATTAGCATTCACATTGACAGAGAGTGAGAACAATGCGAGCTGGGACTGGTTCCTGGATATAGTTCGTCTATGCCTCGTTGGGCCTGGACGATAGGTTTGCATCGTCTCGGATAGGCACCGTGGCATTCTGAACGCTGTGAAAAGCAGCCTTGACGGACACTCGAATGCGCTGCATAGGTGGTGCATGCATCATTTAGCGGCTAATTTCTTTAAGCAATGCAGCAGGGAAGATCTCACCAAAAAATTCAAGCTGTTGTGTGGATGTTTGGAGAAGAGGGAATTCGAGGTCATGTTGACGGAGCTGAGGGGGCTGACCAACGAACAGGGTAACTCGTGGTTGGACGAGGTCTTGCAACAGAAGGAGAAGTGGGCACAGGCATACAATAAAGATGGGTGTCGGTATGGAATGATGACAACGAACATCTCGGATGTGTTCAACAATGTTATTAAGGGCATCCGTACGATGCTAGTATCTGCTATCTTGGAGTACTCGTTTCGAAAGACCAGCTCGTACTTTATGGATCGGTGGACCCGAGCAAGGGATGCATACAACACCGACAAGCGTTGGGGTGCGGCTGCTGCCAAGCACCGGAGGCCGAGTCATGCAATCAGGAGGCGGAGGAATACGATCCCATTGCACATATATACGCTGTCAGGGCAGCCAGGGGCACATCGATAGGGGACGAACGTTACGGTGGCCGGAACTATAGAGTGAACCTGACTGAGGGAGATTGTACTTGCATGATCCTAACGTTGTTGCATGTCCCATGCTCTCACGCCATCACTGCCTATCGCGTGCACGGTGTAAGTCACCTTACCTTCGTTGCGTCAGAATTCTCGAAGCTAGCCACGATGCGGACTTGGGAGAAGAGATTCGAGCCTTACCTAGATCCCTCGCATTAGCCACCGTACGTGGGGGAGGAATACATTCTCGACATAACAATGATGAACAAGCGATGCGGTCGAAGGAAGAGGAAGAGGCTTCGTAATGACATGGACCTCTCACAGCAAGGCGGTAAGGACATGTACTCTCTAGGGGACTTCAATGACGCCGGCAACACCAACAGGTGCTCGGAGTGCCACGAGCACGGACACACCAGGGCAAAGCATGTCAGCAGGGATTCCCAGCCGTGCAGGGTCAGGCGGCGGCGCTCACGTGTCGCCCCCACTTGCTTGAGGTATCCAATGCTGTTGTTCCGCAAAAATGGTTGTTCTTTACGTATATAGTACTTTCATTTGCATTTCACATATTGTTTTGAACGTCATGTGTACGTACTGATATAGTTCACTCATTTGCATTCTCTACATTGTTTTGTACCTCATGTGATCTTACAAAAATCCTTTCCTGTAATGCAGGATGCCGCAGCACGCGCAATACACGTTGCTTCTCTTGGAGTCTGATGACGACCACCGTGCTCGCCGCATAGCCCACGATGGTCAAGTGAGATTTGCTAATCTTCTATTCCATCGTGCTTCCAAGCACTCTACAAATGCTTTTTGTTTCACTTATTTATTTACGTATCTTTCTTGCAGGTACTCCAGCCACTTCACCCTCGGACCCCCACCCCCTGGATTGGGATGAGCGGTACGTGCCACACGTCCGCTCAGCCGGTCTCCTTGCTTTGGTCCGAATAGTCATCAACGGGCTCCCTTGTATGGATGGTGCTGCGCTCACCACACTGGTGGACCGGTGGCGTCCAGAGACCCACACTTTTCACCTACCGTCAGGCGAGATGACTACCACACTTCAGGACATCGGTATGATTCTGGGTCTCCCCGTAGAGGGTCTGGCTGTGACTGGGGACATCAATAATGTGGGCTGGCGAGACCGGGTGGGACAGTGGCTCGGAGTGCGATCGAAGGACCCCCCCCTGCGGACTCGAGGGACAACTGGCCATCTGTAGTGCTTGCGTCATGGCTGCGCGCGCACTTCAACGTGTGCCCACCGGATGCAGTTGACAACACAGTGAAGCGCTTCGCACGGGCGTGGATTTGGCATCTTCTCGGCTCCTTCCTCTTCCCGGACGGTACCGGCAACACTGTCTCCTGGATTTACTTGCCGATTTTGGCAGATTTCACGACGGTAGGGACCTACAGTAGGGGTTCTGCTACACTGGCGTTTCTGTACCGGTATTTGTGTGGTGCGTGCCGATCATGGAGTGGGGACGGCAACTTGGGTGGCTGCGCATACCTCCTGCGGATCTGGATGTGGGAGCGTTTCCCCGTGGGTCGACCCACTTGTGCTGCCTTGCAGGTACTGATTTTTTTAATTAATCACACACATCTCATTCCATAAACATTACGACTGATATATATCTCCATGCGGGCATAGCCATGGCCCATTGAAGACGAAGCCTCGCGACCCACAGTAGCCTACCTTTGGAGCTCCATCATGGCACCTACTGGGTGTCCGAGGTCGCGGTACCTCGCGTATACAAACGAGCTCGAGGTCATCACGCAGGACCAGGTACTGTTTCATAAGTTATTTTACTTGCTGCATTCACCTGTTCAAACTTTGATTCCATCACTACTGCCGTATGCATCTGGTGCAGGTCACGTGGCTACCATACGTCTGTGACGAGGTCCTCCAAATTGAGCGACATGTTGTGATGTACGTGGATACATTGTGGAACCGAATATTTGAGTTGGAGGCACAAATTGACAATCTCAACGAGCAAAATGATGACCTTCGCCAATAGATACAGTGTGAGAGGGGCAATGAGGAGGTCATGAATATAGGAAGTTCCTATGATCTCATATGCTGCTGCACGAACCCTAGTTACATATGTGCGTGCTACTACAATGACGGCTAGCCACGTCCGAGGCACCCCACTGGACAACACTCTATGTGGGTATTACGAGGCACCTTCTATCATTACACACGGGCGGAGAAGCTCACAAGGAAGGGAAAATGGCTCCGGTCCACGCAGTAGGTCGGATCATTCCATACTAGTTCCCGCAAGGTCTAATTTATTTCCATTCAAAAAAGGTGCATATGTATCATAGGAGTACTTCGGTTTGTTGCATCGTGCATGATGTTGTTTCTTATGCACGTAACCAAACCCTGTGCACCATGTTATTCCAAGCTTTATTATGAAGTCTATTTTAATTCGCAATTTTAAATCTCGTCGTCTTTTCGCATTCAATTCTTCACGTAGCAAGGCATCCAACAACATGAAAAAACGAGTTTTGGAAGTTTACGATTTAGTCTACGACCACAAAGTTATGAAGAGCACCACCTATCATTCTACTAGGATGTTTACGCATCTTTCATCAGCGATACTGTCTAGCATATGTGCATAATTGTGCCTCATGTTGTACCACACAATCGACATATTACTCATTTTTTTAGGATGCATTATGTATCACTTCTGAGACACACCCTGGAAATATTGTGAAGTGTCAAAAGTTTTCAAAGCACAAAAAGATTACAGGTCCATATATGTATTTACTCTCAGTTAAAAGGATTGTGTTATATTTGGTTACGTACAAAGGTCATTATTTTCAAGTTGTCGATTGTTAAATGTTACATGTACATGGTGTTATGCAACACCATACCTTCAATTGTTTTTGATCTTTCAAAAGGAAGTCCCTTTGTTATCATCTTACCACAGGTTCCAGATCTATAGATCTATAAACCCAAATAGAATAACCGTTATAATTTACAAACAAACTGGAAGTAGCCCCTGTCACGCCAATCTGTGACACAACACTACTGTCACACTGTGATAAATGGCGTGACAAAGGGTACGTTCGGACCGTCCGAATGTCTCCTCGCCTCTGTCACGCCAAGTAAAAGGGCGTCACAAGGGACAAGTGACAAGACCAGACGGGGCAGCTTTGCACAGTGACAAGACCAGACGGGGCAGCTTTGGCGTGACAGGACTTAGAACCATACCAGGATAAATGGCGTTTAGGTTTAGGGTTTAGGCTTTTAGGTTTAGGGTTAGGGTTTTGGTTTAGGGTTTAGGGTTTAGGGTTAGGGTTTGTAGTTTAGGTTTAGGGTTTAGGCTTTTCAGATCGACTTGACAACCCTGACCGCCTCGCCAGCTTTTCAGAACGAAAAGACATGACTCTGCAAAGAAAGACGTGACAACACTCTTCCTCGCCAGCATTTCAGACCGAAAAGATAGCACTCTGCAAAGCAAGACATGACTTGTTTCTGCAAAGAAAGACGTGACAACACTCTGCCTCGCCAGCTTTTCAGATCGACATGACAACACTCTACGTCCTCAGCTTTTCAGAACCAAAACACGGGACTCTGTAGAAAATTTACTACACCATGCCATCCATGTGGCCTATAAAAGAGAGTGGAAGAGATCTAGGAGAGAACACTACACAACCAAACCCAACACTACAACACCAGAGCTTCCTCTCCATGCCTCACAGGCTACTACACCAGAGCTTCCTTCACCACGCCGGGATGAACGATAGGAAGAGGCAATGGGACCGGATCCGTGAACTAGCAAGGGCTGCTAGAGAGTAGGACGACCGAGCAAGGGCTGCTAGGGCCCGGGTCGAACAAGAGACGTGTGCCTACATGACATCTTTTCGTAATGAAGTCCCCCGTAGCAGCAACCCCATGCCGAACATTCCAACCGAGCGTTCACCGCAACACCTGCCCGAGGGGGAGACGCTGCCCCTTTGTTGGTGTAGGGACAGATGCAAGTTCTTTAAGTCCAAGCACCCGCTCAGCCTGGGCATGTGTTACTGGGGTTACGCGAATTACTCCAGTGACTATCCCGACCGACGTTGGGACACGAGGAGCTATCAGTAGCCGGTAAGGACCCGTTACAGTGTGTTCTCGTACTATTTCTCTTTCAAAGTACGCACTAACAACCTCTCCCATCTACATGTAGTCCCCGGATCCGCTATGTGGCTACCGCAAGTGGATCGACCACGAGATCCACCCACATGACCAGTGGTCTCTAGACATGGACGAGTGGCATGACCAAAGAGACTGCGAGATCCAGGAGGAGCGACGCCGCAACGACGAGCATAATGAGCGCATACGTCGGGAGATGCAAGCTCATCTCGAGGCGTGCAGGCACAGGGAGCGCGAGGCTCGCGAGAGGGAGCGCAAGAGAAAGAGGGAAATTGCGGCCAAGGCCAAAGAGGCCGGTGAGGAGTTCAACGCCGAGCTAGCAAGAAAGGGAAAATAGCCCCAGTCCACGCGGTTGGTCGGACCATTCTGTACTAGTCCCCCGTCGAAGGTCGAATCTATTTCCATTCCAAAAAGGTGCATATGTATCGTAGGAGTACTTCGGTTTGTTGCATCGTGCATGATGTTGTTTCTTATGCACGTAACCAAACCATGTACGCCATGTTATTCCAAGCTTTATTATGAAGTCTATTTTAATTCACAACTTTAAATCTCGTCGTCTTTTCGTATTCAATTATTCGCGTAGCAAGGCATCCAACAACATGAAAAAAAAATGAGTTTTGGAAGTTTACGGTTTGGTCTACGACTACAAAGTTATGTTTTTGCCACCTATCATTCCACTAGGATGTCTACGCATCTTTTATCAGCGGTACTGTCTAGCATATGTGCATAATTGTGCCTCATGTTGTACTATACAATCCACATATTTCTTATTTTTTCTGGTTGCATTATGTATTACTTCTGGGACATGAATTGGAAATATTGTAAAGTGTCAAAAGTTTTCAAAGCACAAAAAGATTATCGGTCCATATATGTATTTACTCTCATTTAAAAGGATGGTCTTATATTTGGTTACGTAGAGAGGTCTCCATTTTCAAGTTGTGGATTGTTAAATGTTACATGTACATTGGCGTGACAGTGTTATTTTGTTACGCCACTGGTGGTGGCGTAACCAAAAATGTCAGAATTGGAAATAAAGTGGTTAATTTTAAAATATTAATAAAAAAGATTAAATAATAAAAACAATTCTGAGAGATACGAGATCAATGGAATTCGGTGACCGAAATTCTGCCCCAGCATAGATTAGTCCCCTCCCACCCCGTTAGCAATATTGGGCTCGCAAGCCCAATTGACCAAACAACCGCTAGCTTCGCGAGCCCAATTGACCAACAACCGCTTGCTTCGCGAGTCCAAAACCAAAAGCCGAAAGAAAAAAAAGGAAAATAAATCTCAAAAAGAGGAGGAAAGAAAAAGAAAAGAAGCGACTCCGGCGCCGCTGCCTCGCGCCTCCCTCCGGCGCGGCCTTCTCCCGTCCCCCGCATCCCGCCGGCGTGGCTGCCTCCCGTCTCCCGTCGGAGCCGCAGTCTCCCGCTGCCTCCCGTCGCCTCGTTCGACCGGCCGTCTGCCTCCGCCGCGCCTGTGAACCCGAGCGGATCTCTCGACGAGCCCGTGACCTAGGTTGGTAAAGTCGTCTTCAAATTCCTAAGCTCCGGGTTTCCAAATTGTAATGGTAATTGCTAATTTTTACTACAACTGTCAATTGCTAGGATGATTGTTGTCAAACGGGGAGATGGTATTGCAAGTCTGTTGTACCGGCAGCTAGTAATTCTCTGGGCTGGATGGCCTTTTCTTTAAAACATTAGATGTGTATAGCAAGTATGAACTTCATAGCACAATTGATAAAAGTAAATTGCAGCTTACAATGCACAAGAGGTTGTTTCCTTCATTGCCGAACTTGCTCAGCTACGCAAAATTTACCTAGTAAGAGGATCAGCGGTTAGAAATAATTTCTTCCCTGATTTTGCCGTACTTGCAGTGGAAATTTGTCTATCACGAAAAGAATGGCAAAAGGTAGGCATGTAGCTATCCTATCAACCAAAGGGCCCCCTTCATAGCGCATGTATACTTTTCCCATCTGAAAAAAGCGAAGGAATAAATTGCCTAGTAGAGAGCATCTCTACAATGTTAAGAGGAAGTTCTGAGTCTCGCCTGGAGCATTGTGGCATGTCTGTTCAGAACACCTGAGTACAGGGGCAGGGCTGGCCATGGGCTAGGCCTTGGGCCTTAGCTACCTTTGGCCCAAAGTCAAATTTTCCTGTTTTTTCAAAGAATTTCACGTGGCATTTTGACCCTGGACCTTAGTAAAAGCTTGGCGACAAAAAAAACGCAAAATGCTCCGGATTGCAGCAAATGAAGCAAGTAACTTTGGTAACTTTCTTGTTTCGTTGACGACGGCTTATTGGCTTCTCTTCGGGCTGCCCTTGCGTACCTTTTTGGCCAGGGGTCATTTTGATGACGGCTACGTGCAAAATCCGTTGTTGTAGTTCAACTGACTTGGTGATCATCCGGTGTAGACGACATCCCTTGGGACCGTGATCGTGTCCCTCGCAGAGAAAACAAGTGACTTTGGTAATTGGACAGCTTCCTGGGGGTGGTCTCTGTCGCAGTTGGGACAATTTGTAGTGCATTAGTTGATATAGTGTCCTTCCTTACCACAGCATCGACAGACCTTGACCTTAATCATGGCCCTGTTTGACGCCCTTAGTTTGCATTTGTTTGGGAAGTGCCCTACTTCACCATAGCTAAAACAAATACATCAAGTTCGCTGCTTCTCGGGGTAGCGGGATACAGAGTGGTCCTCCTTGCTACATCCAAAACATGCGACGGTGTGTTGAATCCCAGGGAATGGTGACCTCTCCCTTAGTTGAGCTCTTGAGCGGATTGAAGCTTCTGCCATCTGTTGCCACTCAGACAGTAAGCAACAGAAGATAAGGTACGCTTGAACGAGCGTAGAAGGAAGTCTGGACAGCAGGTGGATACTACTTAACCTAGCATGCAACATGGCATAAAATGCACAAAAACTTAATACCAAATGAAAACACAACGGCACAAGGGCCATCATAAGATCCATTAAAAGCAAATCATAGTTTTCCAGCATATTTTCATTCATATATGCCCATAGGCGAATGTCAATCGCCCGAAACAAAAGTTTTTGCAACAATACATCAAGAGTTCAACAACTAATACCCTATTACATAAATTTAAAGATACACGCTCGCTGAACACATATCCGAACAGCGATCTCACGATACTACAATCCTAAGGGTTCCGGTTAAAGCCCACCAAAAACTCGCTCAACCAATAGTAACCAGGTGATCCTGAATCCTCGGGGTTATTCGGATTGGTAAGCCGCAGAGGGGATCCTATGTCGATGATATGACCTTCTACGGGTTCTGGCCTTTGGGCACGAGAGAAATCCACTAACATGCGGGCCTGACGTCTCGGTCCATGATTAGGTACTCGCCCTTCCACTTCGGGAAGACAGTACTCCTGTAGTGCAGACGCATATGGGGAGACCTCGTTCTCTCCATAAAGCATGCTACGGTCAACGAGCCTCATCCTATACAGGTGCTGAAGATTCCCTTGGGGGCCGCTATGAGACGACGCTGTGTCTCCCATAGTTCATACGTGGTACAACGGTGGATCCGATCCATGATATGCACCAGGCTTGCCAACTATCTCACTTGAGGATCTTCCCCATACTGGATCTCGGCGAAGGTGTTCACCTCTGCGCCACGATCTTGCTGCGGGAAATGGTCATATGGTGGTTGAGACAACTCTGTCAAGTCATGACGAAGATGGCTCATGGCCATACAAGCCACTTCCTGCAATGTTGTGGCCTCGAATGTGCCACGTGCCTGAAAACCGTATGGGATGCTTACTATCACACGCTTGGCGATGATGTTAACCACTGCCAGGTACTCTTCTATTCCTGGTCCTTGGTCTCAACAGTAGATGGAGTACGTCGGTTGATATGTGAAGTTAGCCCTCCACATCATTTTTCTGATTAGTGTCGGATATCCATCCATATCTTCCGCTTGGGTCTCCTTGATAAGGTATTGACGACTCATCTAAGGACAAGAAGGGCAAGATGAGTTAGTTTGCAAATTAAATGAGAATAGGGTAAGAGAATGATACTAAGATGGATGAGGAATAAAAGATATTCATAACTTATCTTTCTGAGATTAATTTGATAATTTGAAAGTAATTTTGACCAAGGGATTTGCTAAACTTAACGCATGTGCTATTTCTAACCTACAGTCAGTATGGCTTTGATACCAACGCTGTGGGGACCCCTGGGTTATTTTCATAAGACCGAGGCCTTCCGGATCTTAAGGAAATAACTCTAGGCCTCAAGTAAATGGATTCCAATTTAACTCCATCTAAGTCAAAGGTCTTGCCCGAACGAGAGCTCCAATGATCATGCGTACTGCTCCTCTGCAAGCACTACATGATAATCAGTTCTCTAAACAGTTCAAGACTACATTTAATGAGTTAAAAGGGAATTCATCAACAGCAAGTATGAAATCATGTTGGCTCCCAAGATCAGCTACCAACACGCTCATACTCTCATTCAACATTGATTGCATCCATACAACATTCATACAAAGACATAAAGAAGGATATACATCATAATAGTTCAAGTCTACATCGATTACAAAAGGGCCAACTGGCCAAATTCAATTGAACACTTAGAATGGCAGCAGAAACGATATAAATAAACCAAAAGTCCAGCAATGGTATGCCCCATAACCCATGGCAATCGATTGGGAGTTAAATAATAGCACTACTCGTCAGTGTCACCTAAATCGACACTAACGAGCTCATCGGTTTTGAAGTCTTCTTCACCTGAATCGTAGTAGCTAAGTTAAGTACAAATGTACTCGCAAGTCTTACACAAAGGTAAAATTAGTTATGCATAATGTGCATTCAAAGGATAGCATTAGCGGCTTTAGTTTTGCGAAAGACGCAACAATTTTCTACCTACACATACTAGTTTTTAAATTTGCCATTTCGAAAACAGATTTGAAGTAGAAGTAAAACATGTGATAAAGTAATACATTGATAAACAAATGAATCAAACAAAAACCAAAGTGGCAGCCCACTTTGATACACTAACATGCATGAACACCCGTTCAGGCCGAATACCAAGTTGTACCCACCAATTTTAATTCACAGTCTAACAATAGTGACTCCCGAATTCAAGCGATCATCCATAACCGTGGACACGGCTATTCAAATAGATTTATCTCTGCAGAGGTGTACTACTTTACCCACACGACTCGACTAGCCTGTAAGCCTCCGGATGCCTCCGAACAATGACACACTTCCTTAGATATGCTGGCCGGGGAGAATCGAGATACGGTCGTTTTTAGCAAGAAAATCCTATTGAGATAAGTCTCCCTTGCAAGATGTTCCCTTACTTAGTACAATCAATGGATAGCACTTGCTAAGCGGCTCACAAGTTGTATTGGATATACCGATGCAATGTAAATAAACAAAAAATAGTGCTCCCATGCACACTATAGAAAATTACATCGGCTCATATGGACAAATGATCAAACATAAGTGTCCTCACACCACCCAGGACTTAACACAATAAAACCTTCCCCTTACTTGACCGTACAGTACCCATATCCTGTGTGTGATAGCACGAGTTTTACTTGAATCAACGACGTCACCAAAGTTCGGTCCTTGTTGGTCCAGACAAGTCAACCACATACCTGATCTCGTGCACGAAGGCACCCTCACTAGCAACCACTTATCCAGACCCAAAACTCTTTTAAAATAATAAAGTTTAACTTAAGAAACAGATACAAAAATCTGGAATAAAAAGAAGATAAGAAAGTTTGTGTCTCCCATAATTGTTGGGTTATTCCCAACAATCAATTTACCGTATCTAAACTTGCATGGCTAAGCAATCCCGTATAATATATTTCACACAAGCTAACTTAAGCATGTAGGTACTGGAATAATTCAAGGATAACCTCATGAATAGGATATAACTAATTACATATCACAAAAATAGCGACATAACAAAACTAGCATGCAAGCAATTATCATTGCACTTAACTAAACAAAACATGGGATCAATATGATGCAAGCGAACAGTTCAAATGATGTTTGCCTTGCTGGAAGTTCAATTGCTCACTCTCGGTGGCATACGAGTCAATGTCAATAGCTTCGAAATCTATAGAATTAACGACATCGATAAACACCGAGAAATACCTCAAAAATCAAATTGCTCAAAAATGCATGATTTTCCGACAGTGGCTAGTTCATGATTTTAGATGAATTTAGGTGAAAGAATTATTCCATTTGGACTTACTATGTGCGAGTTATAGCAGTTTGAATCTCAGCTTTCAAAAAAATCCAATTTAATTGTAATATATTACTGTTCACCGAATTTAATTATTTGGTCAAAATTTGCAGAGCAGTGGGGAGGCAAATGATTACATAGCTAATTAGATAATAAAATTATAAGTCCAAAATATCTTTCTTCATCTCATTTGGGGTTTTTATTATTTAGTTATGAATTTTCAAAGTGATCAGCTTTTTCTATTGTAACAATAAAAGAGTTATGGATCATTTTCCAAAACTGTATTCTCTGTTACAGAGACATGTTTGAAACCTATTTTGAAATAAAATTTATTAAAAATAAAAATTATCAAAATTGGCTTCACTGTTTTTGGAGTTAAAATGAATTAGTTATGCATTTTTTGAAGTTAATAAAATTTTCAGTGTAACAATAATTCATTTCCGGATTTTATAAATGCATTAATACTTTTCTTACTGGGCGCTGCGCTAGTCGCAGTCGCTGACAAGCGAGGTCCACAACACTGTGTCATTTTTCATTTTAATTTCCGATTTAATAAGCGCTAACAGGTGGGACCCAGCGTCTGTGACTTGGTCCACTGGACTCGGTCCACCCACGCAAGTGCACAGCGCACGACGCTTATGCAACCGGGTCCACACGTCAGTCTCTACGGCGAGGTACTTATCTCCTCTGATTTCTGTGCGCGGGACCCACATTTATTACTAATCATTACCATTAACGCTAATCATCTTGCTACAGTTCCTGTCCGCGTATGACAACGGGATTTCATCTCGTCCGTGCGATTGCAAGGCGGCTCGCCGGCGCTACGCGCCACGGCAGCGTGAACCAAGGGCTGGTATAGATTCACAATAGCAATGCACATCTAATGGGAGTGGTTTCGACGGATGAGGTGGTCTATACCGGCGGCTAGCCGGAGTTGAGCGGCGGCGCTTTTCGGCCGAACATGCATGCACAAACATAGCTCTGCATTGTGCCTCTACGCGGGTGCCCAAGCTTCTAGGGACTACAAGAAGGCTACCTGAAGCTGGAAGGGTGCTCGAAGAAGCTTGGAGTAGCTCGACGTCGGCAATGGCCTCGGCGGCTCTTGCGGTTCACGCAGAGGGAAGACTCTGAGCAAAACGAAGAGAAGTGGGTGGTCGCAACAGCTTAAGGATCATATGAGGGTGCTATAGGAGCAACGAATCGACAAATGCATTACCGGATCAAGGTGGGAGATGAAGGGGTTGTTCTTCGGCCGAAATGGGCAAAACTTCAATTCTTAAGATCCTGTCATGCATTGACAAAATTGGTTGAGGGGTTTTGAGTATTAAGCCTAGAGACAAGATATGACGCGTAAGATTGAGGTTAAAACCTACCGGACGTGGAGAAGACACGACGATGTCCTTCGGGTGCGCGCTCTAGAGCTTCTAATGACACGGTCGTGGTCTAGAAGCTACAAGGCAAGATAGAAACTGGTATGAGCCAAAATGGAAACAGCACTGATCATAGAGAAGGGGGGATGCATCAGTGAGGAGCTTACCAGAGAAATGAGCTCACAGAGCTTCCCCCTCCTCAGCACCGAGAGGAGAAGTGAGCAAAAATGGAGGGCTAGGGGAGGTATTATCCTCGGGGAATGACGGAGATGGCAACGACATCAAACGGAGGAGCTCGGGGACTGGTTGCCAGGGGCGGTGGATTGACGACGTCGAAGGGCGTCGACTGAGCGCGTCGGAGCATCGCGGCCACGTGGCGCTCAGCACCTGCGCTCATCAACGAGGGGAGGAAGAAGGTGCTGACCAGCAGGGCCCGCTGGTCAGCGGCACAAAACGGCGCGAGCCCGAGTCCGGTGTGGCACGGTGCGTTTAGTTGGTTTGGTCGAATCAAGTGGCTCGGGTCGGTTTTGTTTGGACCACTTGATCTTGATTAGACGGTCGATCGCGGTTGGTTCCGTTCGAACCGACCTGGTGCCGATCGGACCATCCGTTAGAGCCACACGATTCGGATCGGACGGTCCTGAGTGGCCCTAGTCAAACTACAATTGACTGTTTTTAAAACTTCTTCTCTACTTTGACCGGGTCCTAAAAATAGAAATAAAATTCCTAAAAATCTGAAATAAATCAGAGGGGTTCCTAGGAATGTCGAGTGTTCAAAAAAATTCTTAAACCTTACTGTTCATGATTTAATTTGTACAGTTTAAATTCAAACTTAGGGTAGGTCATTGAAGTGTGCTTGAATTTTCTGAGGGTTGAATCTAGTCCCATAAATTTGGGAAAAATTATATTTATTCAAGATAATTATTATAGTATTTCATTTGAATAAATTATTTCCCAGGGAACTTTAATAGGAATTGTTTCTGTTTTCAATTGGGGTGTTGCTTTAGGTTAAGGTTTAATCTTGTGATTAAGATTTTTCCAAGTGCAATATTTTATGCAAATGCTCCAATAACACAACGCATGCTCATGAGATGCGTACTAATTAAGGTTAATTAATTGGGGGATGTAACAACCCATCACTTGTGAGGCACTTTACTTGCTGGAAGAAAGTATGTGGAAGCTTTCTACCGCTCTCAATCCTTCCACGGCCAAAATTTACAATTCTTTGATATTGCACACCTAAAGGGGCGAGATGTTACATTTTAGTCATCGCTTTGCATGATAGGAATGCTTGTGAAGTCGGTTCGGACTTCAATATAGCAAAAACGATAGGGTAAGAACGATCGATGAATGAATTTTCTCGGATTTCATTTAGAGGTTTCAAAACGTGTCGATGGCAAATTGCAATAAGCATGTTAATCTTCATATTATTTAAAGCTCATTCAAGATTATCGGTGTTTTTACGGGTTATTTAAAACTTCTAGATTCGGAGGTTATTGTGCTTTGTCTTTTGCCTGATCATGGGAAGTTAATGCTGGTCGAGTACAAGAAAACAAATTGTAACTAACATAGTGAAGATACATTGATATCGAACTGGAACAATTATTTGCCACTAGTGATGAAAACAGACTAATGACCTCCCTCATGTAATTTATATTTTTCTGCAAGACTGCTAGCAGGTTGCATACTTCAGAGATCATGTTCACATTGTCGTATCCATATTAATCAGCACTATCTTTGTAGAGTTACGTGATGAACGCAGACATTGAACTATATTATAGCTGGAAGCTTCATGTCTAATCCTTTTACTTGATCCAACGTGATGCTGTCATGAAGAAGGAAATTTCCATTTGTGGATGGAAAACAGCAAGATATCATGATAGGTACTTGATCGTAATATTTCTTCTTTTGGTCTTATCTAAAATGGAGTACCTGACAAGTAGAGTTGCAAGGGTGTAATTGGTGTGTATTAACACATATCACTGTAATGTAGCGGTACCTTGCTTGTCTGCTTTTCTCCAATGCTTCCAGCCTCCTATGGCATTTTCCGAAATATCCTCTACATCCCATTACTGGTGCATAGTACAGTAAAGAGAAAGAAACAACATTATTGGTTTTCTTTTCCATCAATGCCCAAATTTGGCATATTGAGCTATTTCCAGCTAATCAATGGTTTTATCTTTTGTTTAAACAAGGAGAAAATGGCCCTCCTGTAATTAGCAAGGATAAACAAGAGGAAAAAGGTCCTCCTGCAATTGACAAGGAAAAAAATTGAGGTTTTGCATGCTAATTAGTATGAAACGTAGGTTGCTCGATCCTATTCTGTGGGAAAGCATATAAGTATATAACCTCATTTTTACTGCTGCCACTTCTCAGAGATGCTGCTGTATTGACATGTTGAACGTTGCTTACAACTTCCTCCTGTGATGAAATTTTAGATACGGTTTCTAGGAATTCATCGGTTGTGCTTTAGAACTCATGAATGTTTGCTTGAATTATCTGTGGACCTATGGTAGACCCTCAGTAGTGTTCACTGTGCAGTTGAACCAACAGAAACCTTGTTACCATAGGTGTATGGAGACTGCAAAATTCCATATTTGAGTTGCTACACAGATACCGGAATATTGTTTTTTTTTCTTCAAAAGACAGTTTGGATGTGATACACTAATAAAAGGTAGGCTGCGTATGAGTACTAATTTGAGGTGTCACATACTGATTACTTAATCCATTCATTTATTACTTGCCTTGAATGGTAAACTGGCAGTTAATGCACTTTGGATCAGACTACTGTATGAGTGATCTCAGTCTAGATCAAGAAATGTCAGTGAGCTTTAATACCGATATCTCATCAGAGGTTGATCCAAGTATGCATACTTTGTAGCAGCCGATCTTGCATGCAGGTGCAGACATGCAGTCCTCGTGTAGGAGCGATTCTGGTGGATTGTTTTTTTATATTGTTTTGAAATTTATTGGTTGATGAACCTTAATGGTCTCACTACAACAAACTAGGAACAAAACATAACAGGCCATTCTATATTTTTCTACTTTCTACAGTAAGTTATTCTTTTCGATGAGTGCCCTCTTATGTCGGATGAGAGGTATAGCAATAGCTATTTGTTTTGTAGTGGTTGTGTTCAAATGTTTAAAACCGCATATTATTACTCCCTCCATTTCACGTTATAACTTTCGAAGTCACTATGGTATGTGTGCGATCAAAACATTTCAAGCAGTGGTAGTTAGATCTGATGGAGTTGAGTTGTTTAAACCCACATATTAGAATTGGTCTTGTATAAATTCTTGGTTTTAATAATCTTTTGAGAAAGATACGTTGATACTTCTAGAATGTGCAATGATATGCGTCTCTGATAGGAATGTGTAGGCTGAGAATGTTTGTACAGATAAATGTGTTTTGGTGTTAACCCATACAACTGATATAGACTTACATCACTTGAGTTTAGTCCTCGTAGACTTATTTTGTACTTAAACAGTGATTAGTCTACTCCAACCACAACGTTACTGCTAACTCTGTTTCTAACCTCATTATTCTCCTTTCTGTTTTCCTTTCCATCTACTATTTACCTCCCAAAACATAAAACTCTTTTTCCTCGTGCCAAATGGCGCACAAGGGCTACTAGTAAACCAATGAAAGGAAGGGATAAGTGAGCGGAGGAAAGGAATACAGGTAAAATCAAGCAAGAACCCTGGGCTTGGTTGCGACGAATGCACAATAGCGGCTCCGTTGGGAACTTTTTTTATTAATTAACCTTTTTTTGAATTTTATTTTAAAGTTAACCCCCGGCGCACTTTATTTCTAATTCTAACCCCTTTTGTCACGCCACGGGTGATGGCGTGACAAAACAACACTGTCACGCGCTAGGATAAGTCCCCAAAATAACACTTTTTGTCACGCCATTGGTTGTGGCATGACCAAATAACACTGCCACGCCACTTTTAGTGGCGTGACAAGAGCTTGACCAGAAATGGGCTGGTGTGACAGTGTTGTTTTATCACGCCACGGGTGGTGGCGTGACCAAAGGGGTCAGAATTGGAAATAAAGTGCGTCAGGGGTTAACTTTAATATAAACTTCAAAAAAAGGTTAATTAATAAAAAAAATTCTCCGTTGGCCGGGGGGTCGAATTGGGACTGAGGGCAAGGCCACCTCTAGCATTCCGACTGACTGATAGAAGTTGACTCGCCGGTTACAGGAGGAAAACAACAATGTGGATGAAAGAAGGGGTATTGGGCTAGGCTGGCTCGTCTGGGTAGGAAAAAGAGCGGTGTTGCACAATCTTTACTTCTTTAAAATACTAGTGGTGGTGAGTGATGTGTTTTTCACTTCCTTTTCCTCACCATTATTTTGGTGCCGCCACGTGGGCTCAACAAACACGTCATTCCTATTCTCTTCGTAGCGCAGCACCTTCCTAGTGTCGCCCTCCTCCCTCGAATCACATGCCATCTACTCTCAAATGTCGGCGCTCCCCTCGCCACACACCTCCACGACTCCCTGAGGCCTTCTTCTCTCCTACTTGCACTGCCGTGCCAACCTTCCGACGACCTCACATCTCCTGCTTTTGTGCCCATCTTATACATGTGCTACTGTGCTAGTCCTTGACACCACCCACCGCGCTTGCTGTGGCCTGAGTCCCAGCCCTACCGTCGCCAATAGGCATGGCGTCATTGGCGACAACAATATGGTGGCTGTCAAACAAGGACGTCGAACTGGATGACACCCACCGGTACGTTGTTGATCCAGATGAGCGCCTCCGGCAAGCGACCTCTGAGATCCAGGTGTAATGTGGCCTTGCATGCAGCGATGAGGCTGTTGTTGCTGTTTTCCCTTCTACCCTCGGCCATCTCGTGATTTTTTTTTGTTGTCTAATTATGAATTCTTCTGTTCTCCGAACTGGTGTGTTTGTAGATGGAATAAATATATTGTAATTGGGGATTTTTTTTCTCTTTTTTCTTTTGTGCTTTGAGATTTTTTATCTCCGATCTGGTCACTGATGTGTGCTACTGCTCCTCATGTTTGGTAGCTCCGACATGGGAAGTATCACAACCAAGCCATACCCCTGGCTCTGCTATACTAACAGCAAGGTCTTTTTTATGGTATATGTCAAGGCATATGGTGTGGACCTCTCACGCAGTTTTCTCTTCTATTTATTAGCTTTCCTAACAAACTACAATCTTATCCGAACAAACTACAATGTTATCCCAACAATGTTCTTTTCTCTTTATAAGCTCTCCTAACAATTCCGCAACAAATTACGATTTTAATTCGTCGAGCGAAGCTACGTCTTCCAGTCTCGGTAGAGTTGAACGATGACAGCGTTGCAAGGCGGGCGTAGCAGCACGACCCATGGTGCGGAGCAAATCCAACATGGGGCAGAGGCAGGAAGTGTGGTGCCGCTGCAGTGAAGCCGAGGGTGTTCAAGAAGATCGGGCATGGGGCAGAGGTGGGGCATGGGGTGTCGCAGCGGTAGAGTCGAGGATGTCAACTATGGCATCGAATGAGTGAACATGTGCCAGGGCGGAGCTCGACCGAGTGACATGGCAGAACTGAGGGCTTACACAAAGTGCAATGACACTGGACGTGCTGAGTTAAATATGAATTTTTATTTGTCTGTAACAAAGCGCAGGCATTGAACTAGTTGTAGTAAATCTGGGACACCAAACTTGATCCAAACGCTCGAACAATTGAGATGGCGTGGTTTCACCAGACAGCAGGAAATTCCGTTAGTGGGGATCAATTGTATAGGTATATAGGATGTGAGATACCTAGGAAGACAGCAGGAAATTCCGTTAGTGGGGATCAATTGTATAGGTATATAGGATGTGAGATACCTAGGAAGACAGCAGGAAATTCCGTTAGTGGGGATCAATTGTATAGGTATATAGGATGTGAGATACCTAGGAAGAACTAGGTATCGGTTTAATTAAGAAGAAATAGGCACCCAAATAGGAGGAACTAAGTAGCGATTTAATTAAGAAGAAATGGGTAGAAAGGTTAAAGTCAAACACCCAAGTCTCCCACCAACTTTCTAAAAAGAGAGAATACCTAGGAGGAACTATATTTTTTTAATTAGAAAAAAAATAGACAGGAAATTCGAGCTGAAAATGACTTAAACCTGGGTGGTGGGGTGTACACCCACACCTCTCACCAACTAAGCTAGGCTCACTTCCTAAAAATATGGGATATCTAGGAAAAACTAAGTATTGATTTAATTAAGAAGAAATAGGTACCCAAATTCGAACCAAAAAGGCTTTATATTGAGTGGTGGGAATGTACACTCACATTTGACCAACTGGGTTAGGTTCAATTCCTTTGTTTCCCATCTAACAACAACTCGAATTATGATTCCAGAGTTATTGCTGTGGAAGAATATGCCCCTCCAATTCCTAACCCTCTTCACCTTTATCATACACACCATCTTAAAGCATATGTATCCATGCTTCAGTCAATTCTATCAAGTAGTTGCAACAGAAGACGGGTAAAGTATACTTACGATCTTGCCAACACAAGGTCCGGCACACGAGAAAATTGAGTGTCAAAATTTGAACTTTTTTTTTTGCAAATGTCGAAAATTAACTTATGATTTCCCTTTGCATGGATATATATGCTTTAAGTGAGTACCTCTTTTTAGAGGTACAAGGCTGAAAGTGAAATGGAACATATATATGATTTGGAGGATCAATACTGGAGGCAAAGGGGTGCTATTAAATGGACTACTCATGGTGATGCTAATACCAGTTTTTTCTATATTTGTGCTAATGGGAGAAAGAGGAAAAACCTTATTATTGGCCTTGAAACTGATCATGGGTTTTCTTCTGATGAAGAGGTTATCAGAAAGCACATTTATGATTTTTATAAACAGTTATTTGGGTTAGATAGTGAGATCTCTGTTAAGTTAGCTAAGGGGTTTTGGAAAGATGATGAGTTGATTTCTGAACAAGATAATGCTTTCTTAATCCAAAAATTTTCAGAGGAAGAGGTGGAGAAGGTCATTAAAGAGCTGAGTAATGATTCTGCACCTGGATCAGATGGGTTCCCTGCCTGTTTTTATAAATCTTTTTGGGGTGTTATTAAACAGCCTTTCATGAATTTAATCTGGGATTTCTTTGAGAAGAAATTGGATTTGAAGAGACTTAACTTTGGAGTGATAACTCTGATACCTAAAGCTAGTGATGCTAATACCATTAAGTAGTTCAGGCCAATTTGTTTGTTAAATGTCAGCTTTAAAATCATCACCAAGCTGTTGGCTGTTAGATTGGGGAAAGTGGCTCACAGCATTATTAGTGATAGCCAGACTGCCTTCATCAAAGGTAGGCATATTTTGGATGGTGTGGTCACTCTACATGAAATCTTACATGATTTAAGGATTCATAAGAATAGAGGGGTGATCCTCAAGTTGGATTTCGAAAAAGCCTATGACAAGGTTAACTGGGCTTTCTTGGAAAGAGTTATGATTGGCAGAGGTTTCTCAGCTAAGTGGATTGAATGGGTGATGCAATCAGTTAGAGGAGGTAAAGTTAGTATTAATATAAATGGTGTAATAGACCCCTACTTTACCACTCATAGAGGGTTAAGGCAAGGAGATCCTTTGTCTCCTCTCCTTTTTAATGTTATTGCTGATGTTTTAGCCTCATTGATGGAGAAAGCTCAACAACAAGGGCTGATTAAAGGGGTGGTGTCTAATTTGATTCCTGGTGGGGTTTCTATTTTACAATATGCTAATGATACAGTCCTGATGCTGGAGCTGAAGGAAGATTTCATTCTACATATGAAATTTATGTTGTACTGCTTTGAATGGATGTCAGTGCTGAAAATTAACTATCATAAAAGCGAAGTTTTTGTGGTTGGGGTCAATCAGACTGATGCTCAGTCTGTGGCTAAGAAGTTGGATTGTAAATTGGGGAAATTTCCTTTGACTTATCTTGGAATTGCCATTAGAGACAAAGATATCAAGGGGAAAGCTGCTGTTAACGTGCTCAGTAAGCTAGAAAACAGGTTGAGTAATTGGAAGGGCATATTATCGTCATCAGGAGGCCGATTGGTCTTGGTTAACAGTTGTTTAAGCAGTATTCCAACTTATACGATGGGCTTTTACAAACTTAGTGAGGAGACCCATAAAAAGATGGATTCTATTAGAGCCAGATTCTTCTGGAGAGGGGTGAGTAACAAATTTAAATACCATATGGTTAAGTGGAAAGCAGTTTGTCGACCTAAAGAATATGGAGGTTTAGGGGTGATTGATACAAGGTTATTCAATGTTTGCCTTTTAAGTAAATGGCATTGGAGAATGAGTCAAGCCAGGAATGAACTCTGGTTTCATATTCTAAAAGCTAAATATCTTGATATTGGTTATCATAATGGGTATAATGCTAATGGTTCCCAATTTTGGAGAAACTTGCTGGAAGTTAAACATTTCTTTAACTGGGGTGTGATTCATTCAATAGAAGATGGTAAATCTTCTTATTTCTGGAATGATATTTGGAAAGATTCCTGTCCATTCAAAATTAGATTTGACAAGTTGTATAAGATTTGCAGAAATACTGACATCAAAGTGTATCAATGTTGATCTCAGAATAGTTGGCATGTTGACTTTGTTAGGACCTTTGGGGTGGAAGAGGCTTAGCAATGGGATAAAATGAAACAGATTCTGGATGAGCTTTACCTCAATGAGGACAAAGATAACATCAGATGGTGTTTGGAGAATTCTAGTGTTTTTTCGGTCAAATCTTTGTACAGGTTTCTGGCTTTTGGGGGTGTTTCTAGCTTGAAACTTAAAAGGTTTTGGAATAGTAAGATCCCTCTTAGAGTTAAATTTTTTTTGTGGCTGGCCTTCCAAGATAGGATTCAAACTGCAGATCAACTCAAGCAGAGAGGCTGGTTGGGAGATGTGAATTGTATTCTTTGTGGGATTAAAGAGGACACTGATCATGTCTTTTTTAACTGTGTTTTGGTGAAATTTGTCTGGAGTTGCATTAAAGAAATTCTTTTGTGGGATCTGGTACCTGTTTCTCTTGATGATCTTCATTTGAACTGGTTGGGGAGGAGGAGTGCTAACTACTACCATGTTGACTTATTTAGTTTTGCAGCGATCGCTTGGACCCTTTGAACTGTCAGAAACAAAGGGGCTATGGAGAGAGTTTTTCCTAAACAACCTTCTGCAGTTATTTTCAAACTTATATCTTGTTTGCAGCACTGGCAAATACTTCTCAAAGAACCTAATAGAAGAAAGCTCAATCAGTTCTTGGAGAGAGCGGGGGCTTGGATGCAGAACTTCAAGCATCGAATCTGATCGACCTGGTGGCAGCTACTTTTGCTTTCTTCCTGTTAACTAGTTCTCATGTTGCTATCTGGAATGTAATAGGCGGTTGTTTTGTCTGTTGGATGTTGCTTGCTCGCTGGTCTCCTCAGCTTTTTTTTTGCTTTTGTTTTGTGAACCTGGTTCTGTAAGTCTTGTTAATTAGCTTTCTATAAAAACTGGGTTTAACTCCCTTTTGAAAAAAAAAAGTGAGTACCTCTTTTTCCCCTTTTTCATCTTAGGTAACACGTCAAGGTGAGAGTGACACCCTGATTCACATTTATAATACCCACATATGCAAGATTTTTTTAAAAAAAATTAGACCAATCTAAGTTTTATATATTACTCCCTCCGTTCTAAAATAAATACTGTTTTAGAATGCATGTCGGCAACATTCTAAAACTTTGACCATTAATTTCTACAAAAATATTTAGATTTGTCACGAGAGATTTATATAAGTAGATTTGTCATCAAAAGTACTTCAACATCATTATATATTTTATATTTTTTTGGTAACATATAGTTAGAAAAAGTAATAGTCAAAGACATGTATTGAAGACCTTGTCGATGTCCAAAACGATAGGTAAAAAAGAACGGAGGTAGTATTCATGAACCGGACTATATCTCTGAATTAATTAGCCATTGTTTTCCATCTAACAACAACTTCAATTATGGTTCTAGACCGACAGGGATGCATCGTTTCCAACCTTGAATGCAAATTTCCCAAGTAATCGCAAAAAATCTTTTTCCGTACTTACAATGATTGACGCGGCACTGTACTTGGCCGGCAGTAGAACATTAACCTGACCGTGTGTTACCCGTCAGTCAGACTAATTAAGAGACACATAGTTTTCCACTCTGCTGCCGTGTTCCATACGATCATGCGTCTACGACAGTCACACCCTGACCCCTACATATTTGCAGCTCATGCGTTCTACTAGTCACAGTACACAGCTGCATCAATCCATCCATCCTTATATACACCTCATTCGGTAATTGAACTGTTTGCTGTGAAAATCCTGTGAAATTGCTGCGTTCCAACCAGGCCTTAATTAAGGTGCCATGCTTCCTCTTTACATCCTGTTTGGTGCTCTCTTCTCCCTGCAGTACAACTCCCCTGCATGCTCTGCTGCAAATGGCAGTACCCTGACGGCAGGTCAAGCGCTCATCGGCAGCGGCAAGCTCGTCTCCAGCAACGGCATGTTCGCACTCGGCTTCTTCCCAACCGGCGGCAGTAAGTCCTCCTCAGGCAACACCACCTTGCCCAACTGGTACCTAGGCATCTGGTTCTACAAGATCCCAAAGTTCACTCCTGTATGGGTTGCTAACAGAGAGAAGGCAATCACTGACACCAACTTTAAGCTGTCAAAGCTCACAGTCTCAGGGGATGGCAATCTTGTCATCTTAAGCCATGTAACCAATTCCATAATCTGGTCCAGTCAAATAGTGAATAGAACAAAAACCAGCAAGAAAACTACTGTTGTGCTCTGACAATGGAAACCTTGTCATACTAGATGCCTTAAATCCATCCAACGTGTGGTGGCAGAGCTTTGAGCACCCAACAGATGTTTTCCTCCCCGGTGCAAAGATCGGTCGGAACAAGGTCACCGGTCAGAAATACAGTTTTGTTTCAAAGAAGAACTTGATAGACCCAGCTCCAGGCCTCTATTGCATGGAGATAGACCCCACTGGTGCTAGGCAATACTTTGATAAGCTCTGTAACTCATCCATGGTGTTCTTTTCCACCGGGGAATGGAATGGACAGTACTTCAACTCGGTGCCGGAGATGTCAGGCAATTTTTTTCTCAGTACCAAATTCATCGACAACGATGAAGAGGAGTACTTCACCTACAGCCTGTTGGATGCAACAGCGATCACACTCTGCTTAGTTGATGTCTCTGGTCTTACCAAGCAGCTTCTTTGGGTTGAAAGCTTGCAAGATTGGGAGACTATCTACATCCAGCCCAAGGCTCCATGCGACGTTTTCGCAGTTTGCGGGCCTTTCACGGTCTGCAACGACAATGCACTTCCATTGTGCAACTGCATGAAAGGCTTCTCCGTGAAGTCACCGGAGGACTGGGAGCTGGATGACAGAAGAGAAGGATGCATAAGAAATACTCCACTAGATTGCATTAGCAACAAAAGCACAACAGGGTTAACTGACAAGTTCTTTCCCATACCTAGTGTTAGATTGCCGTATGATGGGCATAGCATGGAAGCTGTTGCAAGTGCAAACGAATGTCTGCAGGTTTGTTTAACAAATTGCTCATGCACTGCATATTCCTACAGAAAAAGTGGCTGTTCTATCTGGAATGGCGAACTTATTAATGTAAAGCAATATAATGGCACTACCAATACTGACGGAGAGATTATTTACCTTCGCCTTGCTGCTGAAGAGGTGCAAAGTTTGGAAAACAACGGAAGAAGAAGAAGAAGAACGATCATTGGTGTTGCCCTTGGTGCAAGCATTTCTGCTTTCAGTTTTTTGGTGCTTGTCCTGCTATTGGTGATTTGGAGGATCAGAAGGAAGTGGTGTGGTCCAGTGAACAACACTAAAGATGGTGGTAGAATTGTATCTTTTAGATATGTTGATTTGCGACGTGCAACTGAAAATTTCTCACAGAAGCTAGGTGGAGGTGGTTTTGGTTCTGTTTATAAGGGGATTCTAAGCGACTCAACTACCATAGCAGTGAAGATGCTTGATGGTGCACGCCAAGGAGAGAAGCAATTCAGGGCTGAGATCAGTACAATTGGACTGATCCAACATGTGCACTTAGTCAAACTGATTGGTTTTTGTTGTGAAGGTGGCAGAAGGATGCTTGTTTATGAACATATGGTAAATCGTTCTCTTGATGCCCATTTATTTCAAAGCAATGCTAACATGCTGAATTGGAGTACAAGGTACCAAATAGCCATAGGAGTTGCTAAAGGATTGTCCTACTTGCATGAGAGTTGTCATGAATGCATCATACACTGTGATATTAAGCCAGAAAACATACTTCTCGATGCGTCGTTTGTTCCTAAAATTGCGGACTTTGGGATGGCAAAACTTCTGGGAAGGGACTTCAGTCGAGTTCTGACAACAATGAGAGGAACTATAGGGTACCTTGCACCTGAATGGATTAGTGGAGTGGCAATCACACAAAAAGTTGATGTTTACAGCTATGGAATGGTGCTGTTAGAAATAATATCAGGAAGGAGGAACTCACTTGAATGCACAAGCGGTAGTGATCATGCTGTTTATTTTCCTGTGCAAGCTGCGCGTAAGCTTCTTAAGGGAGATGTAGGAAGTTTGGTAGATGACCACTTACACGATGATGTGAATATGGAGGAGGTTGAAAGAGCTTGCAAGGTTGCATGTTGGTGCATTCAAGATGATGACTTTGATCGGCCGACAATGAGTGACGTGGTTCAGGTTCTCGAGGGTCTAGTAGAGCTTGGCATGCCCCCAGTGCCAAGATTACTTCAGACTATCTTGGGAAGCTCTTCAATGACTTGAACAAAATCAATGTAAGCAGGAGTTCAAATTTGACCAGAGAAAATTATCTTGCATGTACACTATTCATAGTCACTGTTAACATTCTGTTTTGAAATCTATCTCTACTATGTGGGGTGTGTGTTAGCAAGAGGGAGAGAGTTACTTTAAGTTACTTTTACATGCAGCCATGCAGATGAGTATGAATAAAAGATTTTTATTTTTCTAACGGTGGAATGTCCTTTCTTTCTACTTATAATTAAATTTCCAAACAAAATGGATCCTATGTAATCGTCAGGCTTACTAAGTACATTCCCTAATTAAACAAAATCCTTATACAAGACCAACATCAACTTATATGCTCCAGACAAGTGTTGAGTTTTTAAAAAAAAAATTTAAAATAAACATGTGTTTTAACTTCCAAACCCCAAACCCTCTCATTCCCAAAATTAGATACAAGATATGCATATCACCACTCAAATGTTATTGTATTGTGAGTTTGTGAGAACATGGACTGGCAATAAATCCTTGTATTTTGTTTCAACTAGGTTGTTCTCCCTAATCATGGGATCAACTCCCTCACCATCCCAACCATCCACTCCCACCCCCTACCCTTCCCTCACTTCTCACCCTGGTCACTTCTCACCTCCTCCACCCCCATCTAAAATTCCAAATCCCACATCCGTTGTGGCAACCGAGCGAGCTCGACGAAGGTGGTGCGGTAGGCGTGGAGTTGCAGTGGCGAGCGGACGCAGGTTCATGTGGCGGTACGGCCATGGTCTTGCCGAGCACGGCCAGGTTCTAGTTATAAACAATTCTCGTGGAAATGTGATCAATTATGTGAACAAAATTTGAGGGCATCAAATAGCCGTGAAAGTTGGAAGTCGTAATTCCAATTGCACAATTCAAACCTCTAGGGGGTATAAATCATATTCATATATATACTAGTAGGGTGCCCACGCGTTGCAACGGAAGCACAAACTTTGCCACGAAAAAATATGAAGCATGTGCCATGACTGTTGCTCACCTTGATACTGTTAGTGATTTCTCTAGATTGGTCAGATATGCATGTTCACAATACTTTTTGAGATTCTATAAAATTACAAATGTTGTGAGTTCAAATCAAATCACAAAAAGGTGATGCTTCATCCATTCACAATGATATGAAACAAAAAGATTACTTTTAAATGACTTTTAGGTCTCCCATGGATAGTTGGATACCTTCACGTGGGAAAGGATTAACATAAGCACGCTAATTTTTTGTTTAGCAGGGCACCACCGCTTATGTACAAAGATACATTAGTATAGTCAATCTCTTCTTCACATCCGGAGAGCTACCTGCTGTCTACTAATCACTCGTCAAGACAGTGCGAGAGGAAAAGAGATAATACCATGGACATGAATGGTCTTATCACAAATGCAAACATGACAACTCTGGGTGTAAGAGCATGGATTTTAGAACAAAAATGCCCCTTGACAGCTGATCAACTAATGTCTTCTCAAGAATTAAATTGTCGTCCTTGACCTTTGAAAGTCAGATATTTACCTTTGCCGCCTTCCCGAAGCAGCAAACATCATAGGAGCAAGTGGCTGGTGGGCCTGTCATGTAAGAAAGGCAAAACTGAATGTTAAACCATAAAATTTCCTTGTACGTATAAAAATTTGTTTACTTGTGCATGGATCATAATAGTAGCATGGGAATAAATAGCCATGTGAAAGATTTATATACGTGATGTGCTCTTGTCAAGAGACCTGCCACAGTCCACAAGAAAGCAGCAAATATCAGCATCAGTTAACAACTTTAGTTTAGTAGTATATAGAACCTTTTAGAAAGACATTATTCGTTTCAAGCAGATAAAGGCTGGAGTTTGCTTAACTACAGACAACAGGATTATAAGGCAGTAGGTGTGTGTGCTCTAAACAGTGGACTACCAAGTACCAACCACGGAGCAACCAACATGTGCCAGAAAATAAGACAAGTATTCTTTTAGGTTATCTGTAATCAGCAAATTGCAAGTATAGAAACTGATGGCCAGTTCAATATCACCATTCACAAACTCCTTTGCAGACATGTCCTTCCTTGGTGTGCCATTTGGCAAACAAAAAAAAAGGAGCTCGCATAATACCAGAATTCATCACTATTCTCATATTAACTCCAGAATTCATCACTGTTAACATACTGTAGTATCTTTCAATTAGTACTGGCAAAAAATAGTAAGGATTGGCCAAACAAATTGCAATTACAAATATAGTCAAGTAAATCCACAAGAATAAAGTATATTAATAAATGAGTAGGTTTGGTGTTGTTGTGTCTTGCCTTGTATTTTATATTTATGCTGCTCTCAAATTAATACTAAGCCCTAACATCAGTTACTGATGAGTATCGTTGTTCACTTGTTCTCTCGTTGTAACTCACAGATTGTAAAAATAAATAAAATGAGCAGGTCAAAATCTTACTTTGATGATCTCAACTCTACTTTCTTGAGAGGAGTGGTAGTGACACTATTGATGAAAGATTTTATATTTGGAGGCTGCAAATAAAACAATGCCAATGGTGAAAAAAAAACAAAATATGACAATTCAAGCAGTTAAGAAGTAAAAAAACATAAAACACTAAATGGAACTAACTTATATGGTTCAACGGTTGCTCATCCAATCATTGATAAACTAAAACATCATTACAATACCCTGATAAAATCATGTTGGGGTAAGGTACAAGGTTCCAACCTTTGTAAACATAATACTAATTGTTGACATATGGCTTAGGCCAAAAAAGTCTAAAGCATCATGACACAAGTAGGGGCCCAATTGATTGCAAAAAAAAATGCTATCATGCTGCTCAGATAGCTAAAGATGATAACAATAACCAGATAAGAGGCACATATTCTATTATCAGCACCTTAGAGGGCCTTTCATCACTTGCAGTAAGTGATCCTTCACTTTGGTTCATGTAGACAGAAGAAAGAACATTATAGGAACAAATTAAATAGTACCTCCAACAAGAATGAATCACATTAGTAATCGGATGTCCCTATTCTGATAGGGACGCACTTTTTTTCAATATCCAAATCTCTGAAGACACAAGGATGTCAAAGTGACAGTAGACAGAAAAACAATTCCAATTTATTTGTCATGGGCCAAATAAAACGCATCCCAAGCTGAATACAAATTAGCAGAGCTGACCATTGACATTTAATAAAAAGCGGATACTGCAAAGTCTAATTCACTTTCAAAGAGAAGTTTCAAATACCAACCACAAACATGTATTAATCATCTAAATAGCACGGGGGAAATACAATGTCAACTATATGAAGTTTAAACTGACTTTAGACAGTCAACACAGTAAATATTAACGACTAATTACATTTTTAGGGAATCATCACTGTACCAAAATAGCTTAGCTTGCATTTCAAGCAATAGAAAAAAGAATGACAAAAGATACATGAACAATGTCATCCAATAACCACAACCAAACAAAATATCACATGTGTCCTCATAAGTCACGGCCCATTCCCCTGGCGAAATGGCCGTTGGTGAAAATTCATATTCCCTATGTCGAGACTTCTATCACTTGGTACCTTCTTAACCTCACTGATTACTGAATCAAGTCTAACAAAAGTATCATCATCGAACTTCATGACATATTTAGCCGAGAACATGAACCTGAGAAACCAAGTTCTCCGCTGTCAGCAAATAACAAAATAACGGCTATAGGCTATAACACTTCAAAGAAGAAGCAGTTTGAATAAGAAACTCTTTGCCATACCCCATACTTGCATATTGCAAGAGCCTTCAGAACAATTAAATCATGGTTATCCAGGAAAGGCACAAAAACAATGTCCCCAAAAAATTCTGCCTCCTTTTTCAATTCCACATCCACTTCCTTTCTGCCATGCTGGAGATCCAAAAGTCCATGAGTTCAAGTTAACAAAATACATGAATAAACAAAAGCTGTCAGATTTATGCTCCAAGATTTACCAGTGTAACAAAGAAACGAGCTACCACATTTGGTGACTTTTGGACAACGGACATCCATGTCTTCCTCACACCCATACGCTCAGCAAAATGATTGCCAGATGACAGGATGCCAATGAAAATCTCAACTGGTTCATCAGGCAGGATGGGCCTGCCAAACAGTAGGAGGGCCAAGCATGTTATCTGCTCATATTCAGAGCTAAGTAACTTTTCTATTAAACAGTCAGATATTAATTAACTTCTCAAAGATGCCAGCAAGGGTCCATAGCCCAGTTGTAGAGCATTTGACTGCAGATCAAAAGGTCATCGGTTCAAACCCGGTTGGGCCCTTTTTTAAGCAATTTTTCTTTTTCTTTTTTTTTACCAAATATGATATATATGTCCCCACTCTTAATCAAAACAGACACATCGCTGCCTTCAAACAATATCAACTGAAACTCTAAAAACACAGAAAATTTTGATTCGTTATGACATTGACATGCATCTAGTAAAATGGAGCAATTGCACATTGTTTTGCAAATATTTCAATAAGTTGACCAAAGAATCTAAAATAACAGGGGAACAGAACTTGGATGCTCTAGTTAAATAGTTACTCTTTGCCCTCAAAATCCCAAAACCCTCATAGATCAGATAGTTCCTAATAAGGCCCACATTTTGCCACCAGAGAAACTAAGCATGTACTAATTTCACATTTGTGTTGTTCTTTCACCACCAGAGAAACTAAGCATGTACTCCTAATTTGACATCCATGTTGTTCTTTCAAACCAGCATTTACTGCACTATCAGTGGACAATATTTATCTCATATTCTCATGTACAATAGTTTCCCTTGTACTACCCCAGATAGCTTAAAATGGCAACACTACCACATTGTAAATTATCCTATCGCCAATTCGGCATTGGCCGAAAATTCCCTAATATCACATCACCTGTCTCCGAACAGCACATGCAAATCTCCGAGCAATCAAACCATAACTCACACAGATAGGCATGCCACTACACCAAGCTAACCCCTTTCCATGACAAAAGGTAAAGCACTGCACAAGCTAACCCCTTTCGGTGAGAAATTAATGCACGAGCAAACCGAACCGAATCAATACCTTGCGGAGGGCGGTGGCGAGCTCGCCGCGGGTGAAGTTGGCGGTGGCGACGGTGGAGAGGGGCATGTTGTTCTTGAACTTGTACAGGTGAACGTTCTTCTGCACATACTCCGTGAACTGGACGCTGCCAGAAACACCACCAGAAAAATCCCCAGCATGAAACCAACCAGATCGGGTCAGATCGAGAGCCCAAAACATCCAGACTCGTGGCGGAGCTGTCGGCTAAAAGGTATATGGTTGGGGGAGGTCTTACCGGTCGCCGGGCTCGCCGGAGGCGCCGAGGACCATGTGGGAGTCGAGCAGCATGATCTTGCCCTCGTCGTTCTTGTGGACGAGGATGCTCTGCACGGCCGACGTGTCCGCCACCACCACCGCGAAGTCCCGCCCCACGACACCGAAGACGCACTCCATCGCCGCCGCTTCCGCTTCCTCCGAGTGCCGCGCCTGCCGACGCGGATCTGGCATTCCCCGAGTTGGAAGGGGAGAGGCCAAGAATGGGGCTGCGGGTGAGGAGAAGGACAGAGAGGAGAGGACTGGCGAGGTTGGAGAAGAGAGCGGGTTCAAGGGGTGAGGCCGGCGATAGAGGCAGAGGATGCGGACGAGGGGCGGAGTGCGGAGGGGCGAGAAAGGCTCAGGGGAGATGGGCTAGGGGCGAAGGCGGCTCGTCGGCGGGTGGGGGCGAGGAGCGAGGGGCGAGGGCGTTGCGACATTGGGCGAGGGGAATGGGAGATAGAGGGACGGGGTGATCATTTTTTAGCGAGAAGGTTGGCGACGACGGTTTTTTCGTGTGAGGCAGCGAGTTGGGTGGGACAATCGTCCGCTCGCGCGAGGTAAGAAAGATAAGAAGATAAGATTTCTTCGCCAGTTTCGAACATGAATTTGAATGAACCATAAATTGCTATTTGGATGGAAAAGTAACAAACACTAGGTGTACCTCCCACGCGTTGTTGCGTGTCTGAAAAGGATATTTGTTTGGAAATGAACACTCTTTAGTTTGGTTCCTAAAATTTATGTCCGTACAATTAAATTCCAGATCTACTATAAGTAAAATTAGCTTGGAATTAATTTAGCAAGTGTTTCCAATTCCCTTGTTTGGCCATGGTAACATAGGAGCAACAATTGTTAATGGCCATGGGAGCAACAAGTGGCCATGGTACTAACTACTAAGGATGTATTCGTAGTACAAACACAAATAATTTATTTATTAGTGGCCCTTAGTACAAATAAGTGGATGTCGCTAATAATTAAAGTTTAAAATTTCAATTCTAAATTGCGTGTTCTTATTCTTTATTGACATTATGAGTGTCATGACAGCATCTCTTAACAAAAGGATTTCTCTATGATGATTGTAACATCCTAAAATTTTGTTTGTTTTAAAGTTTAAAAAATAAAAATAACCATTTGATTTTTTTTCTATTGAAGTCAAAGTTTAATCTGGATTTCCTGAAATCAAAAACAATTTAATATGATTAAATGCCAACATCAACTATTATCAAAATTATTTTATTTGGATTCTTTGTGCTTGGATATATTTTCTATATTTTTCTAGAATTTTTCCGAGTCCATATGCTATTTTCTATTTGCCATTTGCATTTCCAGTATTTTCTAAAAAGAAACGGCTATTAAAGTCTCAGATTTCCAAATGAGCGGAATTCCCTTGGATTCGACCCATTCCTGTTCGTTTTCGGCCCACCTTCAGCGCGGCCCGCTCCTTTCCTCTCTCTCCCGCGCACATCCGTGCGGTCCCACCTGTTGGTCTCCGCTGTGTCGTGTGCAACGCGACCGCATTTAAGCCACACTTGCTGATGAGTGGGTCCCGCCTGGCCACGTCATCGTCGTCCCCAACTCGGACTCCTTCTCTTTCCTTCTCCGCGTCGCCGCGTGAATCTCTTCGTCGTATCCACCACGGACTCTCCGAGTCATTCGGGTATAAAAGGAGGGGTACACCCCTTGGCCTCCATGTCCCAAACCCAGCCGCCAGCACCCGAGATTGAAGCCCTAGTTGTCAGAATTCGCCGAAGGAGGAAAGTCGCCGCCGCAACTCTGACGAGCTCGTTCATCGCCAACGAAGCTGTTGAAGCCTCGCCTCCACCACCGTTGAGTTCGCAAGGTCGAGGGCTACACCCTTGTTGCCTTAGTTTCACCGAAGGATCACCGGAACCCTAGATTCATTGAGCTCGAGCCTCTAGCGCTGCCATTAAAGCCTCTCCATCAACGTTGTCTTCACCTCTGGCTTTGCAAGACCGCGTTCTACCCGAGGCTCCCATTGTCTTCACCAGGAGTTCGCCGGAGCACCTGCGCCGTCTTCGACCGCCGCGGCCACTTACACATCTCGTCGCCGCTCTCTTCATCGCCACCGGTCACCTTCTTTCAACCAGGTAGTCGAAACCTCCTTCGACCAGGTAGTTGAAACCTTCCTTCGACCAGTAGTCGAAACCTCCTTCTGACCTTGTGATTTCAAAACTTTCGAGTGCACGTTCTCTTTCGTTCGAGCTCCGATTCGAGTGATTCAAATTTCTAAATTTATCTAAATTCAAGCTCTATTTATCTGAGATTTTTATTTAGTTTTTAGAGTTGGTTTTATCTTTGTTTTATATTTATTTGGTTTATTTGCTTTGTTTGCAAGTAGACGTTGATTCTTCAGGAAGTTTTGAGCAAAGAGGATTGCACCAAGATCAAGATCAATCCCAGGATTTATTCCAAGACAAGCCTAAAAGCATCTAGGCCCCTAAATTTTGTTTTGGTAATTAATGATATTATGTGATATGGGACTAACATGTTTATTGAGTGTTTAAAAAGGTTTAGTCCCGGTGACGAATACAACAACCTGGAGATGCATGCTAAAGGTCAATATCAAGATCAATATGGTTCAAACACAAGGTACAAGTAGTCTAGGATCCTGTTTATATTTACCGGTCTTAGGAGAAAAGGATGGAAGATTGGATTTTAGGTTAAATGTCGTACTATTAAGAGGGATCATGACTAGTAGCTTGATAGCATGTTCTTGTACCATTTGGATCAATATAGGATCATGCATGCACTTAGAGGTTGTTTTGGAAGCCAACTATGCATTTCTCAGGAAGATCGGTAGTACCGACGTATTATTAGCGGTACTACCGCAAAGTGGTATGACCGGGATAGTGGTGCGGTACTATCACAACCCGGTCGGACCGAAAATTAGTCGACGGTACGTGTTTTCCAAAGTGACACCTCTTTGAGCTTGGTTGCTAACCTTGAGGTGCGGTAGTACCGGAGTTTTGTGGTAGAACTACCGCGTCGCGGTAGTACCGTATTTCCTTGTCGAAACTACCACAACCCGGTGTAACCGAGAATTAGTAAACGGTACATTATTTCCAGTGAGTACCTATTTTGGACCTCAAAGTGAAGCGGTCGTACCGCCCCTTGAAATCGGAATGACCAGAGAACGGAACTACCGCATGATCAACGGCGGTAGTACTACTCTGTACTTTCAACGGCTAGATCAGAGGCATTAAATGCACCTGTGCTAGCCGTTACTATGCAGTTGGAGGAGTGCGGTAGTACCGACCGATGAATGGCGGTACTATTGCTCGTGCTGAAAAGTTCTGAGTTTTGCCTCCAACGGTCGTATTTGTTTGTGGGGGGTATAAATACCTCTCCACCAGCTCAAGGATAAATAGAGAGACTTCATTTAACATCCTAGAGCTAAGAGAATTCTCTCCACACCTCATATACAGTTATTGCATTAATTGTGAGGTTGTTGAGCAAAACGTGTTCGGATAGGATCCGTCACGAGCACTATATAAAGAGATGCATGAGGCTGTTGGGAAGGGGGGTGAATGTAACAAACGAGACACACGAAAGTCGTGAGTTGAGTTATTCCACCGAACCCTAGCCGCCATCTTCCTGAGAGCTCTGCCGTGCGACTTGGTGTTAGCACACCGACGTACGATTGTTCCTTCCCTAGACGTGTGGATACTGTAGAAGTACTACTGCGGTTGCTGTTGCACTTGAGGAAGATCCGCGATCTTCATAAGGAATTGTAGAGATTGCTGGAGGAGACGATCGACTCGTAGGGACACTGACCGATCAACTACGACCACTACATCGATGCGCTCTACGTTGGACCAGGCTGCTCCAACTCTTCTTCCGCTACTCTGCGCGTCTGGTGGTAACGATCTGTGATCATCTACTTGCTTGTCTTCTTGGTTTACGTGGTAGAAAATTTTGATTTGTTGCTATCATAGCCTACCCGTACCCCAACAGAATATGCTATAATGCGTCACAGGAATCAGTTTGTGCTTACAAGGTCATCTAAAAATCTTAAGTTCCACACTAATTTTTAGGAATTGGTTTTTGAGCAGATGTATGGCCCCCACAGACAGTTTGCCGATCACAAGTTTGTGGATTGGGTACATCTAAACTCCTTGGACAAGTATTAATGGGTACGTTGGCCCGATCTTTCGATGAGGATGATACACTGGATTTGATGGAAGCTAACTCTCACGATCTAGGCTACAACCGTGCGATGACCGTTGCACCCGTAATCGCTGAACCAACTTCACGTTCGTTATTGACCTTACCAGTAGCGAGATCGACCTGACCACGAAGGTCTTTTCCTGCACGCAATCAAGAATCAAGCAAGAAAAATAGATGAAGCAATGAACTTGCTGAATAGGAATTGAGGAACAAGATAGATCTATTGAACAAATTGGGGTTCTGAAGACAAGGTCTGGTTGTACTAGTCGCACAAGCAAACGATGTACAAAGTAGCAAAGCTAAACTTTAATCTAACAAAACCCACGAAACCCTAAGGGTGGTGGCCACTATATAAAGGGAAAAGGCCGGGATGGCGGCCGCCTCACGCACGACCTAAGGTCGACTCTATCTCTTAACTCTCGTATCACACAAAAGATTCTTTCCTAAAATAGTTATGGAAAGATTATAACCGATTCCATCTAAAAGATATATTCTATAACCTATCTACGACCAGACTGGTCGAAGACCTGGTCATGGGACTAGTCCTAGAGTGGTCTTGAGGAAGCCCTGGGGGAGGTCCTGGCAGGAAGGTCCTGGGGAGGTCCTGAGTGGTACTGATGAGTCCACATGGGTGCTCCTGAGGAGGTCCTGAGTGGTCCTGATGAGTCCACGTGGGTGATCCTGGGGAGGTCCTAGAGGAGGTCGTGGGAAATCCTGAGGAGGTCCTGGTGGGAGGTCCTGGAGGAGGTCCTGCCACGTGTCGTGTACCGGGAGGTCGTGGGAGAGACCTCCGGGGAGGTCGTGGAGGACCTCCTGGGAGGTCGTGAAAGACCTCGTGGAAGACCTCCTGGGAGGTCGCGGAGCTGGGACCTCCTGGGAGGTCACGAAAGACCTCCTGGCAGGTCATGGACCCTCATCTCCCATTAGCTTGCCTCCCGATCCTTGATTCCTAAGTAAAATAATATCACTTGCTTTAGGCAGCATCATAGAGTTCATAGAATATGGATGCACTTCGAGAAACGAAGTTACCTGATAATTTAGTTGGCGAGCATGCGCTCTAGTGATTGGTTCTTGCATGTCAGAAGCAATAGGAGTGGTTGTATCAATGGAAGGGATGTCCTCATCAAGTATGATGGAGCATATCGGCTATTTCAGAGGGCCGATATCCATGACCTTGTAGCACTCAGGTGTGACTACGATGAGGAGATTATTAGGCAGTTCTATGCTACTTTTATGTATCTCCTAATTTCAGTCAGATGGCATGGATGACAAGGACTACTTATTTGGATTGCCAAAGACATGAGTTTGAGCTTGCTTTAAGGACAGAGTCCAACAGACATGAGAAGATTTATGACAGGCCTGCCCTTTTAGTTCTAGCTTGGACGGAGTATTATGATGAGAACGTTAGATATACTCCAGGAAGATAGGTGGTCTCCTACCTATCCCAGCTTGGTTAATAGGATAATCAATTATATCATTCTTCCTAAGAGTGGGAACTTTGATGCTGTTAGAGGACATGCTTGGAACTTAATAGATAATATCATGCATGGAAGGTTTGATGTGGTAGATGTGATCCTTCATGAGATTGCATCTTCCAAGAATGATCGAGTCAAGAGAATTAATTATGCTTCCTATATCATGGCTATGATCATCCGGAAGACTGATTATCGTGGAGGCTTGGGATCTGTCCACAAGCCATACAAGCCACACGAGGGTCCTCCTATCCCTACAGTTGTTCGTCCTCAGGCTCAACCAAGGGAAGCTGCTTAAGAAAATGCTCAAGAAGAAGGATAAGTTTCCCTCTCTCAAATCTATTAAGCTATTATGGAGATTAGAAATTCTCAACAAGAATTTTAATCTGAAACCAACAATAGGCTGGCAGCTTTGAAAGAGAGTGTGAGTGCACTTGAGCAAGCCTTAACCACTCCAAATCGCTATGGACGACATTGCCTCAACACACCTTCTCGAGATCCACGTCAAGCTTCATCCTCTCAAACTCCACCACCTTCTCAAGACCCAACTAAATGACTTTTTGGTACTTTGATGCCAAAGGGAGTGAAGACAAGGAAAGAAAGATACAAGATGAGGAGAAGCAAAGGAGAAAGGATTAAAAGATCAAGGGGGAGCGCTGCTACTATCTACTATCTATATTATATAGTCTATGTTGAACTTGGTTCGTTGGAATACTTGGAACCGGTGTGCTTGTAATAGCTTTGTTATGGTATTATGTTCTTGTGACTTTATGATAATATTATTGAACTTGGTACTTGTAATTATGGTTAAGTTATTCTCAGTGAATTGCAATATTTACCTTATGGTTATTTATAATATTGTCAATTCTCTCTAGTTTCAACAAGCAAAAGAAACACCGCCAAAATTTTCAGAAATCTCTAATGTGCTTGCAAAAACATCCTCTCATTTATATGCACATGTGTTAGGGGGTGCTTTCTTTGAAATGACTATAACAAGCAAATAATTCTCAAAACTTTTTAAGCTCATTGAAATAATTATTTTGTTAAGTTACAATAAGAATATACAACTCGTTTTACAACAAGTGGGATATTCAAAACTACATCTTTCTCACATATTGATTGGGTTGTCATCAATTACCAAAAAGGGGGGAATTGAAAGCATCTAGGCCCCTAAAATTTGTTTTGGTAATTAATGACATTATGTGATATAGGGCTTACATATTTATTGAGTGTTTAAAAAGGTTTAGTCCCGGTGACGAATACAACAACCTGGAGATGCATGCTAAAGGTCAATATCAAGATCAATATGGTTCAAAGACAAGGTATAAATAGTCTATGATCCTTTTTATATTTATCGGTCTTAGGAGAAAAGGATGGAAGATCGGATTTTAGGTTAAATGTCGTACTATTAAGAGAGATCATGACTAGTAGCTTAATAGCATGTTCTTGTGCCATTTGGATCAATACAGGATCATGCATGCACTTAGAGGTTGTTTTGGAAGCCAACTATGCATTTCTCAGGAAGATCGGTAGTACCGACATATTATTAGCGGTACTACCGCAAAGCAGTACGACCGGGATAGTGGTGCGGTACTACCACAACCCGGTCGAACCAAAGATTAGTTGACAGTACGTGTTTTCTAGAGTGACACCTCTTTGAGCTTGGTTGCTAACCTTGAGGTGCGGTAGTACCAGAGTTTTGTGGCGGAACTACCGCGTCGCGGTAGTACCGTATTTCCTTGTCGGAACTACTGCAACCCAGTGTAACCGAGAATTAGTAAGTGGTACATTATTTCCAGTGAGTGCCTGTTTTGGACCTCAAAACAAAGCGGTCATACCGCCCCTTGAAATCGGAATGACCGGAGAGCGGAACTACCGCATGATCAATGGCGGTAGTATCGCTCTGCATTTTCAATAGCTAGATAGGCATTAAATGCGCCTGCGCTAGCCGTTATTGTGCAGTTGGAGGAGTGCGGTAGTACCGGCCGATGAACGGCAGTACTACCGCTCGTGTTGAAAAGTTCTGAGTTTTGCCTCCAACGGTCGTATTTGTTTGTAGGGAGTATAAATACCCCTCCATCAGCTTAAGGACAAATAGAGAGACTTTATTTAACATCCTAGAGCTAAGAGAATTCTCTCCACACCTCATATACACTTATTGCATTCATTGTAAGGTTGTTGAGCAAAATTCAAGTGCATCCATTCTAGATTGATCCTTTGCACTTGATTGCCATCAAGCGAAGATTGTGGCTCATTACTCTTGGTGTTTGCCAACACCTAGACGGCTTGGCGGAAGTTCGCGCGTGATCTCTTTAAGAAGATTGTGAAGAGGGCCGACTGTAACGCCCTGACCCGAGGCCACCCGAGAGGTCCTCTAGGATCTCCCGGAAGTCCATCAGGACCTCCCAGGAGGTCCAGTAGGACCACCCGAGGGGACCTCCAAGACCACCCAGGAGGTCCAGCAAGACCACCTAGAGGTCTGGAGACCAGACCCGAGGGTCCCAAGGTGGGCGTGAGGCACGGGGAGGACCCCAAGTGCCACCACTCAACCCAGGAGAGGTCGAGAGACCAATCCTGAGGAGGTCATGAGACCTGAGGTGACCCAAGTCCTCCCACGACCAGACCCGGGGAAGGTCGTGGAGGGCTGGGATCACCCCAAAGACCTCCCACGACCTGACCCGAGGGTGGTCGTGGTGGTCAAGGATCACCCCATGGTCCTCTGTGTGAACCGAGTTAGTCCCAAGGATCAACAACTAGCTCTCACAACATACAACAGTGGTAACAAACATCCAACGCAAGCTTTATTAACAACAGATTTGATTACAAATGGAAGCCTTACAAGCCAGCAAATAAAATACAGCGGAAGATAAGTAAGTAGATCACCCGATACACCATAGGCAATCGACTAGAGTGCGCATCCTAGTCGGCCAGGACCTCTTGGTCCACAGCAAAGATCTCCTCAAAGCTTTCATTCCCTGCTCAAAACAATATTAAGCAAGAGTGAGCACAACAACCGTGCTCGCAAGTTACACTCGTGGAATAACAGGATGACATGCATACATGGATATCTCAAAGGACGGCTGATATGGTTAGTTTGCGTAAAGCCAAGTTTATTTCAAATACATGTACTAAGTTCCAAGGCAATTACAATAACTAAAATTCATTTTCTAAATCTCAGTTTTCAGTTGGATAACATTCATCAACAAGTGGTGAAGGATATCCTTCTGTCACAAGGCTCCCTGCCCAAACCCATTGGATAGAAATCCAAAACAGTTTAATGAAGTCTTTTGAAACCAAAACCAACATCTAACTGTGAGAGGCTTTGCCAGCACGTCCATGACCGTGGACACGGCTATTCGAATAGTTTTACACTCTGCAGAGGTTGTACACTTTACCTACATGACATGATTTCTCTAGTTTGTTTGGCGACCGGCAGTGCCACCATTCACTTCCGAAGGTAAGTGGTCTAGAGCTCATGACAAGGCCTTTACAATGCATCATTCCACCGCAGTCCATCCTCGCTAAGGTTTTGCCCACCCTACGGATAGAAACTCGTAGAGATCAAGGCCTCATCTTGCGCCAGGTGGGAATAACAAGGTCCTAACATGACCATCCATAAAAGACTACCCACGCTTCCGCGGGATCGACCGCGATGGAATTTTGCAATTAGTCAGCCAGGTCCACCCCACCCTGGACATGTGGTTGCACGGTAAGGCATAGTCCATTATAGGCATAACAAAGGGATCGCTTGCAGACCGGTCCTTAACTGACTTGAGCGACAACCTCAATCCGTGGGGCGTCGGATCACACGATCCTTGTGCATAGACATGCACCAACCAAACAACCAAATTCTCCCAAGTCCAAACCATCTTTCCACTTCTTTGTTTTTCAAACACATTTGCAGAACTCCATGGCACCCAATGCCATGGTCTAAATATTTAGACAACATTGGTCCTTTTGGAAAAAAAAAACTCCCAAATCAAGATTTTGGTCTAAGCATAACTAAGCATCAGATTTTACAAACCATGCTAGTTCATACTATTGTATCAGCTAGCTTTTACTAAGGTGACAATGGGTGACCAATGCAATTATCAGGATTGGTTGTACAAAGGAATTAGGAGTAACTACAAAGTTAAAACAGGGATTAAAATACTTGAATTAAAATAAGCATGCAATAATAATTTAAAACGGAATATAGATAACTTAAAATACTGGATTCAACATGATCAAGAGTGTAATTTGCCTGTCTCGAAAGCTTAAGGAACTACTGGGAGAACTCGGGCTCCCCAAAGAGTCGCAATCTACACGAGACAAAGCAAAGCAAAATCAAATAACAACCAATAAGATCCAATGAACTCCAAACAAACCTAAACAGCAAAGAACAGAACAAGATGGACTAAAAAAGGGCTCTCAGGAGGAGGTCTAAGTGGTTGAAGGGAGGTCCAACGAGTTGGGAGAGGTCGTCTGGAGAGGGTGGTCTTTGCAAAAGAACAAAGAGGGTGGTTTTTTGCAAAGAGGTCAGTAAAGACTAAGAGGGTGGTCTTTGCAAAAAAAATCAAGGGAGGTGGTCTTTGCAAAAGACCGGAAGGGCTGCAAAGACCAAGAAGGTGGTCTTTGCAAAAAAAAAGGAGGTCCTGAGAGGCAAAGGAGGTCTCTGGGGAGGAGGTCCAGAGGAGGACCCAAGAGGGTCGCTTTCGCGAGGAGACCTGCAAAGACCGAGAGGGCGATCTTTGCAAAATGACCAGCAAAGACCGAAAGGTTGGTCTTTGCAAAGGGAGGTCTTGAGGAGCTCGAGGGATATCCTGAGGAGGATGTCCTGGGGAGGTCAAAGTGGTCTTTGAAGAGGTCTCGAGAGGGTCATTCTTGCAAAAAGCCCAAGAAGGTCATCTTTGCAAAAAGTGGCCCTCAGGAGCTCCAAAGGAGGGGGTTCAACAAAGGCCACAACTATGTTGTGTGGTCGTAAGAGAAACACGACTACACAACATGGTCGTGCAAGGAACCAAGGAAGGAACAAGGCACGGAGGTACTCACCAAGGCTGAGAGGAAGGTAGAAGAAGAGGGGGAGGACGTCAATGGCTCGGTGGCGACGATTGAAGGTGACACTGGCGCTCCGGCGAACTCCTTTGGTAGCGAGGTGGCGGCGCGAGCTCCAGTAGCTTCTTGGCGGCGAGGAGGTGTCAGCGTAGCTTCCACGAACTTCTTGGCAGAGCTTCAAGCATGGAGAGACCGGATGAGAGCTAAGTGCGGCCAAAGGTGAAGAAAGGAGGGCTACTCAGGCTATTTATAGCCAAGAAAGGAAGAGAAAGTGTCCCTGAGAGGCTCGGTGACACACAAGTCAAGGGTAGGTGAAGGATAAGACCAGGCATGGCTAGAAAAAGATGGAAAAGATGGAGCATGTAAGGGAAAAGACAAAAGGAAAAATAAGGTACCACAGAAGTGACAGTATTGACTGCGCCAAGACTTCTGTAGTGGAGAGAAGGAGGAAGCGAGCAAAACTGACAGGTGGGACTAGTCAACTACACGAGTGAGGTGGTCAAACCAATAGGGTGGTCATGACCAAGGGGGGGTCGTGACTAGCAAAGGTCGTCTTGACCGCAAAGGTGGTCTTTACAAAAAGACCAGCAAGGGAGGTCATGACCACATACGTGGTCGTGACCAAAAAAGGGGTGATCTTTGCAAAAAGACCAGGAGGTCCTGCGGACAAGGAGGTCCAAAGGACAAAGAGGTCTTGAGGACAAAGAGGTCTTGCGGAGGCCCTGAGGAGGTCCTGTAGAGGTGATTTTTGCTAAAAGACCAGAGGTCGTGACCACAAAGGTGGTTTTAACCAAAAGGGTGTTCTTTGCAAAAATACCACAGGGAAGTCCCGACCAAAGGAGGTCATGGCAAAACGACGAAAGGAGGAGGTCGCGGCAAAACGACAAAAGAGGAGGTTGCAGCCTCAAGGGGAGGTCATGGCTAAAGGACAAAAGAGGAGGTCGCGGCTAAAGGACAAAAGAGAGGAGGTCGCGGCTAAAAGACAAAAGAGAGGAGGTCGCGGCCTCAAAGGGAGGTCGCGGCTAAAGGACAAAAGAGAGGAGGCCGCGGCCTCAAGGGGAGGTCGCGGTCGCCGCCAAGAGGGAGGTCCTGACCACAAGGGGTGGTCATGACCAGGAGAGTGGTCGTCACAAAAAGACCACAAGGGTGGTCTTTGTAAAAAGACCATGCGAAAGTCCAGAGGACGAGGAGGTCCAAAGGATAGGGAGGAAACGCGTAGCAAAGCGGGGCTGTCCGATAGCGATCGGGTGGTCCAAAATGGTGCGAACGTTCAGACCGCCCGAACACTTCATCAAATCGGACCGCCCAAACTCAATCGGACGCTCCGCAATGCTAGGGAACGTTCGAAGCGCGCGAAGGGAAGGAGAGGTCTGAACGAAAAGAAGGATCCAACGGTTAAGATGAAACAAGGGGAGGTCTCAACGGTCAAGATGAACTCAAAGGAGGCCTTGACGGTGAAGATGAAAATCAAAGAAGGTCTTAACGGTTGGGATGACCCAAAGGAGATCCTGACGGTCAAGATGGAATCAAAGGGAGGTCTCAACGGTCAAGATGGAATCAAGTGGAGGTTTCGACGGCCAGGATGAACTCGAGGGAGGTCCTGACGGTCAAGATGGAATCAAAGGGAGGTCTCGACAGACAGGATGAACTCGAGGGAGGCCCTGACGGTCAAAATGGAATCAAAGGGAGGTCTCGACGGCCAGGATGAACTCGAGGGAGGTCCTGACGGTCAAGATGGAACAAGGGGAGGTCTCGACGGCCAGGATGAACTCGAGGGACGTCCTGACGGTCAAGATGGAACAAGGGGAGGTGGAGCAACAAAGTGGAAAGGCGCGGAGGAACGGGGGCTGCCAGATTATGATCGAATGGAGCAAACGATGAGGATGTTCAGACCAGCCGAATGTGCCAACAAGATCAGGCCGTCCAACACGGATCGGACGGTCTACAAGAGATGAAGGTCTGGAACAAGCGGGAGGTCCGAACGGACGCGAGGGAGGTTCAGATGGACACGAAGAGGTCCAAATGAACACGGGAGGTCCAAAACCAAAGGGGTGGTTCAAAACAGAAAAAGGGAGGTTGGACCAAAAGGAGGTCTAAACTACCAAAAGATTCAAACCAACAAAGAAGAGGTCTGAACCACGAAGAGATTCAAACCAACAAATAAGAGGTCTGAACCACCAAGAGATTAAAACCAACAAAGAAGAGGTATGAACCACGAAGAGATTCAAACCAACAAAGAGGTCTAAATACAAGGGTAGCCTAGACACAAAAGAGGTCTAGACACACAGGAGAGTTCCAGACACAAGGAGACCTGGACTCAAGGAGATGGCCAAACAAGAGGGAGGTCCGGAAAGAAAGAGCTGGGCCAAGGGGAGGACAGAACCAGCAGAGATGGGGAGAGACAACGCAAGAGCTCAAACAACTCCAAATAAACCAAGCTTTGGATTAGTTGATGTTTGATTTAGTCATTTAAAGCTCTTTTAAAATCTCAAGTTAAGTTTTGAACTCTCATCAAAACCAAATGGTTCTTTTTATTTTGAAAAATCTTCAAAAAGCTCAGAAAACCAGGGTGTTACACCGACGCCGAATTATGAGTGGTTTGGTGCTCACCATCTCCGGAGCGGAGGAAGAACAACCACTAGTGAAATCAAGGTGAAGGCTTAATTTGTGGAGCCGGCTTGATTAGTTCAAGCTTTCTCAACATGGATTAGTGAAGACCGGCAAGTCTTCGATACCACAGGAAAAACTTCATTATCTTCATTGTGGTTTACTCTTGTCATTACTATTCCGCATTTACACTTCTAGTAATTCTTTTGCGCAAGATTTGCTTAGCTAGAATTATACATTAGTTCTTTTATCTTAAATAGCATAGTAGTTCTTTTATCATACTTGTGCTAGGAAGTTTTGTTAGGACTATCTTGCTTAAAATTGTTAATTAGTCAAAAAGATTTAAAAACCTCCTATTCAACCCCCCCTCCAGTCAGTTATCCTTGATCCTACAAAGCCGTAGTCCTTCGATCATATTGAACCTATGATTTCAAAAGTATATTGTTTTATACAATTGAATGCTATTTTTATACAAATTGTTTTGGGTTTAGCTATAATCTATTGTAATTATGCCTCCATTGAATATGTGAATGCTATGAATCTTTTGTCACCTTAGAATGGTTAACTTTAGTTAGATATATTTGTATCACCAACATGGGTATCGTATTAAAGCTTAGTCAAGCTTAGTTGCGATGGGTTCATCATCACATGCACAAATAATGTTGAATTTGACTTAATGACATATGGAATCATGGTGGTTAGCTATTGTTGTTAAAATTTGTGTACCATGACGGTTGTCTGCATAGCTCTTCTGCCTGTCCTGAGCGGTTTTCAGCTTCTCTCTTATGGACTTGACTTGATCTTCGGCTTCCTTCAAGAGGTTACGTCCAAGCACTTGACCTTCTCCTGACTCTGTCCAATACAACGGGGTCCTGCACTTCCTTCCGTAAAGGGCTTCAAATGGGGACATCTGCAAGCTTGACTAGTAGCTATTGTTGTAGGAGAACTCTGCATAAGGTAACATTCGGTCCCACCTGTTCTGGTTTTCTAGATCACAGACTCTCAACATATCTTCTAAAATCTGGTTTACCCTTTCGGTTTGACTATCAATCTGAGGATGGTAGGCTGTGCTGAAGTTCAGATTGGTGCCCAAAGCTTCATGTAGCTTTTGCCAAAATCTTGAAGTAAATTGAGATCCTTGGTCTGACACAATCTTCTTGGGCACTCCATGCTGACAAACAATCCATGCCATGTATATTTCTGCTAGCTTGTCTCCTGAGTAGGTGGTCTTGACTAGGATGAAGTGGACAACTTTGGTAAGATGATCCACCACTACCCAAACAGAGTCATAACCAGCTTGGGTCCTGGGCAAACCAGTGATGAAGCCCATACCGATCTCCTCCCATTTTCCATCCGGGTATGCTCAAAGGTTGCAAAAGTCCAAGAGGCCTTTGATGGTCAGCCTTCACTCGCTGGCAAACATCACACCGTGCCACAAACTCACTGATCTCATGCTTCATGCTAGGCCACCAAAAGAATTCCTTGAGGTCTTGATACATCTTCGTGCTTCCGGGGTGGATAGGGTACAAGGCTTCATGAGCTTCCTTGAGGATCAGCTGCTTGAGCTCTTCCTGATCTGTTACACAAATGTGCTTGCCGAACCAAACAGTCCCATGTTCATCTTCTAAAAACTCCAAGCACTTGCCCTTCTTCGTGTTGCTTTTGATCTCCTAGATGTCCTCATCTTCGGTTTGAGCCTTCCTGACCTGATCTAGAAGGGTGGGTTGGACTTCTAGAGTAGCCAGGAAGCCCTCTTCCACTAACTCAAGCTTTAGCTTCTGGAACTCTTCATGAAGTGCCGGCTAACTCTCCTTGATCATCAAAGTGCTGCAATAGACCTTCCTACTTAACGCATCAGCTACCACATTTGCCTTACTTGGGGGATAATGGATTCCAACATTGTAATCCTTGATCAATTTCAACCATCTTCTTTGCCTCATATTGAGATCTGCTTGGGTAAAAATGTACTTCAAGCTCTTGTAATCAGTGTACACTTCACAACGATTACCAATAAGGTAATGACGCCATATCTTCAAGGCATGCACTGCGGTAGCCAGCTCTAGATCATGGATGGGGTAGTTGACTTCATGAGGTCTTAGCTGTCGAAAAGCATAAGCCACTACTCTTCTTTCTTGCATCAAAATACACCCAAGACCTTGATGGGATGCATCACAGTAGATCTCAAAGTCCTTTCGGACATCTGGTAAGATCAGCACTAGGGCAGAGGTCAAGCGCTTTTTCAATTCTTGGAAGCTCTGCTCACACTCGGGCGTCTAAACAAACTTCTACTCCTTCTTTAGCAGCTGGGTGAGAGGTCTTGCTATCTTGGAGAAGTCTTTAATAAACCGACAGTAGTAACCTGCCATACCGAGAAAACTCTTGATTTGAGGCACTGACCTGGGTGGCTTCCAGTTGATGACATCTTGGACCTTACTGGGGTTGACAACAACTCCTTTCTCAGACACAACATGGCCAAAGAAGGTAACTTCCTTCATCCAGAACTCACACTTATCGAACTTTTCATAGAGTTGGTGGTCTCTGAGCTTGCTCAAGACTGAGCGGAGGTGCTCTTCATGCTCTTCTTCGCTCTTGGAGTACATCAGGATGTCATCAATAAAGACAATGACAAACTTATCCAGATACTCTATAAACACCTTATTCATCAAATTCATAAAGTAGGCAGGGGCATTGGTTAAACCAAATGACATGACTGTGCACTCAAACAAACCATAACGGGTTGAGAAGGCCATCTTGGGGATGTCTTCTTGGCAAATCTTCAAATGGTGATATTCTGATCTCAAGTCTATCTTGGAAAACACTCCGGCTCCTTTTAGCTGGTCAAATAGGTCATCTATCCTGGGCAAAGGGTAATTGTTCTTGATGGTGACCTCATTGAGTGCTCTATAGTCCACACACATCCGCTGAGTACCATCCTTCTTGGGGACAAAGATCACCGGAGCTCCCCAAGGTGAGGAACTTGGTCTGATAAAACCTTTCTCAAGTATTTCTTCAATCTGCTTCTTCAACTCCAACAGGTCATCAACAGGTAGACGGTATGGTCTCTTGGCTATTGGAGCAATCCCTGGGACTAGGTTGATGACAAACTCCAGCTCTCTATCTGGTGGTATTCCAGGAAGCTCATCTGGGAAGACGTTTGGGAACTCACAGACCACTGGGACATCCTCTAAGGACACGGTTTGAGCACTGCAGACCAAAGCTTTCCCTGGCTTCTCAGAGGTGGCTTCAAATTTCACCTTAACTCCCACTGGACTGACCAAAGTGATGCTTCTACCACCACAATCCAAGACTGCTTGATGACGAACCAGCCAATCCATGCCCAAGATCACATCTAGAGACTGGGTGTCGAGGAGGATCAGGTTGGCTGGAAACTCTACCCCATCTCTGGTCACCTTAACTTGTGGACAACCTTGATTCGCACTTAACTCCGAACCGGGGGATTGGACCAACAAGGAGGTCTTAAGAGGCAAAACTTTTAACTGATGCTTTGCAGCAAAAACCCGAGAAACGAATGAATGGGAAGCTCCAGAATCAAACAAAACAGTGGCTGGTGCTGAATTTACAAGGAACTTACCAAGCACGACGTCCGAAGCTGTCTGGGCCTCCTCAATGGTGACGCGATTCACACGTCCTTTCCCAGGGGTGGGGAGGTCTTGGTGGGCGCAGGGGAGGTCTGGGGAGCTCCACGACCTGCTTCTGGCACTGAAACTCGAGCTGGAGTGGCACCTTGGTTGACTCGGACCTAAGCTGGTCCTTGCTTCTGAGGGCAGTTATTGGCATAATGCCCCAATTGTCGGCAGTTATAACACGTGATTTCTGCAGCAGGTTGCTTTGCTCTGTGGCGGAGTTGGTGATGGTCTTCTTTGCTAAAAGCCGGGCCATGCGGACCGGAGGTGGTCGAGTGAGGAGCTGCTGGAGAGGTCCTGGAGGTGGTTGGAGGAGCAAAGCGGCCAGGGAACTGAGCACTGGTCCGAGCTCTCTGCGGATGACCTTGATGTGCACCTGGCTAAGACATCTTCCTTTTGTAAGACTCGGCAAGTTCCCTGCGAGATTCCTCAACGAGCAAGGTCTTGTTCACCATCTGCTAGAAGTCTGCATAGTCATTGCCAATAACCTAGACCTTCAAACTTGGAATGAGTCCTCGCTTGAACCTTTTATGTCGGGCATCATCTGTGGCAACATCCTCTGGGGCATACCGAGAAAGCTGAGTGAATTTGTTGAGATATTCACTCACTGACATGCTTCCCTGTTTTAACTCCCGAAACTCTTTTTTTTTTCATTTCCACCTTCCCATCAGGGACATGGGAATGGCGAAAGGCTTCAGAAAATTCTACCCACGTGATGTTCTGGGGGTTCTCATGGGCGGCACAAAAACTCTCCCGCCACTTTGCTGCTGGGCCCTCGAGTTGGTGCGAGGCGTAGAGAACTTTCTCCCGGTCATCACACTGGATAATGGCAAGCTTTTCTCGGTTGAGCGCAGCCAATCGTCTGCGTCCAATGGCTCGGAGGAGCTAGAGAAGGTAGCTGGACGGGTCCTCAAGAACTCTGCTATCCTTGACTGGGGAACAACTAGTGGCGGTAGTAGCGCAGCAGCGGCTTGGTGGCTTTGGTTCAACGCCGCGATCAAGGCCACGGTGGTCTGATTCTGCTGGGCGATCATTTGATTCATGTTCTGCATCAAAGCACTCATCATCTGCGCTTGGGCTGCCATGAACTGACTCATATTTTGATCTGTCGGGGCTGCTGGAGGGGGCGGGGTGGTGGCAAGGAGGGATCCACTTGTTCATCCTGACTAGCTGAACTGCCGGTCTGATCCATCTGCAAGACACCTTCTTAGGCTTAATAGATAAGAGGGAAAAAGCACAATAGGTAAGAGGGAAAAGCACAAGGGACGAGAGAGAGCAAAAGGAGAGACAGAGCACCTTAATCGGGGAAAAGCAGGTCAAACCCAAGAACAAGTAGCCGGAAAGCTACTAAGAGGCACAAAACTCTAACAGAAGGCCAAGGACACAAACTAAACGACACTACACTAAGGAGGACCACCCTAAAAACTTCTACTTTAACTTACAGGGGTGGGCGACTTAAAACAAAGCTCGATCCTACAGAGATTTCTGAGGTAAGAAGGTCAATTTAAGTTTTAAAACACAGCTCCAGAGGGGGGGGTATGGGGTGAGAATCTAAGAATAAGGTGAGAAGAGATTCAAATAAGATGAGAGAAAAATAACTACTCAAATTAATCAGTTGGTTTGATTTAGAAAATAAATTTTTAGACTCTGGACTAATCGACCATGCTAACTAAGGTTACGTCTTACAGTCGATATGGCTATGATACCACAAGTCTGATGGGATGGACCTGACTAACTAATTAGCAATATTTTGATTTGGTTTTATTTGGGTTATGTTTGGCACAAGAGGAGGCCATGCCTGGTTAGTAAGACATTCAGTGTTGAAACCTTAGTGAGCAGAACCGGGTCAAGACAGAACTTTGTAAAGGCCTTGACGCGTGCTCTAGACTGCTTACCTAAGGTAGTGAGTAGTGGTATCGACGGATGCCAAACAAACTAGAGAAGTCGTGTTATGTGGGCAAAGCTGTACAACATCTGCATAATGTAAACTATTCGAATAGCCGTGTCCGCGGTTATGGACATGCCCGGGGATTTCGCACAAGAGGTAGAGTTTCTTTATAAAATGTGTCGGAGTGTGAATGGGAAGTTTACTTGATGAATATAATGTTCATTTGGTGAGTGGGTAATTCACTTGGTGGTTGTCATGGGAAGTGAATGGGTAGTTCTTTGGTTATTTCAAAGCAATTGTTTATTTAATTATTATTGTTTTTTAACTACGCATTTCAATCTATTTATTGTTTTTATCGTCAATACTGTTTTCTGCAAAAGAACCATACAACTAACCTTTGTCAAGCCATGTATGAATATTATTTGCATATATTTTCCTACGGCTTGCTGAGTGCTTTATGTACTCACAGCTTTATGTCTTTGTTGATTAGTTGAAGAATACAAAGCTGCTCAAGAGTTCTTTTCAGAATGATGACTATGAAGGTTTTGCAGATTAGGATGCGTTCTCCACTCGATTGTCTGTGTGTATGTTGATTGGCCTTTTCAAGCTTTTCTTTCCGCTACAAGAGTTTATTTCTTTTTTTAGCCCTGCGTGGCAAGTTAAGTAAGCGTTGACCTTAAGGTCCAGTTATTATTACTATTTGTTATTTTGAGATCTTTTAGTTAAATCGAATAAATGGATGGTATTTCATCAATATTTCCTGTGTGAGTTCGCTACTGATCTGGGACTAGTTCAGAATACACAGAGAGTTCCTGAATCGTATTTTTAGGTCCCAACAATGATCAAATATGTTCTTTTGGCCAAATGAAGGTGTAAAACATTCTCATTGAAATTGATCTGTTTTGTGCCCTACTACTTTAATAAAAATCTAAATTACTATTTGATAATTTCTATGTACAATCCAATTTTTATATCTCAACAGAGAATATGATCCCAGTTGAAAATTGGTGATAAATGCTAGGCTATTTTTCACTTTGGATGCCATGAATGCACATGCAGTTTGGGGAACGCAAGATACTTGGCAGATGGACAACCTCTTTCGTGCCTTTCGATCATCAGTTATAAGGGATTTTTTTTCATTTGGCACTGCAGCGTCACGTAATTGCAAAAATGATCCCCCTTCTACCGTATTTGCAAAATTAGCCCCCATACGAGCGCGGAATCGCCGTGGGGCTGACGCGTGTCCCCTTCCGCGGTTACCAAGCGCGGAAAGGCAACAGCCATCGTGGCAGGCCGCACCAACACATAAGGGAACGATTGGCGCGGGAGGTGGCGGGCCCGGCGACATTCCACGGTCGCCGAGCGTGGGAGCAGCGCGCACTTTCCGCGGTCGCCCAGCACACTACCGTGCTACCCGAGCGTGGGAACCCCACTGTAACGACCTAACCCGCGAGGACTCGGAGGGATCTCCCAGGACCACCCAAGAGGTCCAACCGAACCACCCTGAGGTCTGGGAAGGTCCTCCAAGACCTCCTAAGAGGTCCCCCAGGACCTCCCGGAGAGCCTCTAGTGCCACCCAGGAGGACTCGAAGGTCCACCCAAAGGTCCTCCAAGACCACCCGGAGGTCCCAGACTCTGTGCACAATGAGATAGTCCCAAGACCAGATCGCTAGCTCACACAGACTCAACATCGGTGTCATCACATCCATACAACAAACTTAAGACGAAGCAAATAAATTAATATTTATAGACAAAAGACCTTATGGTCAAGCTTGTTTACAGGGGAGCCACGTAGGGCAAACAACAAAAGAACACTTGTAGTGGAAACAAAATACAGCGCGGCCACTCGGTGAGCCACAGGCTATCGAGTGGAGGACGTCCCCTAATCTGCAAAGTCTTCCACGAACTCCTCATAGTGCTCGGAGCACCTGGGGAGGTCTTCAGCTGCTGATTAACCAGAGGGCACAAGCCATGAGTACTTTGAACGTACTCAGCAAACCATAGGGAAATGAATGCAATAACACTTATGCAAAACTTGACAAAGGCAACTGTATGGTTAGTTTGCAGAAAGCAATATTTAACAGAAATACAATAAGTAGATTGCAAAGCACAAGCTGAAAAGATAATACATAAGTAAACAAGTTCTTTTTGAAAATAACACACGACCAACCAGGTCGTGATCCAAACCACACGGATCCAAACCACAACCACACTTTAAGAAAACGTCTACCCCTTGCGTGAAAGAACCGGACATGTCCATAACCGAGGACATGGCTATTCGAATAGGTTTTTCACTCTGCAGAGGTTGTGCACTTTACCCACAAGACACGAAGTCCTCTAGCTGGTTGGGCACCCGTCGATGCCCCTGCTCACTTCCTTTGGTAAGCAGTCTAGAGCTTGTGACAAGGTCTTTACAAAGGTCAGTCCAGACTTGGTTCTGCCCGCTGAGGATTCGCTTTAAAGGGCCCCCTCTTGCATCATTCGACCACCACGACAGAACCGCATCAGGACCTCGCTAATTAGTTGGCCAGGACCACCCCATCCTGGACTTGTGGTTGCACAGGAATGACCCAGATCGATGGCGTACAAGGTAAAGTCCTTAGTTGGCTGCTCAGGCGAGACATTCCACAACCCAGTGTGCACAAGGCACCCACTACTCACTACCACCCACTCGCCCGAGCATAAAACATTTTTCTGGTTCAACCCAGCCAAATGACCACCCTGGTCACAGCACACAAATTAAACATTAGTGGCATTGCTACGGTTCCATAGCTCATTAGTCAAGTCCAACATTCTATGAGACGTGAGATAGCGAGACCAATCGTCTACTAAAGCATGGCTAAGCAATAGAACGCATCCATATTGGTATACAAAGACATTACCAACTAAGATAGCCCATCCTACGGATTTCTAAGGGTACATGTCAACATGCGGCTTTCAATTATCCAATGAGTCAAAAGACAAGTGGGTGTTGTAACTATTCCCGAAACCATTTTTATAAAACTAGCCATTCATGCTCATAACAAAACAATATACTTTTTGCAAATTGGGTTCAACATGATCAAAGGCCTATGACTTGCCTTCGTTGAAGAGCTGATGGTCTTCTGCTGAGAAAGTCGGGTCCAGAAAGTCTTCAGAACAATCAGATCCTACACGTGCGAACAAGAACCAAGTAAATAAAACGAACCCACAAAACTCATACGAAAGGACCAAATCAAAGCCAAAAAGAAAGACACGGGCTCAGGACGAAAATAGGAACTTGATTCACTGAATCGGAGCTCCTATCAAAGAGGAAAAGCTCTCCAGAAGGGTGGATCAAGGCTCTGGGGAACAAAAGGAAGCAGGAGGCCTCTCCGGTGCTTTATACAGGCACGGGGAGGCTTAGAGAGGGGGAAACAGCGCATTTAATGCACCCGACGGGAGCAGGTAAAAGAATGAAATGAGCAGGTAAAAGAGGAAAAGACAAGGTATGGTGGAAATGATAGCATTTTGTGGATATCATAGGGATATGCTCATGATCTTAGGATGATGTTACAATTGGCAATGTCGTTATCGGTTTGTCGAAACAGCGTTTTTAGCAAGTGTTAGGATAATCGATTGTACCGGCGTTTAAGTCGCGATGCGACCATGATCTTGATATCTGAAACTTGTAGATGGTGGTCGTACCGCATCACGGTTGAATCGTTTGAGAAGCGGTATGGAATTTCTAGACAGGATGTTTTTGGGGAGTTTTGGATTTCCTTGAAAAGCGGTACGACCGTAGGTATATCTGCTGATACGACCACGGTCTTGATAGTACCGACCTTTACTTAGCGGTAGTACCGATTCTGGTTCTAAGTTTCGTTTAACTTGGAGAATTGTTTTTGGGTTAGGTCAAGTTCATGGGTTTCATGACATATGTGTTGCATGATGCATGTTTTGACTAAAGTAGGTCAAGTTGTGAAGAACTTTTTCCCGGAATGGATTTCTTTGTCTATTGTTGTGCAGGTTGCTTTGAGGTTAATGACGATCAACGGTGAGGATGATCGGGACTAAGCTTGGAGAGCTGAGGTCCAGAACGATCAGGGATGCTGGGTGAGGTCAATGGAGTCAAGCATGACGCATAAGGGACAAAGGTGACCGAACGGGCAATTCGGTGCGACGGGTTGGATCTAGCGGCGCGGGGGTCGGTGCAAGTGCCATGGTGGTTTTGGTAGGAGCCGGATGGGAGAGACTTGCCGATATGATGAGAGCCGCTGGATCAACCTACACGTGGTGAAGCATGGGAGGTGCTTCACGCAGTTAGGACTCGGTCTTTGCAAAAAGATCGAGAAGGGGTATTTTGATAATTTTACCAAATACCGCCTTGGTGACCTTTTGCCAACTCACAGCGCAAGATGGCGCAAGGTGAAGCGGATTAGGTCAAGAGATGAAGACGGCGCTTTAAAATGCATGCGTATGTGACTCGTTTGTGTGTGGGCCTTAACGGGAGCCCATTAGGGTTCAATCTTCTAGAAAGTCTAAGCCTCCACTATAAATAGAGAAGGGAGGTGGCTGTACCCCCTCAACTTTTTTATTGTGTTTGAAACCCTAGTTTGCTTAGGGAGAGGATTAGTGGAGATTAGGGTTCTGGAGAGTTGGATTTGTTTTCGTGCTCATGTATTGAGTATTTGTCCTCCATCAATGGAGTGGCTTTAAACCAATACCATATCAAATCAATCTAAAGAAAGTTCTCTCAAAGATGAGCCTATTTGCTTTCTTTATCTCTATTTGGTGATTTGTGGTCTTTCTTTGATTCGCGAGTTTTTGCTTGGTTTCTTGCCTTGATCTAACTTGTTGTGACATATGGAAACCCATCTAGGATCATCTTGATCATTATTCACCCACGAGCAAGTCTCTAGATCATCTTTTCATTTTGACTCGGTTTTTTAGCACCCTTCTTTCAAACTGAAAAAGATAGGAACTTTGGCATGGATCTCTGCGATCTTTGATTGGAATAGGTTCCTGGCATCCTTAGAAAGGTGTGTTTCAAGTTTCGTGAAGTTTGGAGTTACGGATCAAAAGTTACGCTAATTTTTATTTCGCTTTGTCGCTTACTATTTATTTACTGTTTTCACTGCTCATCCCAGATAACCGAACTTTGGTACAAATAAGATCGCTTCATCCCAGATAATCCCAACTGCTCTCAAGATTGCTCATCGATGTTTTTGTGTTTTTGGTCGTTTCGTTTGGGGGTTTGAAGGGGATTCAGTACAAGTCTTCCGCTAAGCTTATTTATATTGATCTTCATAGTTCGCATAGCTATTGGAGTCAATATCATGTTTGAATCCGATCAAAATGAAAAATAGAGCGTGCTCCTATTCACCCCCCTCTAGTCGCCTTTTCGGTCCAACACATTTAATGCAGCATTAAATGCACGAAAACTTTTCCTTCCCCGCGGGCAGATGACCTGAGAGGGCAGTCCCACAGGAGGGGTGGTCGCGACCGCCAGGGTGGTCTCGGCAAAAAGACCAAAGATGAGGTCGCTACCCAAAAGGGTGGTCTTTGCGAAAAGACCATCCGAGGTGGTCTTTGCAAAAAACCAAGAGGGTCGTCTTTGCAAAAAGACCACAAGGACGGGTTGCAAAAAGACCACAAGGACGGGGAGGTCCAAGACATGGGAAGGTCTGGACCCTCAGATCCAAATGAAGGGAGGTCTCAACAGCCAAGATGGAACCAAAGGAGATCTCGACAGTCAAGACCAACACAGGGGAGGTCTCAGCGGTCAAGATGGAGCCAAAGGAGATCTCGGAAGGAGAAATTCAACCCGATTATTGGATTTCAGAAATCAAGGACACTTGAAACACAAACCCGAGTTTGGAGCATCTCAGGGGTGGTTGTGACGCGCGCACAACTATAATTTGTGTTGACTTCTCAATATCTTTGGATACATCTGTCTAACACCATGTGTACACGCTATATATTTTTTCTTGATCTCCGATTAATGTTGGAATTTTTAGCTATTTTTATTTTTATATTTTTTTCTGATTAACATGAGAATTTCTAGCCTTTTCACTCTTGGGATTAACGTAGTGTCTTCTAAAGAAATCTCCAATTAGTATACACACACACTAATTGGAAAACAATATTGCATATTGTTCTTTGGAATGTTGCATCTGTAGGAAAAAATGTTGCATACTGTTTACGACGATATTGTAATTTTTTTCAGCGTGTTTTTTTCCAGATGTTTTGTTTTTTGATTTGTGATGTTGCAACCGTTGTCCGGAGATGCTGCAACTATTGTCCGAGGATGTTGCAACTATTATCCTAGAATGTTGCAACCGTTGTCTGGGGATGTTGCAACCGTGTCCGGGAGGTGTTGCAATTATTGTCCTAGGATGTTGCAACCGTTGTCCGGGGATGTTGCAACCGTTGTCCTACGATGTTGCAACTGTTATCCAGAGATGTTGCAACCATTGTCCGGGGGATGTTGCAACCGTTGTCCGAGGATGTTGCAATCGTGTTCGGGGAATGTTGCAACCATTGTTCTAGGCTGTTGTAACCGTTGTCCGGGGATGTTGCAGCCATTGTCCTAGGATGTTGTAACCATTATCCGGGGATGTTGCCACCGTGCCCAAAGGAAGTTACATGCAGCGACGTACTAGACAATGCGTGTGTACGTAGTATTATATCGATCGATCAGTTGGCGGAAGGACTTACATCAAGTTACTGAGGGATTTGTACTGGTTGAGAAATCTTTGTATCAGAAGACGTGCCCTAGCCTCGGTCCATGACGGGACCATCTGTTTTGGGTTTACCAGAAGGCCACTATTATTCCCAAGCAAACCTTGAGCCGCGGATTTCCCGGCCTGCACACATCAAAACGTCGATCCAACACATACGTACGCTGCACGTTAATTTTACATGCGTAGATATTTCAAATCAGGGCAGCAGGACTTGGCGTCCGATGCTAGCCCCTAGATTGGATGCCGGTTGCTAGTTAATCCCATTTTTTGAATATGCCATTGCTACAAACCATTATGAGGTCAGAGCATATATCCTAAAAGTTGACAATATTTTGTTCTATGCATAAACTGCAGGCAATCGTAACAATTCGTTTTCTAGCAGTTTCACTGTACCTTTGCCTTAAGTTTCTCTAATCGGCCAGTCACACGATCAGGATCTCAGACAAACTCAACGAATTTTAGAAGCAGCAGGTAAGTGGACACATACTTGGAAGCCAGATGGTTAAGGATGTGAGTGTGCATCCAGCCCACTATGGTTAAAGTCCCAGACTTCACGATAGTATCCACTGATTTTAGGAGGACACCATCTCCCTTTTAACAATCCTAAAGAATCTGTAACAAAAAAAAGGAAAAAAAAATCCCACCTCCAACAATGAAATTAACTTATCCCAACAACCTCTTCCTCGCAATGCAAATCTGGGCGGAGCTCGATCGAGCCCAGCGGTGGAGCCGAGGGCGTGAAGCAAGCCGAGCAGACTGATGATGACTAGATATTCTGGGTAATAATGTTTTTCTTATTCGAACTAGTAGTGAACTAGTAGAAAATAACATAGAGAGAGATACGAGATCAATGGAATTGGCTGACGAAATTCTGCCCCAGCATAGGTTAGTCCCCTCCCACCCCGTCAGCAATAGAATTTTTTTAAAATAATATTTTTTAAAAGAAAATTACAAAAATACATAGTCGCCTCAAAAAATTACAAAAATGAGTCTCTGTCACCAGTTCAACTGGCGATAGGGACCCTGACCGCACCTGTCGCCGGTCCAACTACCTGTCGCCAGTTCCTCCTCACCCTACTCTTCCTACCCTAATTTGCAAGTCTACTTTACGTACTTGTGATTTTCATAAATTTTTTAACGGTACAAAATCTATTAGTCTCGCAATAACATTTTATGGTTATCGTATGTTGTTCTAGTGCAGTGAACTTCTGTAAAATTTTACGAGGACGATTGAGGTATTGATGATTCGTAAGTAGGAAGCTAAGTGATATTACGATGATGCGAATAACGCGGAAGAATGGAATGCGAAAAGACAAGGAGATTTTAAGTTGCGAAGCTGGGAATAACACGGCGCATAGGGTTTGGTTACGTGCGTAACAAACAACATCATACACGATGCAACAAACCGAAGTACCTCTACGATACATATGCGTCTTTTTTGAATAGAAATAAATTAGACCTTCCGGGAACTAGTACGGAAATGTGCCTCGCGCTACCCACATTTTATAGCCCGTGGGGGGAGGCCAAGACCTGACGGGGTAATGTGTTAGGTTGTAGATGACAAGACCTGAACGGGCTGTCTGCTTTGCGCAGAGATAAGACCAAACGGGGCAGCTTTGCGCAGTGACAACACCAAAAGAGACAGCCTTGCGCAGTGACAAGACCGGACGGGGCGGCTTTTGTGCATTGATAAGACAATACGGAGCAGCTTTACGCAGTGACTACCCTGACCGCCTCACCAGCTTTTCAGAACGAAAAGACATGACTCTGCAAAGAAAGACATAGAGTGTTGTCACATCGATCTGAAAATCTAGGGAGGGTCAAGGTTGTCCGATTGTTCTGAAAAGCCTAAACCCTAAGCCTGAACCCTAAGCCTAACAGAAGAGCATTACGTTCCACAAGCAAATAGGGTGGTCATACCTGGTGGCACGAAGGCGTGCCCCGATGGCTCCATGTACTCCTGCCCCACGTGATGGTGGAGCTCAGAACCTGAAAGAGAAGATTACCGTTAGTTCTAGTTCGGTTCGAAAGAAACAAGCATTACGTTCCACAAGCAAGTAGGATGGTCATACCTGGTAGCACGAAGGCGTGCCCCGATGACTCCGCGTACTCCTGCCCAGTGGTGCTCCCACCATGGTGCCACGATGACACGCCCGCCACGTCCGGGGCAAGAGCCCGTCGACGTGAACCACCTCGGCTGACCCTTCGTCCCGAGGTGACGCACTGGTCAGTCCACCGAGTCCCTCGACATGAGACAAGTCGCGATCTGGATGCCTTGTCTCACCGCGTCCATGATCCGCTACACGAGCCCTCTCGTATCCCCCTGTGTCATCTGGTGCACGGTGGTTGCTACCTCGAGAATCTCCCGATGTAGATCCGTCTGCACAAGTAATGAACAAGTTGGAAACATAAATCTGGCAAGTTAAATATGAATTAAGGACCGTTCAATACGTACGGACAGGTGGAAAGTGGAGTCTGGCTGGGTAGGATACGTGTCGGACGTCGCAACCTCATGTCGTGGTGGGTCGACAGCGACCCGGACGCAGCGAAGCCTCGTCGACTAGAGTACCAATCCATGTAATCTGCGCACGTCTCGAAGTTGTTGTGAGAACCCGCAAAATTAATCTAAACTAACTAACAGTAATCGATAATTAGCGATAATTAAAATTCTTTAAATCCAGAACAAATAGTAATTTCAGAGTTATATTAAACGCATAATCGTTACATTCTGGCAACAGAGGGTTATAAAAACAACCTCTCCAATAACTTTATCAACCAAGAGTCAATTACAAAAATAAATCCATTGCAGGCATGAGTGGATCATTAATACGAACTCTGGAATATTTGCACTTTCCAACACAATCAAAGAATACACCCTTGTGACAACCCTGAAAACATTGCATCAATCCGAGTACAAAAAGTAATATATTACAAACCCATTACTTGTTTCAAAATTAATTTTACAACCAATTGCAATGCTTATAACAACAATTAATTAAATTATAATATGCTTCTTGCATTCTTGTAGTTTCAGCTATCCTTGCCACCTTGTACCTTGAGCACTAGTCCATAGAGCCATCTCTCGATCCATTCCCATCGCTCGTTAGAAAAATCAGAAAGCGGTTAGTAAGTCAAAGCCAAGTGGATAATAAAAAATAGAAGTAGAAGGTTGGTAGTGGCCGTTAGAATTTTCCGAAGCACACTAGGGTTCCCCGATCAACTCAAGCTAGCCAACCCCTTGATCGTCAAGGTACCCAGACTAGCTAGAGTTAACCGGCACCTCTTTGCTTTCGTAGAGTTCCTCATGCGGCGTTTAATTTAATCCGACACCCACGTATATTGAATTACCCAGTCACAGAAAATCACACGCATAATGATTTCCTAAGCACAAACCAAAAAGCCCCCAACGAAAATCTTGCCATATGGATAAAGGCAAGGGCAAGATAGTCTTTGTGCGTGGGCAAGAGAGTGCACAAGCCAAAGCCACCTCCCCTTAAAGCCAGGTCCTCCACAAAGCCACACCCTGCCTCCCACATTTTCATTCGAGCACAACCACAACCAGCGCAAGCCAAAGCCAAACAAAGCATCACAAGCTTTCATTTTCATTCATAGCCAAGAGAGCAAAAGACCACACTGAGCAAGCCTCCTCCTTCACTAGCAAGGGATACAAGGAGTTCAGGAGCCAGGGAGCTAGGGAGCCAGGAAGAAGGGCGAGCCAGAGAGCAAGGGCGGCAGCGGCGACGGCTTCGAACCATCGACGACCACTGAACTCCCACGCCAACCGACAGACAGAAGGACCACAAGAGCACGAGGGAGCACCAAGAAGACCAAAGACTTGCCACCCTCAACCCAAAAATCAGCAAAGCCCAAATAGAGGTAAACCTTCCATGCCCTCCTTGCTCTTGCTGCCCAAGCCACCCCCACCACCCTCTTCATCCTTTCCCTGACAAAGCATTCACAATATCATCATGCATCACAGAGTAGGGGGAGGGGTAGAGAGAGAGAGAGTAGGATGTAGGTTAACCTCAAGAGCAAGTCGAGTCGCAGCTTCGGGCAGAGTGGTAGCCGTGTAGGTCGCCGAGCTAGCGTGAGGAGGCGTGGGCCGAGGCAAGGCTGCCTCAGCCGCGCCAAGAGGAGGCTGGCCGACCGGCCGGCGCGAGGCAGAGCCATGAGGTGGCGCCGAGGGGTCAGAATGGCCGACCTGCCAGCAGAGAGCGGCGAGCCTCGAGGCCGAGCCGGTCATTGAGCAACGAGAAGCTGGCCGGGCGATGATGGCGGCAGCAAGGCGGCCCGTGGAGGAGGAGGGACGACGAGGAAGCGCCGCCGCAAGCGTGGTCGACGGAGGCGTGGACCAAAGCGAGCACGCCAGAAAGACGAGGGCACGGCGGCGCCACTGGTGGCACCGACCACGGCGGCACTGAGGAACCGGCGAGGGCGACAGTGGCCAAGGAGGAGGCAGTGGAGAAGGCGGTGGGGGAGGATCCGGCCGGTCGTCGGCCACGGCCGAGAAGACCCTGCCAAGGCGCATTGCTTAGGTGAGGAAGAGCGCGGGGCCGGCTGCTCTAGGGAAAAGCCGAGCCAGGAGGTTGAGCCCGGAGGCGACAGGGCTGGCGGCGGCCAGGCCGTGAGGCGCCCCCCCAGGCCGAATGGATGAGGAGAGAGAGAGAGATTTGAGAGGAGTGAGGAGTTGAGTTGGGGGAAGAAGGTGGGGTTGTGTGTGTGCTGGGTAGTGTTGGTTGTGTGTGTGCGTGTGTGCGTGGGGTGTTTTGGGTTGGGGCCGGCTGACTGAAGAGAGAGAGAGAGAGAGAGAGAGAGAGAGAGAGAGGGTTAGAGTAAGGTTAGAGGTAGGATTAGAAGTGGAATTAGGACTTTAGGTTTAGAAGTATTATTAGGATTTGGGTAAGTGTTAATTATTTGTTGCAATTATTGTTTATTCTGGTAGCTTTTGTCAATTAGTCATTTGTTAGCTGTTTAATCTTGCGTCTGAATAATTTAAATTTTGATCTTGTCGAACTAACGAACTTAGGATCAATTTGTTGGTTAATTACTAAAATAATTTGAGTTGCAGTTAGTTCTGTTAATAATAATAAGTCATTTTTGCATGTGTATCAAACCTGTGCATAGCTGTCATTTAGTCGGACAAAATGAACTGCTTTAATTTTGTTAATTTAATCAAAGCAACCCCAAGCATATGTAAAGAATTAATTAAATGCAGGCGGACTTAAATAAAATCATTTAGACATTTCTGTACGATTAAAATTGATTTTATGTTTTAATTTGTTAGTGCGAGTAGTACTTCTTTTATGCGAACCTTGGGTTTTTGAGCATAGCGTGAGTAGACAGTAGAGCGGCTTAGTGGGGAGTGCTAACACGGCAGAGGACTCGAAAAGTGTTATTTAAATTAAATTTTGCTAACAAATTAGAAGCTACTAGCTTATGTATGGATAATATCACTCAAAATCAACTATGTATTTACTTATATTATTATTCGTGCTGTCGTATTGCCTCAGAAGACAAACCAACACCGACGGGAGCAGTTGATCAAAGTTTCATCAACGCCAATCTTTCCTACAACCCCAAAGGCAAGCTATCCTCTTGAACATAAACATAGTTAATTTAAATGTAAACCGTATGTTGCACTATTATGTTTATTGCATCAAAATTGTTTTCTTAAAACTTAAATCAATGATTGAGATGAAAATGATTAAGATAAATATGAAAGGAATGAGAATGAGAATGAGAAAGAAAGAAATGAGAATGATTATGGATGGTAAAAGGGGGCCCTGGTAGGGGAAACGCGACGACGATGATGATGAGGTAAGAGGTGGACCCCTTTTTACATATGGTTATAATATAAGGACAAACAAAACTCTTGCTCGGTCTGAAGCCGTAAAATCAGTACCAACCATTTTCCCGTTTAGGCGGGCAAAAAATGCTACCTTGTTATGTAATTAAGTTCTCCATAACGGGACACATTGGAGTGTTTGGGCACGGAAGAGAGCCGCCCCAAGGTGGAGTGTTGAGCACGGACGATGGGCGCCTCAACCAACATTTCTGGAACTCGGTGTATGATGAGGTCAGCAGCGTGATTAAATCAGCACCGACGGAAAGTAATGGGTGGAGACTTAATCACGTAACCTGGAAAACGTTCTGTATTCTGAACTCGAACCCGCATCAAAGGAAATGCAGGGGATCCGGCTCATTTAGAGCTCAGAATAACTATGGGTAAAGTGGTACAAAGCCTGTGTAGTGCTATGCAAAATCATGAATTCATGCCAATCTCCTGGATTGGAGTCTACGGGAACCGCCGGAGGTCTATCTTCTCTCCGAGTAATCAAGTAGTCTCTTCAGAATTAAAATTGCAACCTAAGTTTTGAAAACTATTTTCAGAATAAGAGAATAGGTAGGAATTTGAATAAGGACTTGAGGTAGAGTCAATCAAATGCATTCTTTGCTATTAATGCTTGCTGAGTACATTCATGTACTCAACCTTGTTAGTATTCTCCTTTGTAGATCCTAGTCCGGTCGGGAGCTATCCCGAGTGGGATGAAGGACTTGCAGGTACTGAAGCAACCACGGGAGGAGAAGGCGCGGACTACGAGGACCAGAGCGAGATGGACACCATATTTGACTCGTGGGACGAATAGAAGGCCGAGACTTCAGGGTTGGCGAGAAAAGCAGAGTCGTTCCTTTTGTATCTGTATAATATATGTACTAAGAATCATAGCCTTGCGTGGCTATTACTGAAATAAAATGTACAGTATCTATCTTATTGTTCTGCTACGTAACTCTGGTAAAGGCTTACTATTCGTTGGAGCAGTGTTTTACTGAGCAAATGAATAATAATCTGTATGCGTAAGTGTGATTACCCTTGGGGTAATGACACGGGGCGTCACAGGTGGTATCAGAGCAATATGATCAAGCCACGCTAATAAAATAGAAACTGTAGCAAGAACTTAGGTGTGCTTTTCTCGCTTGCTATATTGCACTAATTACTTTATTAACTCTCATCTCCATGTCAATTTATGTTCCCGTCTCTTTTCAAAAGTATCATGTTAAAAAGCTTATCTTCCTTAGATAGACAGCCTGCTAACGTAAAACCCTTCCTTCGTAGGAGGTTTAGGTTCAGTTTTCGAATCAAGAGAGTGCGGGGGAAGCGTGTGTTTCGCCGTAGGACTCGTGTTGTTAATTCATTAACCTGTCAGGCTAGCAATCCAATCTCGAGTAGAATGCTTGAAACTATAGGTGTTGGGGTATCAATATAAGATCTTAAGTTGCATGCCGGGGTTAGAGACATGTAGTAGAAACTCTGGCATGGACCTGCTTTTCCAATATCGGGATAAGTATGGACCATACCCGTTAGCTTTCGCATCTTTTCCTCTTTACAACCATAACGACTCGTCAACATCTCAAGTAAATCTGTAACTACTTAAAGAAAATAAAAATAATGGCTGACGGTGTAAAAAGATGTCCTATCCCATTTCTGCACTTCAGTTTTCCCGGACGAGTGGTCCATGGCACTCCGAGCGTGTAGCTCTGGCGTACCCAAGAGCGAAGTCCTGGGCGTACTCAGGAATGAACCCTGAGCGTTTCCCAACACGTAGTTGGGCAGTCTCGAGAACGGGATCTCGAGCGTACCTGGGCGCGTGGATCCAGGGTAGTGTAGGTTCTCACTCAGAGGCAAGCTCTGAGCGGTCCCAAACACGTGGTTTGGGCGGTCTTGAGAACGGGATCTCAAGCGTGACTGAGCACGAGAGACTCAGCTAGAATAGGATTTGGATCTTTTTGCATCTCTATGTTTCTTGGTGATATTTGACTATCTGTGTATGGCATAATACAACCCACCCGCGAGTTAACTCTGTCATACAAATACGATAACTCCTTCCCTACCATCAGTTACTGCTGAATTGTTAACAACTAATGTAACCAACAAAAGAATCACCTAAAAATATGAGAAGCTATAATTACAACAATTAATGCAACCATCTCTAAGCCTCTCCCCTACAGGATGGAAGGTCAAGGAAGTGAGGCACGTGAATTGGGTTTGGCACTGGAACTCATGCCACAAGATCAGCCAACAGAGAATCCAGCAGCAAACCTCAATGAGGCAGCACCTGTTCAACCCCAAGCTACTACCATACCAGGAATCAGTCAACTACCATCCACCGGAGCCACAGACCTTTTAGGAGTAATGGCTGAAGTTTTCAGGTTCCTCGAAAACTCCAGGAGGGAAGCTGAAAACTCTAGGAAGGAAGCTCAGGAAAGCCAGAACCGCTTCATGGAAGCGCTTCTAACTCGAGTAGCCCCTACCACCTCACAGCCAACCCGCGGGGTTAGTCTGGGTGACTTTCTCTAGACTCGCCCTCCCACCTTTGCCAAGGCCACTAATCCATTGGACGCTAGTGATTGGCTAGAGGAGGTGGAGAAGAAGTTGGACACGGTCGGATGTTCCGATGCAGAAAAGGTTCTATGACGCCGCACCACTAATCGACTGCAGCCCACGTGGTGGCTCAACTACAATCAGAATCGTGTCGAAAGCAACCCGTCACTTGGGCTGAATTCAAGATCCGTTTCACTAAAACGCATGTGCTTGCGGGAAAGATGGAATTAAAGAAGCGAGAATTTAGAGCTCTAATCCAAGGCGGGAACAAGATGGTTGATTATTTGAGTCAATTCAATGACCTTTCCCGCTACGCTCCAGCCGACGTCGACACTGAGGAGAAGAAAATAGAGAAATTCCTAGATGGAATGCACCCATACCTTAAAATGCTCCTATCCATCCACAAAATCACCGAATTCCAAGACCTAGTCAACAGAGCCATAATTCTGGAAAATGAACACTCCAACCTCACCGAAGAGCGGAGAAAGAAAGCCAAAACCGACCACCATCATCCCCCACCTGCTCGCAGACACTGTGGACAGCAACACAATTATTTGGTCAGCACATAATTACATTGTGTGAAAGAAGTAATGATGTGAACTTACGCGTGGACGTCTTGCCACACCGTATCCCCACAAGGGGCCGGAATCTCTGTCAGTGATCGAATCGGGCGCAGACCCACGCACTGGTACTCCTCCACGAAGACATCATGTACCATGGCCCTCCGCGTGTACCAGTACACGTAGTCTCGCGAGCATAGGAGCGACAGTCCATTGGGCGCCCGCTGCAAAAGCCTCTCCGTAGTGTACAGTGTCCAGATGACGTGGTCATCGGTTAGCTGATCGAACATCGTGACGTACTCGGGGTAGGATCCCTGCGAAGTGATCGGCGTGAAGGTGACCTGTGCAATAGAACACCGCAAACTTAGCACACGAAATTGTGATTACAATAGGAAAATTAACAAATGATCATAAAACTAAGCCGTCGGCGTCACCAAACCGTGCCCATGGTGGGCCGGTCCACCTCGTCGGCCACAGTGTACAAGGTGATCGTGTACGCTCGCAAGTCCAGTTGTGGTTGTCCGATCTGGAAGCGCTCGAAGGACCACAGCTGCAGAAGTAGTGGGCATCCCAAGAGGATGGAGTTGTCCTGGGCACGGTGGCACGCGTCGCCAAAGGCTTGTGATGCGTCGCGCCTGTCTGGCCGGACCCTAAGCGTACGAGGGGATCTCTTCAATCGGCAAGTCGGCCACCTCACGTCCGTACCGAACGTAGTGCTTGTCGACGCTGTCACCGTGGGATCCCAGGAACATGACCCACCCGAACAACCATAGCAGATAGGCCTCGAAGTGCCTCCTAACAGCGACGTCTCCTACGTCTGGCGCCAAACGCTCGGGCTGTAAGAAGGCATGTACACGTTAGCGAGGTTCACATACGAATTTAAGCGAGATAATAATAGTTATAAATACTTACGTAGAATTGGCAGATCCACCTCAACGTCGGCCCGTCTTGTTCTTTGAACTTCGGTGTAGCTTGCCGCCGGCAAAGACATCCCGAACCTCGCTAGGAGATCCGTGCGCCACGTGGGCGAGATGTCGTACGCCGCCATGGGGGAACCTGCGCATGGCAACCCGAGCAGGAAGCTCATGTCTTACAGCGTCGGCGCCATCTCCCCGCACGGAAGGTGGAACATGTGCGTCTCTGGCCTCCATCGGTTAACCAGCGTCGTCAGCAGCGCCCGGTTGTATGGAAAACGCCTAGACGTATGACCAGCACCACGGTCCTAGTCGTCCTCAAAAGTCGCCTCCACCATCCTCGCTAGTGGAAGGAGGTCTGCCGCTCTCAACCTGCGTCGAAACGATTAAGAACAAATGTGAATGCACGCAAAGTAGTCATACCGTGATTGAGTGTACTAAGGTCATAACTATACGTACCTCGGAATCCAGGCTGCGTGCAGCCTCCATGCCCTGATAGGCGTGCGCAATCGAAACACGCCAAGCTCAATCGGCGCCTCGCCCTCCTGAGGGAGCACGGTACTGAGACGGCTACGGTGACGTGCGTCAATCACCGAGTCAAGCAACTCATACCGGCCTCCGTCCGCCATATCTACAAATTAAGTGCATACATTATAAAGAGTACAACACATGTTCTACGACGAACTACACTATGTCGCTATTATACTTAATTCTAGTCGCTATTCTACTTGATTCTATGTCGCTAATCTACTTGATTCTACTTGCTATTCTACTTAATTCTACAAACTATTCTACTTAATTCTACTGGCTATTCTACTTAATTCTATGTTACTATTCTACATAATTTGACATAATGTACAAGGTTGTAAAAAAAATGTAATACATAATTTCACTACAATTATCTATTCTACTTAATTCTATGTCGATATTCTACTTAATTCTATGTACTTAATTCTACTAGCTATTCTACTTAATTCTATGTCGATATTTTATTTAATTCTATGTCGATATTTTACTTAATTTTACTAGCTATTCTACTTAATTCTATGTCACTTTTCTAATTAATTCTATATCGCTATTCTACTTAACTCTATTGGCAATTCTACTTAATTCTATATCGCTATTATACATAATTTGACATAATGTACAATGTTGCAAAAAAAGTACGTGCAAGATGGCCAACCTACTGGATCTGCTACTCTGTCAATTTTTCTCCTCCACGACGACCCAGCAGAGTTTCGCTACCTTTTTTTCTCTTCCTCTCCTCCTCTCTTCTGTTTTTTTCTGGAATTAAAATGAGGATTGGAGGGATTTTTCTCGGTTTTTATACATACATGAATCTGTCGCTAGTTCAACTGGCGATAGGTAGTTAGACCGGCGACAGGTGCGGTCAGGGTCCCTAAACTGGCGATAGGTTCCTGTTGCCACTCATTTTTGTAATTTTTTGGAGCGACTATATATTTTTGTAATTTTCTTTTTAAAAAATATTATTTTTTTAAAAAATTCGTCAGCAATAAGGGCTCTCAAGCCTGCCCAATTGACCAAACAACCGCTAGCTTCGCGAGTCCAAAACCAAAAGCCGAAAGGAAAAAAAGGAAAAGGAAAATAAATCTTAAAAAGAGGAGGAAAGAAAAAGAAAAGAAGCGACTCCGGCGCCGCTGCCTCGCGCCTCCCTCCGGCGCGGCCTTCTCCCGTCCCCCGCATCCCGCCGGCGTGGCTGCCTCCCGTCTCCCGTCGGAGCCGCAGTCTCGCGCTGCCTCCCGTCGCCTCCTTCGACCGGCCGTCTGCCTCCGCCGCGCCCGTGAGCCCGAGCCGGATCTCTCGACGAGCCCGTGACCTAGGTTGGTGAAGTCTTCTTCAAATTCCTAAGCTCCGGGTTTCCAAATTGTAATGGTAATTGCTAATTTTTACTACAACTGTCAATTGCTAGGATGATTGTTGTCAAACGGGGAGATGGTATTGCAAGTCTGTTGTACCGGCAGCTAGTAATTCTCTGGGCTGGATGGCCTTTTCTTTAAAACATTAGATGTGTATAGCAAGTATGAACTTCATAGCACAATCGATAAAAGTAAATTGCAGCTTACAATGTACAAGAGGTACTTGCTCAGCTACGCATAATTTACCCTTTTTTTTGCTTTTGTTTGTGATCATAGTTGTAGCGCATCATAATTACCTAGTAAGAGGATTAGCGGTTAGAAATAATTTCTTCCCTGATATTTCCGTACTTGTAGTGGAAATTTGTCTATCATGAAAAGAATGGCAAAAGGTAGGCATGTAGCTATCCGATCAACCAAAGGGCCCCCTTCATAGCACATGTATACTTTTCCCATCTGAAAAAAGCGAAGGAATAAATTGCCTAGTAGAGAGCATCTCTACAATGTTAAGAGGGAGTTTTGAGTCTGGCCTGGAGCATTGTTGCATGTCTGTTCAGAACACCTGAGTACAGGGCAGAGCTGGCCATGGGCCAGGCCTCGGGCCGGCCCAGCTACCTTCGGCCCAAAGTCAAATTTTCCTGTTTTTTCAAAGAATTTCACATGACATTTTGACCCTGGGCCTTGGGCCATTGCCCCGAAGGCCCGAGGCCCAGCTCCACCCCTGCCTGAGTATCTCGGTTGAAAGGACGGTAGACACAAACCATCAAGCTGAACCTCTTGACTGAGTGGATACTCTGAAGGGCCTAATTCTTGTATAACTACTCTATTGCAATAAGTACTTTATTGATTCTCACCCCTCCCTGATTGACCACAGTTAATCTGTTTAGCATTCATGTTTGTATTAGTATCAACAGCCTATTTCTGAAGGAACGAGAAATTACAGCTCCACATCTTAATCCATGTAAGACCCTGGTGTCCCAACAAGCTATGATCTACCTCAATGGGGGATAAATCATGCACAAGCAACAAATCTCTTTGTGCAAAAGGGTTAGCCTGGAGCTGCTGCTTTTGGAGACCCAAGATTTTATGTTGTGGTCTCACATATTAAACAAGTAATATGGGACTATCATCCATTCACATGCACACAGCACACATATGTCCTTCATGGGCATTGATTTAAATAGCGCGCTACAGTGCTGCTATAGCAGACAAGGGGTAGCGACCACTACAGAGCAACTGGTGTAGAACTTTATATAGTTGCGATGCTGTTGCGGCCCGCTATGGCCACTAATAGCATACATTGTATAGCGGTACATTACTACAAATACAATTCAGGTTTGCATATACTCTAGTCATCTTCTGCTTTGAATCTTTCAAGATTTGAGACACGCACAACAGGTAATCCTAATATAAGATAAGTTATTTTACCTCAAAATTGATTGTGCATGTTGCACCGGCTATAAAAACACTTCATAATTATGTTTTCCACTATACACTCTTTAAAACATTACTCCTTGGCTATAATTGGGCACAATCCTCACTCACACCAATTGTCACAGTTCAACTATGTAAAATAATAAAATCAGCATTTCAAGTTGACTAATCCAACAACTCAAAGTGGTCAACTTGCTTTTCTTTTAATGTTTCACCGCACCCCTCGGTCACCGCCTCCCTCCCTCCTGAGTGTGCCTCCTCCTCCCAGTGATTTGCTCCCACCTCTTCTGCCTTAGGTATAAGGTCGGGTGAAGATGTGCACCTAAGGGGGGCTAATTCCTCATATTCCTTTGTGCTTTGTTATCGTGGCTATACCTTGGTCATCCTTGAGCTATACCATCAGGTCGCCATAAAAAGATTCACATTTTTAGTAGTTTCCATATTTTACTTACAAAACCGCCAATTTGTGGATGCTTGCTATAAAAGTTAGTAGTGAGCGCCGACGAGAAGTCAAGCCGACGTCACCTCATGGCCCACCACTGGATCAGAAATCACCCAGGGGTTTATCTTGATTGTTCTTGAAGCCCTTTGATGGTGGTATTTTCTTAACATAAGACACTATTAGTATGTTGCTAAAAAATAGGTTGCTGACAATTTAACAAATATCTAAATGATAATAATAATCTAAATCACCAACCAGCTAATAATGATAATCTAATTTTTAATCAAGTAATAGCAACACTTAATTTCAATTTAAAGCTATTTATTTGATAGTCCACCCTTTCCAAAATGCCTCTGGGTTGACCTCTATTTAGAAACACGGATACACGGCAGCAGTACATTCAGTACACCCGGAAATACCTGAAATTGAGCATGGCACCATTTTTCATACTTGTGCCTTTATTTCCATTGTTGATTCCTCAATTGGACGGCTGAAAAATACGTGCAGCACCCTTGGATCCACATCCCCTTCCACACTAGGGCACAATCGCACGCTCCATTTGGACCTGATCGAGTACGCAAAAGGAGTCAAGCAAGCCAAGCCCCAAATCCTCCCATTTCCCAACCACTTCGCTGCCGCCGTTCTTCCACCAGAGCCTATCGAGAGAGCCATCAATCTCCTCCGACCGTTATTGGAGATCTAACCGGAGTAATACTTCTTTCCTTGGTAAGCGCTAGCTTTGATTAGTTCCAATGTGCCCTAATTTCCTCTCGCGAGCAGTCAGATCTTCTTGCGGGATCCAATCCAGTGCTTGGATACTTGGTTGAAAGTTTGTTTGATGCTACTGATGTGATATGTGCATAGGGTTCTTGCGCAGACACTCGCGCTGGTGATTTCGGTGGGTTCCTTTGACCTCACGGGAATCGAGGTGCTTGTCAGCGAGGATGCCTGGCCTACCTTTACCTCAGCATGATGCAGCGTACGCTGCTATCCACTTTGTTAATTGTTATGTTTATGTTTGTTTTATATGTTTCTTTTGCTTTTGGCATCTGATTGTTGCTGTTTTGGGAATGTTTGCTATGCAAATTCCATGATCATTTGTGAGTGTAAAGGTAGATGATTGATAGTCCAGGGGATGATTCTACATAATGTCAGAATAATTGGATAGTGCATTGTGGAACATGTTATGTCTAATGTCTTTTTATGCTTATGTATGGTTGCATGTGGGCAGGTAGCAGATTTTTTTAATGGTAAATGGCTATTTCTGAGAGTTAATGTTTGCTCACTGGAAATCTGTGTGGTACCTTGGCTAGTAATGGAAACTAATTCAGTTACTTTATACATATGCAACTATGTCTATATGGTGGATGGGTTTCTTATTCTTGATATGACATGGTATCTAGTTTTTTATTTATTATTTATTTTTATGCAAGTGGTGTTTATACACAGGAACATTGGATGTGGATTCAGTGATCCCAGGTCTGCAGACCAGATGTGCTTTCAGCAGTCAACAGCTCAATTGTCTCCAGATGATCAACTTACCCCTGAAGAAAGTTTTGCTTTATACTGCAAGCCAGTTGAGCTGTACAATATTATTCAACGACGAGCCATTAAAAATGTAAATTTCATCCTTAAATTGTAACCCCACCTTTTGACATGGTTTACATAAGCATGCTCACTCAGTAGTAGCCAATATTCTGTAAACGTTTTTTTAGATACCAATGACTCACTGAATTTTGCAGCCCCCTTTTCTTCAAAGATGCCTTTTTTACAAGATACAAGCAAAGCGGAAAAAGAGGTACAATCCTTGAATTGTTCAAAATTTAAGGATTTCCACCCTATGCATGTACTATTTCATATTCAGCTGAGCATCTTTAGAATTGATTTGGCACTCTTCATTCCTATTCTCTTTGGAGTTATATATATATATTTTTCTAAATATTTTGTTGGATACCTTGGATTTCTAGATCATGAAAGTTGTGAGGCCTGGTTACACAGGTTGTGCTAACACTTATACTGGGCACCATTACCAATAACTGATACATGTGATATGTGACACAACTTTGATTCTACTCCTGCACATATTGGAGAACAGTACAAATTGTTTTAATTCAATGTGTCAAAAGAAAAAAAAAGATTGTTCTGATTTCAAAAGCGTTTTCTTTTCCTGACATAGCAGAGACATGGCTCCAACATGTTTGATATAAGACACAACAGGAAAATATAATTTTGTTTTGTAGCTTGCAGACTTTGTTTGATCCCCTAGTTAATTTAGCTGCTTTGTTGAAGCACATACAACACCCACAAGTTTTTTTTATTTTATTAATTAAGTCTTAAGTTGAGAAGTGCATTTTTTTATTCTCTACACAAAATAAGTGGTAGGTAGTTCGGCCAAACAAGGCCTAAGAAGTTTTTTTTTCAAGATCAATCTTTGTGATAAACTACTGACACGATTGAAACTTGAAACTTGTTTGTTGCAAATACTGACCTGCATTTGTGCTAATGAATGTAGGATTCAGATAACCATATCACTTTCTGGACGCACAAATGCTGAATTGCAAGCACAGAACGTCTTTCCTCTCCATGTTCTATTTGCAAGACCTACTAGTAATGTCTTGCATGAAGGGGTAAGTTTTTTTTCTTTAGTTCGTGCAATGTGAAATTTTGTGTCTTCCAAATGGTCCCTTTTCTCATTTATGACTTTGTATTGCAGCATTCTCCAATATATCGTTTCAATCGGGCTTGTTTACTGACTTCTTTTGATGAATCTGGAAATAATGACAACACCAAAGCCACATTCACCATTCCTGATTTGAAGAGCTTAGCAACCTCCCAAGCTTGCAGCGTTAACATAATCTTTATTAGCGCTGGTATAGTGTGCATCCTATGTGATTATTTGTGCATTACATTTCTTTGCTGTCATCAAATTTTATTCTGTTCTTTTTTTATGTCAAAATGGGCAAGCTGGACAAAATCTTAGTGAAAACTGCTCGGAGAACCATGTGGAGTACTCTTCTCTTCAAAGTAAGTTTATGGTTGATATTTTGTGGCAGATACTGAGCAGTTGCTACAATATATTGCTTCGTTATGTTGTGGATGATCTAATTGTTTTCTCAAAGATGACAGTCTTGACCGGAAGGAAGGGCCTCTGCTCCCCCTCTCTATCTAAGAGATGGAAGGGTGCAAATTTACCTTTTTGTCGTAACAATAAAGATTGCCTTAGTGCTCTTATGTCTGTCGTCTGCACTGTATATGAACTCAACTGTCTAACAATGTTCCGTATTAATGGGAAAACAACCTAACACTTTAAACCACCTACAGATCCAGGTGGTAAACAGCCAGTAGCAACGTGCCAAGTAGGGGTGCAACCGAATCAGGTATTTCCCGACCGATTCGGATAGCGGATTCGGAAAGCAAAATTAGTATCTGGCCGAATTCGGTATCAGTATCGGATAGTTTAACTTGGATTCAGGGTCGAATTCGGAAAAGCTACTATCTGCTGTATCCGGATTGGGTAAAGGATATCGGTTATTTTTCACCCAGATATCCAGAAACATATAGCCCAGCCTATCGGCCAGCACCCAGGCCCAGCCCAACCCATGAAGGATCACCTCGCGGCTAGCGGCCCAACAGCGTCACGCCCTAGCTCGCACTACGTTACCGCGTCGTGTGCACGACCAGATAACAGGGCGGGGCCGTGGGCCTATCTTCGCGCATCAACAAGTTAGCAGCCAACTTATTTGTTCTTTCTTTTTAGCAAAAATATTTGCTGTGCTAGTGATTCGAGCCCACTACCTATAGGATAGCTATCCAAGGTAGCTTTGCTCTACCTAGCCATGTGGCTAGCCGTGTGATTGTGCTTGTGAACTTGAAGTAATTATCTATCGCCGTAGTGTGGTCGCTGCTATAGCTCTACTAATGCAGTCTCTCCCTCAAGCAGTTAAATAGTTGAAGGCTTCAAGTGATGGTGGTATGGTACAACATATATTCCTTTCTGTATATGCGTACTATCCATCTATATTATCCGTTTCCAACTCGAAACCGTCATGTATCTGTCCGGACGGTTCCGTGTGCGAAACCTCGAATACTCCGAATTCATACTTGGCCAGACTGTATCCGACTCCGAATCTGGGGAAAAATATAGATTAGGATACGGTATTAGCAATATCCGTCCGAATCCGACCCGTTTGCACCCATCGTGCCAAGCCTTCTCTTTGATGTGGACTAATGGGGAAGATCAAACTGTTATAGTTTTACTCCAAAACTGAAAAATAATAAATAATTCATTCATCCATGCATAACTAGTTAACAAAATGCCTCTCTGTGTTAGCTGAGCAAGAATTGGCTGTGTTTGCCTGTCTTTACTGTAGTTAAGATGATTAAAGGAAGAAAATATGCCCAAACATTGCGTGATTAGTTTTCAATAGGGATAGCCATGTTAATAGGTCCTCTCCATTGTGACTAATATTGATTCATCTTTCATCATGCTCAGGGGATTGTCATTGTTGTAGCCTCCACTCTTAGAAAATATAGCCTAAAAGGCTAAAACATGAACCTGGAAAAGATGATACATAAAGACTGATTTTGTATCTCAGGAATCAACCATAGTTTGTAGTTTTTTTTAATGGACTAACTATTGTCCATATGGTACATTTTAACAGATCTTGGAGGGAAATGTTTCTGGGGTAAAATACCAATTGCTTTACTTGGTTCATCTTTGGAGAATTGCGTGGCTTTATGTTTGGGACATACTGTGGAGTTGGCTTCAAACATTAGTATGAGCCCAGGCTTCTTAGAGGTATGCTGCAAAGTTCTTAACTCATGTATTGCATATTATAAAAAAAAATTAATCTTTTTCTGAGCATTTTAATTTTCCGTCCAATTCATAACCATAGGATAGATGAACCGCCAGTTGACATATGACACTTGCTTCAGGAAAAAAAAACCACCTTAACCACCTGCACTTGCTCTTTGCCACCTGTGCTTTGAGTTTTCACGATTTAACACACATACTTCTATTTTATGCAAATTGCTACCTGTACTTTCAATTTTGACAATATTTGCCACTTTTACTTTTATTTTTTTAATGCAAAAACTGTATGAGCTTCAGAATATGGTGCAAATTCCCAGTTGTACTGTTATATATTGTGCAAATCAACACCTACTGTTTCATTGAATTTTCTCAAGCTCCCTAAAGTGGGGATAGGATAGTCTTGTAGAAGACCTAAGTGCTTGTGGTAAATTGACACCTACTGTTTCAAAAGTACAGGTGGTAAATTGCCATAATTAAAAGTATCTTTTGCATCAACTTAACAGTGCACATGATTAATTATTAACACAGCACAGGTTGGAATCTGCAGTTTACGAAAGTTTCCATGAGTCTGGTGCAATTTCTCCTTGTTTTCGTTCCCATGTCCCTCAGATTTCTCTGTCCTCTTTGCTTTCTATAGAAACTGCATGTCGAGTCAACTTTTCTTCTTTTGGTACATGCGCAGCTAAAATTTCTTGAGCAAGACAGTTGCTTGACATTTTGTTCTCATAAAGTTGATGCTACGGTAAGTTCCTTCTTGTTTCTTTGTTTAATCTAATTATTGCTTCCAATTTGTGGGGTAAATATTGTTGATGAAGTATAACAACACCTTAGTTTGCTGAAAATCGTGAGTTACTTCCCGTAGCTTTGCTGATATTATTGAGCTTTTTTGTTGCAGGGTTCATATCAGTTACAAGTAAGCACATATGCACGAGAGGCTGGTGCAAGAGACATATCTGAATCTCCTTATAATTGTTACTCATATAATAATCTCCCACTTTCATCATTACCGCATATCATAAGGTAACAAAAACCCAGTATACATAGCTCATGTTCTGAAATTTAACGAGTTTTCTTCCCTCATTCTTGTTGCAAACTTTATTTGTTAGTTGTTGTAAGGAAATTTGGAGATTAGGCTTTTGCTATTCACAACTGTGCAGCTTATTCATTAATTGAGAGAGTATATATAGACATTGTTACATAAGTCTCATGGGCTACATAGGCCACATGGGCCAAGAGAGAGAGTAGAGAATATACAACACTCTTAACACCCTCCTTCAAACTTAAGGTGGATCAGGAGGATCTGATACACTAAGTTTGAGTAGATGAAGCCGATGATGTTCTGAGCTTCAGTGAAGAAATATGCAACTTGAAGCTCTGAGGGAACATACTTGAGGGCGATGGTCGACTACTGACAATAAGATAGTGTGACGGATGCATCAACATCAATGTGCTTTGTCAGCTTATGCTTAACTAGATCACTAGCAATCTGAATAACACTTGTATTGTCGCAAAAAAAGAGGTGTAGGATTGTCACAATGGACACCGAGATTAATCAAGAGCCATCGAAGCCAAATGATCTCCGAGGTGGTAGTGGCAAGAGCGCGAAGCTCAACCTTTGCACTAGAGCGTGATACCGCAGTTTGCTACTTGGACTTTCAGGCAATGAGCGAAGTACCAAGAGAGACACAATAGCCAGTAATAGATCGGCGATCAGCAGGATCACTTGCTCTCGTGAAATGTTCTGACGTGGAGCTTTTTATGATGTTTTTTTCTAGCTTGTGCTGCTGCATTTAATTGCGATTAGGTTGAGTATATTGCAATATTATGATAGCACCTTCTGGTAAAATCTCCATTATAAAATAACATAAATCAATATGTGAGTTGCTATTCAGCAGCGCCATGGCGCCATCCCAATTTCTCATTTGGATTCAAATACTTCCATTTTTTGTCCTTTCAACTAAGATTCACAAAAACTTTGATTAAGGGACTTTCAAGTTTGAACTGAGATTCAAACAAACTATCGACCCGAACCTTCAACTGAGATTCAAATAAACTTCCAAATTCAGGACCTTTCAACTGAGATGGAAAAGAACTTTCATTTCGAGGACTTTTCAGTTGAGGTTCAAAAGAACTGCAACTAGATTCTGTCTTCAACTTTCAAGTTTCAACCGGGTAGAGAAACTTCCAACAATTGCAGAAAAAACCCTTCAATTTCGGAAACTTCCATCTCAAACCCAAGATTTTTTGGGGACTTTCACCCCCGGCCTGGGTGAGCTTTCCAATCATGCCATGTCTGCCTCACCCGGTGACAAGGTTGACAGCATGTCACTACCACAGCTAGGATGCTGCAGCTGACGCACAGTGCGCGGTGTATGTCGTTGCCGCTGCTCCTCCCTGCTTGTCGCCAGCCTTTGGCACCTTGTCAACATGGCCTTAGGCAGCGTCGGCGAGCCAAATGTTTCCTAGTGCCGCCTTGGCTCTCTTTCCAGCGGACATCTGCGATTTAGCAAAACTGAGTCATTGTTCTATTTATACTTAGGATTGGGTTTTGAGTTTTGGGATTCAGGATCGGGCTCTTATATAGTCTTTTGAGGCCGGGTCCAAAATTCGCTTATAGCCTGAAGCCTGTTCTGGTCTAGGCTAGTTTTTCGCCAAGCCTAGTCATAGCGCCTTGCTTGAATTCCCTTCTTTATCTAATACATTTCAATTTTGATGTAACTAATTTTACTGCAAGATATCTTTTCTACAGGTTAAGAGTTGGCAATGTGCTCTTTAACTACAAGTACTGCAAGAATATGCAAAAGAGCGAAGGTTCTCTCTCTCTCTCCTGCTTGCTTACATAGATTTAGGTTGGTTTCTTTTCAATTTTGTTGTCACTTGTTTGCGTCATGTATTGACATTTTTTCTAAGTCCTGTATATTTTCTTCTCGTAACAGATGTGCTAAACCCAGTAAACTAGATAATGTTAGTATATATCAGTACTGATACAATTAAACTAGTAAAATAAATAAATAAATAAATTACTACCCTTTTATTAAGCACATTTGGAACAGATAGCGACTTTTGTGTGTGTGTATATATGTTGTGTATGTGGGATAAGGACGTAGGAGATAGTTGTGGTTCGGTTGGGGAAGATGGTAGAGGGCTGGGAGGAGATGAACAGCAGGGACAGAGAGAGGGCGAACAACAGGAAAGATACAAACAGGAGGGAGAGGGAGATGGACTTGAAGGAGTAGAGATAAGGTATTTGTTTATTTCTTGCTTAACAAAAAAGAGATCCACTTCTGTCTTTTATGGAGAGTTCCTAACAAGATAGATGAACCAATTCCTAAGAGATTAGGACTCTGTATCCTAACTTAACGAACGCATACCTGACTTCAATTTCCCGACTTAACAAAATGATCCAAAATTCCTAATACAGCTATATTTCTTAATAAATCAGACTCCCTGGCCAAAAGGACTCGTGCATTGCTGCTTCCTTGTCCGCCACAACAATATACTAATAAAATACAGAGTATGTAGTGTGTGCGCGTGTGTGTGTTTGGTGGGGGTGGGGGGATGATATTAATTCCACGGCGCAGCAACAAATAGCTAAATGCTAGATACCCATGTTTTCATGGAATCTTGAGAAGCCGACCTTTGCTTCATGGATAACCAGAGCAAACTCCACCTTTACTCATGAACTGACTGAGAACGAAAGAGTGCCAGCATTAAAGAAGCTAGCAATTTTTGGTAATTTTATTGTTGTGTCAAATTATTTATGGTTTGGTATCATTGTACAAATGCATATTTGTATGTATTAATATGCAAGAAAGTAAACTAATAGATAATTTTACGCTGTTAAACCTTTTTTTGCACATGATCCTGGATTATAATGGGTTTGATATGGCAGCATGATTTATTGAACTTAAAGAAAAAATGGCTTCTTTAAAAAATATTTTTACAAACAATAGTCATCTCTAATTTATTATGCATCCCTCTGCCATCAAGATTTTATTTCGTGCATTTTTTTTAAAAAAATACACATAAAATGCAGCTACGCAAGACAAAAAGAAAGCAAACACTTTATATAAGTTGGAAGAATGCAAGGGTAGAAGCAGGAATTCAATGGGTTAATTTATTTTGGAGAGGTGAAAGTCATAGAATTTTTAATAGATGTAATTATTTGGCATACAGCCACCTCTATAGCATGTTTTTAAAATAAATATTGTCTACCATGGGTGACACCGTGGAAGCCAAAGGATCTGAATAAGATTATAGAAGGAGTGCTATGGGGTGTATTTCGTGACACATTTTGAGGTGTAAGTTAGCCCATGACGACGTGTAGATACTGCTCAGTGAGCACCATATAGCTACACCTGCATTGTCATCTGTTAATGTTTTTTTTATTGCTGTTCATGGTCAAGATCCAGAGTTAGATACCTTGCAATAACCTATTGTACTTCAGTTTTGCATCACTAATTGACATTTGTTAGCCGAGATAGTTTTTTGTTGGTTCTTAATTCTTTGCTCTTATGTTTTTTTTAATTGATTCATTGATTCCTTCTTACCAGTCACGGAAGATTTCTCTTGCCCCTTTTGCTTGGTACAATGTGGAAGCTTCACGGTAAAGTTTGAAGCAAAGCTTCTTTTGTGTTGTCTTTGTTCATATATTACCGAGGTTGTTGCTAAGGGCTTGTTCTAAGGATCATGTCACCTGCTATATTTATGATAAAAGCAAATGGCCTTTTGTTATTTCAGTATTTCACACTGCACCATTGATGTTTTCTCTTTTCTAGTGAGGAAATTCAAAATTTGTTTTCTTTCTACACACCTTCACTTCACGTTTATGATAAAAGCAATGGCTTTTTGTCTTTTCTGTCTCAAGCCATATCTAATATTGTGATTTTGTTGATCCTAGGGTCTGGAATGTCACTTAACCTCATCACATGACCAATTCCACTTTGAGTTCTGGGTTGGTTAACCTCTGAATCTCCATTGCATAATCTTCTTCAATCATACTCATAGTTCGATAATTAATTTGTTTTTCTTGTTGACACAGGTATCTAAAGACTACCAGGCTGTTAACGTTAGTCTGAGGACTGATACCAGGAGAACAGAGGTAAATTAGTGATAAAGGACATCAAATGTATGCTGCTGTCCAGTAACTGATAAATAAATGATGTTGGTATATATAGCGATATAGTCGCTGAGCTCGGTACTTTACAAGTGTTTCAAGTTTAACATGTCCCTGAGCGTTCTGCTAATTCAATTCTCAATGTTGTTCCTAGCTTTGTTTTCTTCTTACTTTCTTTGAATGCAAAAGGCATGGGTGCACTCAATTGTCCCAGTTTGGGTGGGGCTGGGATCAGGCGGGATCCCGGCCCATCCAAACTGGGCATAATTTTTACATGCTTGGCATAGAAGCTCCATTTTAGTTGAATATTGATTTAAGTTAAAAACATTCTCATGTCTGAAAACTAATGATCCCTGTAATTTCCAGCTTGTGGCTGCAGGAGTTGATCCAAGACATCGAATATTTTCCTACTGGTACGCTCTTTCTCCATTACTTTTTAGAATGCTAAATTCTCTGTTCAATTTGCCTAACTGTGTTCCATCAGCTCAAGGTTTAAGAAGCGCGGAAGATTAGAAACAACAACTGAGAACATTGGGCATGCACATCCACATACTACGGAATCAGGATCACCTGAAAATGCCCAAGCTGGGTTTGAGGTTGACTATGTCCAAAAGGAAAATGGTATGTTTCTCGTCTTATGGTCTCTTAGCATATCAAACAGACATTCAAATGGAAATACAGTTGTATATCTATTATTTTTTGTCCGATATTTAGTGGGTTGATATCTTTCCCCTGTCTTATCTTATTGGATGAGTATTTTTATTCTGTGCTAGCTTGTTAAACTTGTTTATTCTGTGTCAGCTTGTTAAACAGATGAAAAGCTACCCATCCTTGAATTACATGTGTTGTTCTCCTTTCCTTTTCAACTTCAGTTTGACAGTTCTTTGTTGGATAGTACATTGTGCATAACAGCCTTCTTGAACACTTGATGCACTGCATGCTAGGAACAGTAGAAAGTTCAACACTTCAACCTTTATCTTGGTGTAGATCTGTGATTATCACAGTGCTAGCATGCAGAGAAAAACCTACACTATTGCCTGGATTTTTGTTTTCCATTGCTCTGGCATGCTGCCGATCCTGCCCCCTTTTTTACCTTATGTATACTGCCCGAAATCTGTTGCATATATTGTTCCTGATATTACCTAAATTCTTCAGGGATTTTCCTGATGTTGCCTAAATTTTTCAGGGATTTCTGTAGCACAAGCTTCAATTTATCCTGCTCACTTATTACGTGGAACTGATGGAAGCACTAATTCACCACCAACAGTGCTACAGTTTGGAAAGACTAGGAAGCTATCAGTTGATCGAGCTGACCCCAGAAAGTAGTCCTTTCTGTTTATGTTCTTGATATCATGTTACTCAACATTTAATTGTTTCTTGAGACTCTTGTGATAGTGCTGTTCAAGTAACCTGTTGCTTGTTTATGTTTATATCATGTGGCAGTCGTCTACTGCTGCAAAAACGTCAGTTCTTCCATTCTCACAAGACACAGGTGATTGAAAATCATGCACCTCTTCTCAGCTATCTTGTGTGTGCGCGCGCGCGTCAAAACTAGGCGTTGTATTTGGTTGATTGCATTTTTACCTGCTTGTCTGGTTGCATGTACCTATTGAGACTTTACACCCCTGATGCGATGTTTGAACATATTGAGGATTTTAAAAAATAATTATGTGTCAAAACCAGGCGTTGTATTTGGTTGATTGCATTTTCTGGCTGCCTTGTGCTGCTTCAGTTTTATATTATGTATGGAGAAAAAATAGTTGAACTTTTTATTTTATTTTATTGCTGGTTTCTAGTAGAGGTCTAAAATGTTGAGGTCAGTCTCTAGCAGAGGTGGTGCCTTGGTAAGTAGTACCCTGTGTTCCCTTCTCTGCTAGATCCTCCTAAAATATGATTATGATGGCCTCGAATAGTGTTTACAGGTGAAAAATAGAAAGTAAGCAACTAAGCAAAGGGGGCGTTGTCATTTACTAAGATATGGCGTCTAAAAGTAGTGATGTACTAAGATACGAGCTTGGTGAGAACCTTACCTAGGTAGTCCCACTTGCTGTAAAAAAATATCCATCCTTTTAAGAACCAACCATCTCCCAGTTCTCCATTCTGAGCCGGTGACCCAATCCACCCTTTCAAATGTTGGAATGAACCCTTCGTCTATTCCAATGAGCCAAAAGCCAAATATACAAGCTACATATGTAGGTAAATATGCAAAGAACACCTTATACAAAGAGACAAAACTAACATCTAACGCCCTCTTTCAAACTCATGGTGGATTAACAACATTGAGTTTGGAGAGGTAGTCAGGTAGAAGCTGTGCTGAGTTCGAGTCTGTGCTTTGGTGAAAAAATCGGCTAACTGAAGTTCTGAAGGCACATACTGAAGAGCAATAACTTGGTTTTGCATCTGCGATCTCATGTACGAAGCATCTACTCCAATGTGCTTGGTAAGCTCACGCTTCATTGGATCTCGAGCAATGCTAATCGCGCCAATACTGTTTGATAAGAGAGGAGTCGGTGCAAAAGCTGAAACACCGAAATTCTTAAGTAGCCACCGAAGCCAAGTAATCTTAGTTGTCAATGTCACCATGGCTCGCAACTTAGCCTCAACACTCGAACGGGAAACGACAGTATGCTTTTTGGTCTTCCAATTAGTCAGAGAGGAATTAAGAAAAACACAATAACTAGAAATAGATCGGCAATCAAAAGGATTGCTAGCCTAGCTCACATCAAAATAGGTCTGAAGTTGCAAAGAGCTAGAGCAAGGAAAGAAAAGGGGACGAATGATGGCCCTATGAAGATATCGCAGAACACGAAAAATGTGACTGTAGTGGAGCTGAGTGAGAGCAGAAATGAACTGACTCGAATATGAACTGAGTGAGAAATGTCAGGTCGAGTGATCCCAAGGTAAACAAGGCTCCCGACAAGATGGCGGTAGTGAGTAGGGTCCTCAAGAGGGACCCATCAGTGGGCCGAAGGTGAACAATAAGCTCCATAGAAGTGTCCACCATGCGCTGATCAGTGAGACAAGCGAGAGAAAGGATATGCTGAATGTACTTCTCCAAGGAGAGGTAGTAGCCCTTAGGCGTAGAAGTGACCTCAATCCCAAGGAAGTAAGAAAGATGACCCAAATTAGACATCAAGAACTGCTCACTGAGACGTTCCTTCACAAAGGCAATGTACTGCGAGTCATCAGGAGGAGCGTCCGACCCCGAGGTGAGGTGTGTACAAAGAGAACAGGGTCATGATCACTGGTGGAGAAGTCGGCAACAATGACAACAGAGGAGAAGCGATCAAACCAGACACGAGAGGCTTGCTTGAGCCTATAGAGAGAGCGACGAAGGCGACAGACCATACCATCAGGGACATAATACCCAGGGGCAGCTGCATGTAGACTTCACACACCTTGCCATTAAGAAAGACATTCTTAACATCCAGCTGAGAGATGGACCATTGTCGAACAGAGGCCACAACAAGAAGAGTGCGAACAGTGGTCATGTGGGCGACATAAGCGAAGGTTTCATCATAATCATGATCATGCTCCTATTGAAAACCACACTCCACAAGACGAGCCTCGAGAGAACCATCCGAGCGGGTCTTGATCTTGTACACTCAGTTGCATGTGATAGGAGTGACGTGCAGATAAAGGCACAAGATCCTAACTGTTAGTATGCTCCAAAGCAGTAATCTCCTCAGAGCTGCCACTCAGGGTGAGCAGTAGCCTCACAGTAGGTCGTAGGCTCAGAAAGAGCAGCGGCTGCAAAGCCGTAGCACTCAGGAGGCCTAACAGTGCAAGGGTCGCGAAGATCGTATCTAGGAGTTGGTGGAGCAGGACCAGCAAGGATGAAGAAGAAGAGCTGAGAACAAGGCCTAGCAAAGACGGAGGCTCAACTGGAGGAGTAGGCCGAGGACGACGAGAGTAGTGCAGGGGAAAGGGTGGAATCTAAAAAAAAAGAGCTGGATGGAACCTTCGGAGGAGAGGGAACGGGTGGAGCTGGAGGAGAGGGAAGTGAAAAAGGTAGAGGTGGAAGCGAAACAGAAGTGGAAAGCTAAGGGTCAAGAAAAGTCAGAAAGAAGATCGACTCAACAAGAGAATCTGAGCTGATAGTAGGGGAACTAGGGTAGTAAGGTCGGGACTCATCGAAGGTGACATCCCGAGAGATCCTCATCAGGCGAGCAATAGGGTCGTAGCAGCGATAGCCCTTATGCTCAAGACTGTAGCCAAGAAAAACACTCAACTGACTGAGTAGTCAGCTTTGTGCGCTCACGAGGTGGAGAGAGAGGGGAAAAGCCATGGGTGTGGATCCGACCGCGGCGGCGCGCTTGGTGGAGAGGCCAGCGTGGGCAGGTGCGACGGTTGCATCGGGGGGCGTGGATCTGGGCCTGGGAGGAGTGGTCGCCTGGTTGGCGTTGGGGGCCGAGCGGAGGAAACCGAAACAGAGGAAGGTGAGCTTGGAGCAGAGCAAAATGAAATAGAGGGACAAAGAGGGAGGAAGCGGTGGTGCTCAGGCGACGGCGGTGGTCGGAGAATGGCGGCAATGGCGACGGTGAATAGTAGCTTGGACTAGGGTTAGGGAGCCATGGCTTTGATACCATACTGGAATGAACCCTTCGTCTATTCCAATGGGCTAAAGGCCAAATATACAAATTACATATGTAGGTAAATATACAAATTGCACCCTATAGAAAGAGACAAAACTAACATCTAACACAAAATACCAAGCCACTTAATGAAAGATGTTGACTTAAAGCTTTCTTCCTATACTTTCTTGTCTAGAATTGTTGAAAATTCTACTGAGCTATCTAGTTAAGGTACCTTACTTATGTCACCCCATCAGTAAAATCATAATCATGCCTTAATCAACGAAATGATTAACTAAAAAACTAAATCATCATTTGAAAATTGTCCTCCAAGAAACTTCACCGTGCATGGAAAGCAAGTGATAGCCTTGTAGCTACGCGATGTGCACTAGGGGTATTACTACGAAGTGTTATATAGGATTAATGTGTGCTTGCTAGCGAGTACCGAAAAAGTTAGATCATGTTGCAGCCACCTTCCCCTGCAATTCCATCCTCTAGTATATAATACGTCAAACACCCTACATGACTCCAAGAAGTTAGCCTTAGCCATTGCAAAGGAAGGAAAGATTACAATAGAGTTTCTATGGAGGAAATGTGTTTACCTGTTGATTAAATTCCGGATAACTATGAAGTTGTGAGTGGAACTCTTTAGGGAATCTAGGTATATTATCCGACAAATATCATTTAGATTGACAAATGCATATTAGATAGCAATCTTACTAGCATGATTTGTTTTAAGCATCAGATACGTGAAATTTGGTAGCAATGTTTTGACAAGTACATATTAGATGGCAATCTTACTAGGATAACTTCTTTTGTCTTCAGTGTCAGATATGTGAAATTTGGTAGCAATGTTTTTAAAGCTATTTGGTAGAGTGGAGTATTCAGACTAACAAGAGTTCAGTTCTAACTAATAGGTGGCACGGTAGATCTAGTTAATACCACATTTACACCAATCCCTTGTATATCAACCAATTTAACAGGTAACCCTGGTATAATGCTGGAGGAAGCATGCGAAGAATCTTTTCGAAGCTTGCTGACTTCAAACTTATCTTCATGTCAAAATTTAATCAACTTTTGCCACTTGTCAGTTTTAATTATATGGTATTGTTACTGCTAGCTTGGTTAATTGTCATTGGGCTTTGCTAGAGTTCATTCCTATTGCCTTGCTAAATTTTCTTTCAGATGCTCGTTATTTTGTAATTCCACTATCCCTACTTATTTTTTATTTTCTAGACTCATAATAAGGTACACTTTTTTTTTATTATTATGAGTCAGACACATACGCAGTTAATGCCTGCATTTCAAATTTAGCTTAACCGTGTTTTAACATTTTGTTGTAGCAAATGGCATTTGTAGAAGTTCTCACAGATCATGATAGTGAAGACGAGGTTGATGATGATATTGCTGACTTGGAAGATAGAAAGGTAGGATGTGATAATCTTTTTGCTCTGCTCATGCAGAAATATAGAACTTGTGCAGGCTGCTAAATTCACCTGAGCTGAGCTTAGATCAATCCCTGTATAGCTGTTTGATTCCTACTATTTTAACTTTACTGAGTAAATGCAGATGCTTGAAGATTTTGTTGATGTTACAAAAGATGAGAAACATATTATGCATATGTGGAATTCATTTGTTCGAAAACAAAGGTCAGCCCTATCCCCAACTTCTTAGTTCTGGCTGTTATGAATATTGTGTGTATATTCATGAGGCTCAATGGGCAATATATATAGGGAGTACAACAAGGGGATATTACAAAAGAATATGCCATACATATATAAGGAAATCTTGCAGATAGCTGTATGTAATAAGTTTTAACATTAGGTTCTAGAACCTTACTGCTATTTTGTTCTGTATGTTTGCTAGGGCATAGAAAATATGACATCCTGTTAATTTTGCCGAAAATTATTTTTTTGTATATGCAGCATTAACTACAATTTAATGATAATTTCAAGCAACAAGCATAGGTTAGTTTGTTGAGCTGTATAGAAAAGGCGGTCATTTAATGAAAATTTAGTACAGTATTGCTTTATAGCCGGTAAATGTTATTTTAATACCACATTAATGAAAATTATTTCTATGCCATTGAAATGTTGCAACTTATGGATTTAGCACTGAAATTTTAGTTTTTCATTTTAGGCCACTTCAAAGTTCTTTTTCTTTAAGAATATTCCATCACTGCTAGAGCTTATAGCAGGTTTTACCATTAAGTTGTAGGGTTCCCCCTTGACTTCGTCAGATTTTCTCTGTTAAGACGAGTGTCCTTGTACAGACAGATTTAGAGCATTGCTCTCACAATTTTACTAAAGAAAGATGGCACAGAAGACTCCAAAATTTCCATCAAGTTTTCAAGTGATGAAAATTTCACATGTAAAATTTAATATTTTGAAGTTCGAAAAACTATATGGGATTTTTTCCTTGGTCAAATTTTGAGTTTGCAAAATCTGGAATACCAAAACTTCTGGATTTTTTTTCTTTGGTGTTGCTAAAAAAAGTTGCAGAGCATTTGTAAGTTAGAGATGTTTCCAGACAGAGGGCTATCGTTGGGCATGTCTTTCGTGGCACATTTTATGCTTCACGATTCCTTTCGTTTTGTATGAGTGTTGGAAGGTTATTTCTTCCATGTTGAACATCGTTTGATGTCTTTCTGCTTCATTGCTTTGAATTCCTGGGTAATACTTAATTGATTATTTTTTTGGGGGGTTCATTTATTGTTTTCTTGCCCATAGCAAAGAGCCAAGTAGTGACATCAACTGAAGGTTATTCTCCATTCTGTTTGATTTGACTATGTATGTAGTTATGCTGTTCGATCTTTGTCCAGTAGGGTAGATTCCAGGATGCTTCTAGATTTTGGTTTGATGGTATCCTGGACATATATGTTTCGATTCTCGTGCTAAAAGGGTTAATTGCAGGGTACTAGCCGATGGCCATATACCTTGGGCTTGCGAAACATTCTCCCGGCATCATGGACAACAGCTTGTACGCAACCCTGCTCTACTACGGTAAGTGACTGCTTTAGAAACCTGTTGATTAAACATGTCCGTGTGAACATGCCTGGGGTTGTCTGCAGCAGGCAGGCATTCATGTGTGTGGGCGGGCGCACACCCTTGCGCTCCCCTTTCCTGTGCACCAATTTATATTTGATTTGCAATTTTCTCGCTGGATGAACAGGGGCTGGCGGCTTTTTATGATCAAACTCTGGAACCATAGTCTGCTAGATGCCCGCACCATGAATACCTGCAACATAATTCTCGATGGCTTCAAAAACGAAAGCCCCGATCCGAAGCAAATTTGATTCATAGAAAACATTGGCCAACTTGAAGTAGAATGAGTCGGCGCTGATTCTGGTCATTTCAAAGGTTACTTTCGAACCAAAAGCTTCAATTGGAAGCTAGAAACATAGGCTGAGGTTGTCATTGTTTTATCTAGGACTCTTCCCAATTATATTCTGTTATGGAGAATGGCGCGAGAGGCTGCAGCGCGTGTGAACAGTACCCACCGGTATTGTATTGCCTTTATTTCCATATATGCTGATTGGTTTTCTAGAATAAAGAATAGTTGGTTAGGTAGGTTATTTCGGGTTTCCTTATCTATTTAGTTATCGTTAGGAATAAGATCTTATTTATTAGGAAGATTATTTTTAATAGTTGGAAAGATTAGATTAGATTGATAGATTTCCTTATAGATTATTTCTTAAATGTCAAGTCAGACTGTCTCTATAAAAGGGATGGCATGTATCCATTATCAATCAAGCAATGAGAAATCAAAAGTTCAACTAAGCCTTAGAGTCTCGCTACCTCGACAGAGAAGAGTTCTGCCAGCGGTTAGATGAGGACGAGTGTCCTCCCCTCAGTCCTCGAACTTGTACCCAACCAACGACCACAACATATTCATTGATGGTACTGAAAAATGGAGAGCCAGAGCCCAATCCCAAACTGTAATATTCTGGATGGCAGTCAGCTAAAAAAAGTGGATGCCTTGAATTTACATAAGCCATTCGTTGTTTAGTGCTATGGAGTATGGACTGCTTGTTTCTTTGCAGTTTCTTGTTCAGCGTCATTGAACTGCTTGTATGGTTTACGAAGTGAAGTTGCAGATGCAGAATCATCTGGTATGCGGTGTACACACTTAGACATCTTTCTTTGGCTGTTAAAACAGGTTAAACAGACTATATTCTTCCTTTTACAAATATAAGTTTAGTCTATATTCTTCCTTTTAAAAAATAAGTTTAAATTGTGGCAAATTCGTAGGTGGTAGTATAATATTCCACCCCATGTGCTGAATAATACCTTATGGGTGAAATAATACCTATGGCAGCTAACTTAGCTTGCATGTCTAGTTCACTGTTATAGGAGGATGGTTCTTCTCGGAGACTCGTCTGGGATTGTGCCCATCCGAAAGTCACTATTTGAAGACTTGTACACCAAATTGTATGGTGGATATATAACATTTCAACCATTTTGAAGGACAGAAGAGGCTGCTGCCAAAGCAGAGGTGAAATGTGTCAGTACCAGGGTAGTTCTGATTTTTGCACGATTTTGGGCTAGTTTCTGTTTTTTCTTTTTAAAAGGACTTTCCGGTTTATGATGCATTTTGGAATTTTGTTTCTTCAGATTTAAAGTTTCGAAAATGTATTAGAATTTAGAATCAATAATATGCCTATTTCAGCGCAAGATGGGACCAAAAGGGAAGAGGCCTCAGGGATGAACCGGCCGGTTATCCGCGGTTCTTTCTGAACCTTGAGTGATTCTCTGAAGCAACACAATTTGCGTTCTGATATGCTAAGATACTGTGCTCCACACGCGAAATTTGCCGATTCTACGGTAATCTTGTAACCGTACGACACGTTCTAATATGTTGATCCCCATTAGTTACGGTTGATTAGGTCAATTAGGATTTAATCCAATCATAGAGACGAACATGGGTTGGGTTTGTTGGCATGGAGACATGGCAAGCACAATTGACTAGTTGCAGTGCACAACATATTGCCCAAGTCAAACACCCTAAGTGACACTTAAAGTGCAGTGCCATCTCTCCTCTTGATCTGATGAAGACAAGTTCTTCTTGTCGGTCTAATTGTTTATGCGTTGTATTATCTCCCATCCTATGCATAAGTCAATGGATGGTAGTTGATGTTGCCAATTTTATAATGTGCTCCTAGCTGTGTCTGTTCCAAATCTGCTGATCGATGCTGCTCAGGATCCGATAGAAAGTTAATTCATGGTCTCAATGTTTTAAGGAGAAATCAAGCAGAGTTCTTAAAGCACGCAAAGTCAGGATGGGTCAATTGGCGCATCGAACCAGTTAGCCCAACTAAGCTGCAGCCTGGTCAAGTAGTATTCTTCCTGGATGCTTAATTTGGGAGTCGAATTGCTTCTAACATAGTGTTAATTTTGTCGAAGTTCTAAGAGTAATGTAGTTTAGGCAGAAAGTTTTGTTGTGTTGATTTTTTTTGGGGCGATGTAAGCCATAAAAATACAGCAATTAGGTATTTAGACTTGAGAAAAACTTGTGTCTATATTGATATATATGGGCATGTTGCATTGTTGTGATATGCACATCTTGGACTTCTACATGGTCGTGATGACGGAATTGGGAGTGCATGGCAATCAAGACCAAGGATCACAGAACCGGTACCGTTTGGGATCCCGGCAAGGGGTAGGTGGGAACGGTAACCGGTTACCAGTCAAACCGGAATTTTTTCGGATGAGTTTCGAATGAATTTGCTTAAAAACCATCGAATTTCGAAAAATAAAATTTGAATTTCACAAAGATGAAAGAAACCGTCTGGGATTTTGGAATCCCTGATCAAGACACAATATGGGAAGAAATCAAGAACAAATGCAGCGTAGACGATTGCCCATTGGGCCATGGAGTATTTTTTGTCACACTGAACATAATTTTGCTTATCTACGGCATACAAGTTGCGTAGAGGCAGCTAGTACTTCAATGGGTACCAGACTTACATGCACGAATTATCTCCGTTTTATTTCGTTGGACACAAATTATATATGTTGCTGCCAAATTGTCCATGTCATGAAAGATGGGAGCCATGTCTTACTATTACATGTATATTAGCACTCTACCAAAAAAAAAAGCATGTTTTTTTCATTGATGAGAATCTCTCTTCTGAAGGCCGTTATAGGGGAACCAAATTGTAAAAATGAGATCATGCCAAAATTCCATCTCAGGGATGAGAGAGAGATTGAGAGAGAGGTTACATATAGAGATTTGGGAGTGAAGCAGTTGCTTACACCATCTCCACTACTAGGCTACTAGTACACACCAACAGACAACACCACACCACACACTAAAGTATGGCTGCAACTTACAGGGAAGGCAACAGCCGTAGCAGCCTGTTTTTAATAGAAGTGGGGCGCAAGCAAGCCATCCAACCTCTGACCTGAGCAACTATTTTTAGCGCTAACGGTTTCAATTTACACGGTATCAAATAATGAAAGATATATCACTCATTTCTCATTAACATGTTTGAGTGTAGAGTGTGAATGATTATACAATTAAAGGGTCCGGATGGAGTGTGGTAGAGTTGTGGAGGCAGTTGTACTGAACACTTGCCCTACAGTAAAAGGAAGCGGCTTATTAGGAGTAGATAGGGGGTGAACGGACTGAATACGAATTGAATAGTGGACATACCACATTCATATTTATATTTTTAAAATGAATATGAATCGAATGTTGTAATGAATACAAAAGCGAATCGAATACTTGCTCAATTAGGTCGAATTCGAATATCCTAAAATATTATTAAGTTTCGCACAAGAAGTTCAAATTCCAAACATGTACAAAGAGAATTCCAATATATGAAATTACATATCAAATTCTCACAAGCAACATGGTGACACAACAAACACACAAAACATGTTAGTGGGCTAGATGGTAAGGAAAATAAAGCTGTCGAATCCAAATATTATCCGTATTCGTATTTGACCACTTTTTTTCATACCACATTCGTATCTGTATACAGCAAAAAAAAATCCAGATACTATCTGGATCGGTATTCGTTTTGCAATACAAATGCAATTTTTCTTACCACATTCGCTACTGTCTGGATACAAAGGCATGATACAACGGACTACATAGATTTGTCTTACACCTAAGACCCCTAGGTATAGAGGCCTCTTGTGCCATATCAACCGTGAATTCGATAATAACTCAAAAGGCTACTTTGATATAAATAATTAGAAAAAATAATTACTATACTAGTAATTTTCGCCTATATGTAATTTACAATTACTTTCCGCCCATTTTTTTTGCCTATCCTAATTAAAGTGAGAAGGTAGTAAAGTGGTGAAGTTCGGAAATTTACAGGAAGAAACATCCATATATACCATAAAAATTCAATTGCAGGTGACATAGATAGACTAGAGTTTGGTTATTTCCCAGGAACTTACTATGATTTGTTTCGCACCTGGTAAAGCTAGTAGTGAAATACAGTATGACAATTAATGCAAAGTATGAAAAAAACCCCACAAAATGTAGCAAGAGAGTGGAAAAGAAGTAAAGGAAAAAAATATATTTTTTCAATGTTTTGATGTTTAGCCTTTTCTTGATTTTGGAAACTAAGCAAGGAGTTGGAAGAAAAGGAGCAGAAGAAGTCCTATTTTTCGAAAGAGACCTCGCTTTTGAAGCTTAAAATTACTTCGTTTTCACTTCAAGTTTCCACCAAGACACTTTCCACCTTTTGTCTCCTAATCTTTATGCCAAAACAGTGTACGGATATGCTAATTTGATGCTAGCCGAACAGTGTAGTGACAAGCTAATTTGATGCTAGCTTTTCAAGGATGGAATAATTGCTTCAACCACTTCACACATCCCTGTATATGCTTGAAACAATCACATAACTGTTATTTGTATGAAGAAATCTGAACCTCCAATGTCACTTCATTGTAATTTTCATGGAAGATGGAAAAGGAGCGGATGGCACAAATATCCAATACGTGCCTATCCATTGTAATTTTCATCTGTCAGTGACACATTGGCCTTGAGCTGTTGGCTGAGCATGACATCTCCATGTTAGCAGGGGAACGAAAATGCACAAGATGGAAAGGGAACTGAGCCTAGCTTAGTTGGTGGGAGGTGTGGTTGTACATCCCATCATCCAGGTTCAAGTCTTCTTTGACTCAAATTTGGGTGTTTATTTATGGCTGTATGTATCCCTAGTTAGTACAGAGACAGGGAGTTATACTTCCATTATCTAAAAGCAAGGGAACCAAAATGCACATTGTTCAAAATTTCTGCGTTTTTATCGAAACCCCGGTAAATTTTCAACCCGGTTCTGAAAAATATGTTTTGCATGAATTTTGTCAAATATAAAGGAAAAATTATGCTGAAATTTATTTTGAAAAATTTCGGCCGATATTTTTCAACCAATTTTGATCTATCTTCGGCCGTTTTTTTATTCAAATTTTGATCTGAAAATTTCGGCCGAAATTCACCGAAAAATTCCAATTTTCGGCCAAACCGGCGCTACCGGACCCGGTAAATTTTGATACCGGTTATCTGAACCTCATGGCACACTGCTTTAAACATCGTCAAAGGTGGCGGCCGCGGAAGTCCATGGTAACGTCGACCTTGGATGCGGTGTTCAGTTTGTACTACTGCGACCTTTGGAGTAAGCAGTTTTCGCTCAGCAATTACAGAGGGAGATTGCAATGCAACGATATTTAAATACGTTCCATTGTAGACTCCATTAGACACTAATAATGTGCAGATCTCCCTAACCACTCAGCTTCAATGACCTAACATGTTTCTTAGCGACTACTGCACAGGTCTTGTTGAACGATTACCCCCAAACGCCAGTGGCCATGTAATACTAAAGATAACATAAACGCAACCACCCCAGTTGCCTTACACCTTATTTACAAACATAACCATCACACAACTGCAAGCTCCGACTTGTCGATAATTGGCAAGCACCTAAGTATATATATAATCCTAAAACGGTAGTCTCATACAGGTGATGTATCCAGTAATCCAGGTGTATGCTCCTATTCGAATGTGATTAATCATACAGTTACTCCCACGTTATCCGTCCGACAGATGATGGACGGACTAGATAGCCTTTTCGTTTGAGTTTTGACTCTCCACCAATTTTCACAGATCCCAAAATAACAGACTTTCAAAACCCAACCATCCACCACTAGTTTTCATAATCCTTTGTGACTAGACCGAGCAACCTCCAATCCTCCGGTACAAAGGAAGGGAAAAAGCACACGCAGGCAGAGGGGACACGTCGTCGTTTTTTTGAGCCATTAGATCTTGTTTGGTTCTTTGCTCGGCCGTCCGATTTTCCTATGCATTCTGCTGCCTTCGCTTGCTCCCTCCATGCACGCACGGGCGTGACTCAGCTTGCTTCCTCCACACGCGGGCCCCACGCACCTTGGGCGCGGCTGGCCTCCACGCGTTTACCGGACGCGCTTCTTTCTTGGCGCACCGAATTGTGCTTCGCGCGGGTGCGCTTTCATTGCATGGCGCGCGTAAACGCGTGACGGTCTACTAGTGTAGTACAAGGAAAATATCGTCTATTCACTCTCAGGAGTGTTATTTTCTATAATTTCACGTGTTCACATTTGGTGGTCGAGCGTGGATTTGATGACATTTCTCTAAAATCGAGGGAACGGAGTGCTACTACCTAATTTCCTCTAGTTTATGGCCACGTTGCCAGCCAAGCCCAAGCTAGCCAGCCATATATGAACCTCCAAACTTTCTCCATCTGGCCTTGTTGACAGCCACTTTATTATTAGCAGCATCAGCTCACCATACCATTCCTTCCCCCGAAGCCACCACCTCCTTCCTATCTGTAAGCATCACCAACCTTCCTTCCCACTTCCATCACACACACACTCCACCTTGTATTCTCCTCCCTTTCTTGTTTGACACAGACGCACACAGGAACAGGCATGGGCGTGCAGGAAGAGGCCGGCACGCCGCCCGACGCGGAGGGGATGGCGCCGGCGCTCGCCCTCGCGGCGGTCGTCGTCAAGGGGAAGCGCAGCAAGCGGCGGCGCGTCGCGGTGATCGCCGCCGCGGAGTCGTCGTCCGCCGCGACGGAGGGATCCTCGTCGCGGTCCGGCGCCGACGAGGCCGCGTCCGGATGCGTCACCGAGGAGGAGGAGGACATGGCGCTCTGCCTCATGCTCCTCGCCCGCGGCAGCCACGGCGCACGTCCGGGGTCGCCTGCTCGGGATGCCGACTCGGCGGTGGCGGTGGCGAAGGAGGCCAAGTTCCGGAGCCGGCGCCCGGTCGATGGCGCCGCCGGCGAGTTCGTTTACGAGTGCAAGACGTGCAACAAGTGCTTCCCGTCCTTCCAGGCGCTCGGCGGCCACCGCACCAGCCACAAGAAGCCTCGCCTTGCGCCGCCGCTGCCACCGACGACGCCATCCGAGGATAAGAAGCTGGCCGTCGCGGAGACGACCACCACCGCCGAGGAGAAGCCGCCGCCGCCGCCGCCACCAGCGCGAGCAACCACCGATCCAACAGTACTAGCAATCCCCGTAATACCAAAGCAAGAAGTGGACACGAACGCCACCACCATCACCGTCATGAGCAACTCGAAGCAGCCGAGGGTGCACGAGTGCTCCATATGCGGCGCCGAGTTCTCCTCCGGGCAGGCGCTCGGCGGGCACATGCGGCGGCACCGGCCACTCGTGCCGGTGTCGACGTCGGTCTCCGCGATGGATGACGGGCCGAGGAAGGAGAAGAGCCTCCTGGAGCTGGATCTCAACATGCCCGCGCCATGCGACGACGGCGAGGCGTCGGCGACGTCGCCGGCGGCGTTCGCCTACGCCGCGAAGGAGAGGTCGCCTCTGCTCTTCCCGGCGTCGGCGTCGGCCTTGGTTGACTGCCATTACTAGCAACAGAGAGACTCTTTTCATACATACACGCCTTCCTCTTCCTGTGATCTAAATATTCTTTTTCCTTTCCTTTTCCTATTTTATTGCATTTTTTGTTCAAATGATTGGAAATTTGGAATGGGCGATGTGAATTATTGCTACAAATGTTTGAAATTTGACCTTGTGTGATTAATTCTATTAATTCATTCATCGACATTTGATTAGTGTCCCCTTTTTCTCTTACTAGTATGAGTAATTCATTTGATTACAAGTTGATTTTCCTTGCAAGATAGATCAAGATTAACATAGGCAGCATTGCCACTGTGTGATCATCAGTATTCAGTAGTGAGCTGACGATGAGTGCAAACGAGTGTAAAGTGGCAAGCAAGTAAGAGAGAGAAAGAGCTGGAAAAGGTGGGTACTAAGCATTGTGCTCACGTAAAGGGAGTGAGCTCTCTCTCTCTTCTCTCTCTCCTCTCTCTCTTTAGGTGAGTGCTATTATGTGATCTCTATCTACATCATCAGCATCATCATCTAATCTTTTTGGGAGTTAGCCAAGGGTGGATCCAAGTGAAGCTTTAGGGGTGCACAGGACACCGGGTTCAATATTGTTTTACCTTGTCAAAACCTACATATGCATAGACGTGCACCCTTGCACCCTGTAGTTTATACACATTCACTCTACATATATGTCGTTGCATGTATGATAACACCCGATCAATTTTGTTCGAGATCTGTCACTGAAGTTAGCCTGGGTTTGGTTTTGTTATTGCTCTACCACCAAGAAAAGACTCCTTCCCTGCTTCCCTTGGGCAAGGTTCGTTTGCAAGTTTGCAGGCACACCCAACCCAGCTCCTTCAATGCCACATTAGGTGATGAGCAATAGGATCCTCTACAGTTGCCTGGCTAGCAGCCAGTAGCTAGCACAACATCACAAACTGTCACACTAACTCGCATAGTTAACGTTTCTGAATTACTGAATTGTGCCTACTTGATTCAAGGCATGTTTGGAACGCACGCAAGAATTCCATATGATTTTTTGACAATATGGTTCCGACATGATTCCTACGCACATTTCCAGTGTTCTAAGTGGTGTCTAGTAAGTGCTTCGCACATGGTATGATCACTTAATAGTACTACTCTGAGCTAGGGGCGGAGCCAGCCTGAGGCTAGGCGAGTTGTTTTTGAGCAGAATTCGAATGTTTGGTGATTTTACAAGAGATTTTCATAAGTTTTAACACTGATAAGATTTTCAGGTCTCAGACTATAGCCTATTCAGCCTGAGACCTGGATCTGCCCCTGAACTAATGGTCAACTACACGAGATGCATACTTGTTGGTTACTCGCGACCTTAATTACAGTCTTTAGTATGTACTGGAATGTGTATGAGTCAAGAAAGGTGGACAGCTAATCAATGCTTAAAAGGGTGATTAGTTGAGTGATTAGAGTGTGGTTAGGAGGGGGTGTGGTGGAGGTGCAGAGAATCCGTGTGAGCTAGCGAGCTCGTGCGGTGGGGGAGTGGGCAACGAGGCAACATGGTAACGAACTGGCTGGCAGCTCTGCCCCTGCTCTGAGTGACAGGCACCCAACTCCAACCATCACACACACCTGTAATCCTGTATTGGTCCTCCACTCTCTCTCTCCAATATTCCCCTGACTTCTAATGTAATCTTCTAATATTTTTTCCCTTGCTATTTTAGTATTAACTATATTAGTGTGAAGAATAATAGTCTGAAATTGCCACAACTATGCTTACATGGCATACCAAGATAGCTAGGGGCCCATTTAGAACGCGGGAATTTTTTCCTATTCTTACGTGAATTGAGCTGTGTCCTACGAGATTCCTGCGACATTCGAATAAAATTTATACATTCCAAATGAGACCTAGTTTCTCTCGTGCCCACTAGTTGTTCATTTGAATCTGGGTGGGAATTTTGCAGGTACTGATTTTTTTTTCTTACAAGGATCAGCTGGAATCACTATTACAGAGAGGGTCATCACAGATGGCTCCAATCATCATCACAGACGGTTTTTGAACCGTCTGAATTTATGTGTTTATGATGATATAGGTTATCACAAACGGTTTTTAAACCGTCTGTGAAAAAATTATCACAGATGGTTCTAAACAATAACCGTTTGTGAAAAAAAAATCTATTTTTGAACCGTCTGTGAAAAAGCTATCACAGACGGTTCTAAACAATAACTGTCTGTGAAAAAAGCTATCACAGACGGTTCTGAACAAGAACCGTCTATGACCGTCTGTGATAGCTTTTTCTATTGAGAAAAAACGGGTGCTGAAACTTTGGATGCTGTTTTGATGCCCTAAATGACATTTTTTTGGGGTTTTCACTTTGTCGGGAGCCTCCTGAGCCTTGCAAATGAATTTGATATGGAATTATGGATTTTTGGATTGAACTTTTCGTTAGCTTTCCAACGAGCCAAAGAATGTCACAATCCGAGTTCGTATGCAAAAGTTATGGCTGTTTTACTAGACAGTGCGTGATCTGAGGTGGAGATCGAGGGCGATGATGTCAAGGGAGGCTGGAGGCGATGAGGTTGGGGAGGCCGGTGACAACGAGGCTGGGGCGAGGTGGAGGAGGTCGGGGCGACGAAGTGGAGGAGGCCGGGAGTGACGAGATTGTGGGAGGCCAGGGCGACGAAGTGGAGGAGGTCAGGGACGACGATGTCGGGCTATGAGGTTGGGGGAGGCCGGCGACGACGAGGCCAAGACAAGGTGGAGGAGGCTGGGGCGCAAGGTCAGGGCGAGACGGTGGCACTTGGTTAGAGGAGAGATGACAGAAGAGGAGATGGAGGTGTGAGGAGACTCAGTTAATATAAAGTGAGTTTCGGCAGCTCGCCCATTAAATTCAAATTTTCGTTTCCCTGCCCAACAAAATAAAAGTATCAAAGATGGTTTTATCTACAAAATCATCTGTGATATGATTATAATCACAGATGGTTCGTGATAAAAACCGTCTGTCATGATTAGATAGTTTTAAATACAAACCGTCTGTGATATTCGAAGACATCACAGGCCGTTTGTATTTAAAACCGTTTGTGATGATTCACAAACGGTTATTAATAAGAATCGTCTATGATAATTATATATCACAAACGGTTCTAGCCATCGCTGCATATCATAGACGGTTCTTATTAAAAACCATTTGTGATAAGTACAACACAGACGGTTCCTTCCAAATGAGCCGTCTGTGATGAGGCGTCCAGTATAACCTATTTTATAGTAGTGAATTAGCTACAATTTAAGGTAATTAGAACCGTCTATGATGAGATGTCCAATATAACATGTTTTGTAGTAGTGAATTAGCTACAATTTAAGGTAATGTATTTCTACAAATTGCCGAATATAATCTGTCTCAACCGCTTCATTGATTAATTAGCTTAATAGAATTGGTCTTTCATATAAAAAAGAACTAATAATGGGTTTGGTCAACATCACTTCCACCTTCCCAAGTCCCAACCAGACCACGCCTCAGTTGTACCACCATATGCTATGCTATGCTCCAACTGCATTGAAAACTTAATAAAACATGTGAACACAAACACTTTGGTATGTGATCTTCAAAACTCTAAGTAGGCCTTCCTTTTCGCTAACCAACAAATCTCCTTGAGATGCTTCAATGCTACACATCATGGTTAACGAGTGGTCATTGTTCAATATAAATTTTGATGATTTTGACTACCATCATAAAAGGGGTCATGACACACATAACATGCACACATTATTATGTGATTTTGATCTCTTTTTCCCACCACTACTGTGCATTTTCCATCATATAACAATTAAGAATAAGTAGAGAAGAACAATGCTATAATCATGGGTAGCTTTATAAATGTTCTTACTTGGTGTAAATCTGTACATCAGGACTAGAATTAGTTACAGTGCAGATAAAGTTTGGTTAGTTTACAGAATAGAGTGTGTAGGATAACTTAGAAACTGATGAGATTTTGTAACAGAAGCTTCGTGCTAAGAGATGTCCCAATTAAAGAAAGCTAAATAGTGTGTGACATGACTAATTATTTTTCTCAGAGAGATACGACTAATTGATTGGTACCCACTACTTTGAACAGTTGCACACTCCCATTAATAGCTCGCAGAGATGCATGTCCCTCTAGCTTATCACTGACATAAAAAGAAATCACAATGAAATCGCCCAATTAAACAGAGGATGCATCAAAGTGGGGTGTTAAGTTTAACATGGAGAATTCTAACTAGGGCATGTACAATAGTGTAAAGGAAGAAGTCCATTCTACCCCCTCAAGTATCGACGTGCGGACACCTAACCCCCTGAAAAAAAAACCGGCCCTTTGACACCCCGAAGTTGCAAAACCAAACAATGTGCCCCCTCCGGCTGTTTCGTGCGGTGGTTTTGCTGATGTGGCGTCCGGTCAGAGCGGTTTCGCCACGTCGGCTGCTAACTCGGACAAAGAATGGACTTTTTCCACGTGGGTCCCAAGTGTAAGTGTCACAAAGAAGAAAGAAACAAAGAAGAAGAAGGAGAAGCAATGCAGGGAGCTCTAGGCGCACGGTCATGGAGGTGGCGCCGGCGAAGAGAGGTCTGGTGACTGCGAGGTGGCCTAAACGCCAACGTCGAAGTCGGCGAGGTGGATGGCGTGGTGGTCGCTCACGGCCGAGGATGGTGAGGTTGGCGCCAGGAGGAGGGCGAGGCGAGGCGAGACACCGCAGGAGCTGCACGCCGCGCTCCACCGCCACAAGGTCCGCGAGATGTTGAGATGGGGCGGCGCAATGAGCCGACGCGGAGGATAGGGCGCACACCATCATCGCCACTACCTTCGCTCGCGTCACCACGCTAGTTGGCGGCAATCTTCGTGATGACCAAAGTAGATGCCATTGTGTGGTTGCCGCTCGCTCTGGCGGCGGCGGCCTCGGATAAGCTGCCGCAACAAGGCCGACGAGGTTGGCGGCGAGCTAGACGCCGACGAGGAAGCCGCCGACGACGAGGAGTCCGTCGGTGACCGCGACATGGGCGCGTGTAGTTGTTCACGGTGCTCGGCAGGTAAGCGGCGGGAAGACGCGCGATGGAGTTGAGATGTCAGATCGTCTCCCCTACTCGGAGTTGGTGACCGCGGATCCGCAGCGCTCCCACCGCCTCGTCGTCGCCGCCAGGCTGCTTCTCCAGCTCTGCGAAGCAAAACCAGCTTCGCTTGTCGTCGCCGACCTGCCACGGCCCCTCGCCAGATCCGGTAGCCATGGAGGTGGTGGTGGCGGCGCACGAGGCGGGAAGAAAGGGCGGCGGCGGAGAGCACCACGGCGAGCAATCACCGAGAAGTGGGGAAAAGAAGAGGAGGTCTCGGCGTGCTCGGATGACCTCGCCACGGCCCTCGCCACCGCCTGGCTCATGACGGCACGACCACCATCTGCCGCTGCAATTGCGTCTGAGGAGGCCTTCTGCTGGTCTTGATCGCCGCATCACCATGCGTGGCGCGCGAGAGGAACTTCATGGTGGGGCGTGGATCCTGTCGTGGGAGGCGAGAAGGTGAGATCCGAGTGCGGGCGAGGAAGGCAAGGTTCTCGAGGAGGCGGTCTGACGAGGTGCGGGTCGTGGCGAGGAGGCGGCGCGTGTGGACAAGGTGGGAGGCGAGGCCAAGGCGGACGAGCCGAGAGAGATTCTGGAGAGAAGAGGAAGGAACAAAGAAGAAGAGAGCTAGAAAGCAAACGTGAGAGGAGCAATGGAGGAAAAGAGAGAAGTTGTGGGCTCACTTACAAGTGGGTCCAAGTGCCAAAGAAGCTACCACTTAGCCGACTGGCCGAAACCGCTCGACCGGACGCCACATCAAGAAAACCACCGCAAGCTAAACAAACTGAGAGGGCACGTTGTCCGGTTTTGCAACTTCGGTGTCAAAGGGCCGGTTTTTTTTTCAGGGGGTTAGGTGTCCGCACGTCGATACTTGAGGGGGTAGAATGGACTTCTTCCTAGTATAAATAACTACTGTATATACCACCCTTCCATCTCATCTATAAACAATATTAAATACAGCTTCTACAATGGATTGTCTTTTTACATGTCTCTATAAACACCTCTTCTATATACAATATGTCTTATTTATCGTGTTATAGTCAATTACTACATGAGAGACAACTCAATTCTCTATGCCCTCCCTCTCTCATTCATATCATCTCGTGTTCTACGTGATGATGCTTATAGACAGCTGACGTCACACTATTATACATGCTCTTGAGCCTCAAAGAAAAGCCTGACCCATCACTGATGAAGTGCATCCAACTCTGGCCTCTGGGACTGGGGAGTAAATGCAGGTGTTTGAGAGAGAATGGCACATGGAGCTTGGGAGTGCCCAAGTTTTCTTAATTAAGACTAATCTTCCATCTCATTATACTCATTTACTTAATTAGGACGAATCTTCCATCTCTAGCCTGTCAACAACCATTATATTTGGAAAACTTGGCTAGACGTCAGTACTATTCATAAAATACTCTCCTGACCTAACATATTCTTCTATACAATCCTCAATTTGGTCTTATCTCTCCCTCTCTTATTTTGCTTCTGTTTTGCTACATACAAAAGCAATTCATGTTGCTTTCTTACACAGCTTGATCAAAGAGTTCCGTGCAACTGTCAGCAAGATACATACTTATCTGCTAATGACATAGAACTGGAACTTTCATATGATTATTTTACAAGACAAGTCTTATCTCTGGTGTGTGTGATGGGATTCCAAAAAAAAAGTGTGTGTGATGGACTGATGGTGTGTGTTGTACTAAGAGTGGTGGGTGTTTGCTCAAGCTCAGTAGTAGCTAATGACATAGAGCTGGAACTTTCATATGATTATTTTACAAGACAAGTCTTATCTCTGGTGTGTGTGATGGTGTGATGGGATTCCAAAAAAAAAACGTGTGTGATGGTGTGTGTTGTACTAAGTGGTGGGTGTTTGCTCAAGCTGAGTAGTAGAGTCACCAACTAATTAAGAAAGGAGACGAAGGTGTGTGTTTGTGAGTGAAGCTGTAGCAGCACTAGTGGAGTGGAGTGCTTCACACTCCCAGCAAAGTGGACTTCACTTCCAGTGGCACCAAATCAGCTGCAGCCACAGGCCACACTTCCCAGTAGTTAGAGGTCGTTGGAACCTACTGTCTTGTGGGCCCCACAACTAGCTGCAACCTCCAAGCATCCATGCCACACACCGAAAATGCTACGTGCACGCGCTCTTTTACACTAGCCCCCGCAACACACGGTTTGAGGGAGTTTAAAAAGGCTCTATTAGTACAACAGTACATGCACTTTGCGGTGTTGCATTGAATATTATACGTGTGTCTGTTATACCAAAAGGTCGGTGTAACTAGACTGAAGCTTAAGCTGGTACTATGTGGTCAACCTTGAGACATTAAATTAGTAGCAACGCTCAGGCATGTGCATCAGCTTACCTGTAAATTAATAAGCATTGCAAATCATGTGGTGTGCTCTTCCTTTTCCTATTTTTACTTTTTTTTCTTCTTCTGATCGCATAAGATTCAAGGATTATCTCAAATTAACAATGATGATTTACATATTTTCCACTGCATATTTTCAAGTTTGCGATCTTGCCACTCGAAAAGTAAATGTGCCTCCTACAATAAATTGCAAAAATCCCAAAATGCACTTTATGTCATTTTAATAATTGCTAAAGTGTTTGACTATATGCAAATGACTTTTCGACCTTTTCAACTATTTGAAAATATTTGCAGAAAAGGCAGTAAGACCTCATTCTATCGAGTCATTCTATAAAGAAATGTTATTTCTGAACTGATAGGTGGTGGTCCGGCGGAGGTGGCGATGGCTGCGGCTTGGGCCTATACTAGTATCGAGGAAGAAGATAGACGAGGGATACATGAGAATTTTTACGGAATTGTAGTATATATACAAATTTATTCATTTGTACATGAAGAGGTATTTTTAAACAATTAGTTCTGGAGTGGTAATTGATAATGACCAATTGCACTGTCATATATATATATGTTTTTTTAGATAATGGAAGAGAAAAAAAAAACTTTCTCGGCCTCTGCAAGGATGCACACCATTCAAAAGATTATACATTTGCAACTTCATACATTAACTAGGAGGTGTAAACCTAGTTCTTTCAATTCTAGCCCTATTACCCCGTTTTGTTGTTCCTTTCCTGGAGTCCGTTTACTTGGATCCTTTTGCTGATCGGATAGGGATAGTTCGTTGGCAAGTGGGCAAAACAAAAGTTTTCAGCTCAGAAGGCATTTCACAACTTTTTTCACAGGGGTGCACTGGAGTATTATTAGAAATCTGCCTAGTGCCGTGCAATGGCAGCCAAGTGATTGCATAGCTGATGAAAGCTCTGTGGAGTGGTGCCTTCACCAATCGGATCTCTGTCTTGATTTGGTCTTTTTTGTGAACCTTTGCATACCCCACTAGGCACACAAACCTGCAAGGATAAGTAGTTGATGCATCGTATAGAGGTGGCTGGACCATGCATGCTTGATTTCTCAATTAATTAATGGGGCAACTCTCTATATGTAACTGAATAACTTTGGGGGCATATCCTATGCACATGCATCAATTTGTGCATATATGCACATGGCAAATCCCCACCATCCATCCAGCCATCCACAGTCGTCCTCTCCCCCACCTCCCACTTACGCATCATTGCGAAACCCCCATGCTGAATCACAATTGCCCCCACATCCCCAAGACCACCGAGCTCCCTCCCTCATTCTCCACCCACGCCACAGCTAGGGTTCCTCTGCGCCTCCCCCGCCGGAGCCGAGGCAAGTCTCCCCCTGTGCCTCCCTCTGCGCCTCCCCCGTCGGAGCCCTGTGGTGCCACCGGAGCCGAGGCGAACTCCTCAAGCGCCTCACGGAGCCGAGGCGAGTCTCCTGCGCCTCCCATGGGAGCCTGCGGTGCCACCGAGCCTAGGCGAGTCTCTCACTGTCTGCGCCCTTGAGCTCAAGCCTGCATCCGCCGCCCGAGCTTGCCGCCCTGCATCTGAAGACACCAAGAGAGGCCTATCCACTGCAGTTGAGCTCAGCTCGGCCATGGCAGCATCACCATTGCCTTTTGAACCTTGTTCATTGTTCAACCTGCTGTTAATTTAGCACCTATTCTGGTTTCTTGATGGAAAGAATGTGCAAGAATACAATACATTGTACTCCTTGGAAAGAATGTGAAGCAGCTGAGATGGTTGGTAGTGAATGTTAGTAGTAAACATTATCAAGCATTATCAAATTTATAGTTGTGATTGATTTGGGTGTTTTCTGCAAGCACGAAGATTGGCAAGTTCCACTGTATTAGCGAAGATTTAGGTTCCTGTTAGTTTCATTGAGGATGTATTACTGTTGTGTTGTAAAAATTCTAGCTTTTGTGTTGCCCTGGTGGAAGCATGTACCTGAAACCTTATGCCTTTTGTTTTATGAATGGAAGCATGTACCTGAAGGATGCATATTTTTGTGAAATTTTGCTAGGATTTCTGTTCATGAGAAGTAGGAATGTGGTTGTGTGTCGCCTCTTTAATCAGTAATGTCCTATCTGAGCTGCAATTTCTGAATTTTGTGGAACCAACTCAATGTCCTGATCTATGCTGCAATTTCTGAATTTTTCGTTGTGTTATGTATTCATAGAGAGCAACTTCAATAGTATCAGGTTGCTGACCAACATGCATGAAAGGATGGACAAGAAAACTAGTGCAAACACTGATGAACACTGACCAACATGCATGAAAGGTTTTTACTTCCCATGTGGACAAAGCAATGCTACAAAAAGTTGCTCAGTTTCTTATTAGCAACGTCAAAGTTCCTTGTGTGCAGTCTGCAATATCAAGGTTCCATAATTGCTATTGTTCAACAAAACTCTTAGTCTATTATGCTTATGTCCATCCAGAGCTCCTGTTTACCACATGTATGAACTATTGGAGTAGTAGTAATTCTGACTTGTTATGAAAGGGTTGATGAACAGGGGAAGGGAGCTCTATGTGATGATTTGTAACCTTCTTGTGAGATGTGAATGCAAGCAAGAGCAAGTAGTATGCTCAGTTTCAGGAAGTAGTGAGTAGTGCTTCCATCAACAACAGACTGTGCACAATTCAACAATTTCAGGAATCATTTTGCATTCAACAATTCATTTGTGAGCACTTGTACAGATCAACAATTTCAGGAATCAACAAAGAAACCATTTTGCATCAGGTTTGTCTTTACATTTTTTCAAGTAAAGACAAACCATTTTGCATCAGGTGTGTATGGTTTGTTTGAATGGAAATCAATGCAATGAGTTTTAGATGATGTATGTGTGTATGACCCGAAGAAATGGCTTTTGTCCATATTGCAAGCATACCATTTAAATAGTATCAAAGCATGGGAGGCAAGCACTAGCAAAACCTTGATGCTGTAGCTAGAACATTACAACTTACAAGACATACATCAGCAAGAATGTGATAGCAATGAGATCTTGTTAGCATTGTCAGTTTCTTGTTAGCAATGTCAGTATGCAATCCATCTTGGACAAAGTAATACTACAGTATCAGGTTTTATAGCAATGTCAAAGTTGAGACAACGAAATACAAATTCTGATAGGAGGTTACAATGCTCAGACAACAAAATTAGCCCCAATCAACGCCAACTTAACCATTCCAGTTCAAAGGAAAAAAGCAAGAGCGAGATCAAACAATCAAGATCAAGGATAAGATCCAAAAAAGAGAAATGGATAAACACAACAAGTAATCAACAATTATATCTCTACACCGTAGGTTCGTCTATGAAAACACATACCAATCATGTTCTATGATAATTTATTTCATAAAAAACAATACCACTTTACATCAACAAATCTATCATCCCTTTCCCCTACACAGTTACATCACAAACCAAAGGGGCAGCAGAATTACAGCGCTTGCCTGAATGTACCATTCTTTTCATGTTCCTATCCTAAGTTGACATACACCAACAAGCAAGTGATTCAGAATTGCATTTTACTTCCAATTTGCAATGCATATGCTAGCTTCAACTCATCACAGTGAAGTGAGAAATAGCATCACACATAACCAAGAAATACAAGATGTTTAGAAATCAGGACATGAACTTATATTGTTCAACCATAACCAGGAGCATCTCATTTCATCATTCCAACACTTGGGACTCACACATAACCAAGAAATGCAAGATGTTCAGAAATCAGGACATGAACTTATGTTGTCCAAAGGTTAATTCAGATACAGGAGCATCACATTTCATTATTCCAACACTTGGGATTCGCACACACATTACATCTCCATGAATCCCATCTCAATCGCTAGAACTACAGGTCTAATAGAGCAAGAACTAGAATTGCACATGAAGCGAGCAACTCTCACTCAGTGCTTGTTCCTTGGCGAGGCCCTCCTTGCCCCAGCCACTGTTGTGGAAGCCGCCGCCACCGTCGTCGCTGCAGCCTTGCTCCTCAGCGAGGTCCCCGTCGGTGTCCCAGCCGCTGGCGTGGAAGCCGCTGCGGCAGCCTTCCTCCTCGGCGACGTCCTCATCGGTGACGAGCAACCGGCCTCTGCTTCGCCTCCCTCTCTCTGCTGCAGCGCGAGATGCGGTCAAATTAAATCCGAGCTTCCTCACTCGCTTTAGATCCTCCTCGGGCGGTGCAGGGGAGGGGGGCGTCGGCGTGGGGGCGTCGGCACAGGGAAGCGCTTCAGACGACGTAGGAGGCGGTGTGGGGGGGACTTGGCGCCCGAACCCTAGCGGAGCGGGAGGTCTGAGAGGTTCGTGCGAGCTCCGGCTGCCATGAGGCGGCAGCATAGGGCTCGGCGGTGGCGTAGCGCTAAGGAGCAACCCTAGCGTGGGTGGAGAATGGGGGGAACGCAGCGCGTGGGCTGAAGGAGGAAGGAAGGTCTAGCGCCGAGGGGTTTTTCGCAAAAGGGTGAGGTGGGAGCTGAGGGAAAACGTCGGTCGTGGATGCTGGAAGGAACGGCTCAGATTCTCTATGTGCAAATGTCCATGAAATACTGTAACATCCTGATTTTCCAAGTCCTTTTAAAATTGTAAAACAAAATAAAACTATTTTTGTTTTGATGAGAATTCATAGTTGGTTCGTTGGAGAGGTTTAAGTTTCATGTTGTCACCCTTCTGTAAGTTGGCCAGTTCTCCCCTCAGTCTCTCTTTTGTGTTATATTCGGTTTAGACCTTCTCTGTGGCCTGGACCTTCCTAGTGCTCCTTGAAGCTGGACCTCCGCTGGGGGCCCAGACCTTTTCTCAATTGGACGTGCCCTTATGTCCAGACCTTTCTCTCTGAGTTAGATCTCTTTGTTGGTTCGAATCTCTTTGGTTCAGACCTCCTCCGTAGGTCTAGACCTCCTCTTGGTTAAGGCGTGCCTATATGTTTAGGCCTCCCTTCGACTTCGGGTCCTTTGGACCTCCCCATCCATTGGACCTCCTTGCTTAACCTAGGAACTCCTGACCTCCAAAGATCTCCTCCCGAACCTCTAGGACCTCCCATTGTGGAGATCCTAGCGATTAGGACCTCCCCTTGTCGACTCAGTTCTTTAGACCTCCTCTCAAGACCTCCTTGAGCCCGTGGAACCTCCTTTCGTGAGAGCCTAACTGATAGGACCTCCCCGTTGGTGAGATCCTACCAGTCAGGACCTCCTTTCTGCAAGGATCCCCTCAGCCAGGACCTCCCTCGATGGGATCTTGGTTGTCAGAACCTCTAAGTCACGTGGACCTCCTCCATGTGTCTTTGGACCTTCCCATGTGCGGGCCTCCTCTGTGTATCGGGACCTCCTAGCCTCCAGACCTCCTCTTTGAACATCTGGACCGTTAAGACCTCCCCACAGAGATCTTAACCGTCCTGCACCTCCTTTCGTTAGCGAGACTGATCGTTAGGACCTCCCCTCGGAGATCCTAACTGCTTCGATTCCTCCGGGTTCCCCTCTTACCACTCGGACCTCCCCGTTAGCACCCAATCATGGTCGTTGGACCTCCTCTTTGGAGATCCAACTGTCAGACCTCCCTTGACCCAACTGTCTCTAGATTTGACTAGTCCCACCGCCAAAGCTTACCTATTTTATGTTCCCGCCACACTAGTACCATGAGCATTTAATGCATGTATTGTCGCATTAAATGCAGCCAAGCAAGTGGTTTGTTTCTATTGTATGGGGTCATTCAGGGGCACTATTGGTGTCCTTTCTAGTCTCCTCTCGTAACAGTACACTCTGTCCTTTATTATTTTTCTTTGACACTCCCGTACCTTTTGCCCATCTCACATGCTCACCAAATCATGTACGCGTTGAGTGGTCTTTTCACTTCCTTTGACTATAACTAGTCCCGGGAGCCCTCCATTGCCACCTTTTTCACACACTCAATATTATTGCTCACACCCAGTGGCTTCCTGGAGAGCTTTGTTGCCAAGAACATCGCCAGCAGCTTCTCTTCATCGTATTAACACCATTGGAGGCTCGGCAGGAGCTTGGGCGTTGACCTCAACCGCCTGATTGCCTTCGACCTCCCTTCACCCACACCTCCTTCTTATTCTTTGGTAAGTTTCCTTGTATATTCTTATTGTTCTTGTTCTTGTCACCACCGTAGAGGTTATGTCCATTTCAGACCTCTTCCTTTGGATTCTCTTTGGAACTCTATGATTTTGTGTGAAGATCACCTCTCGGATCCTGCGCACTCATTATCCTCTTGATGCATTGCTAGAGCCGCCTCTCGGTCTTCCGTGAGGACCTTCCCCATTCGACCTCTCCCGATAAGTTGGGACCTCTCCCAAAGAACCTATTTTGATTATAAGTTGCTTCATTGGTTGAGTTTTGGAGTTTCTTTTAAAATTCTTTTGGCTCTTTATTTGGAATGTGGTTTGAGTTGTCTTCTTTTCTCTCGTATAGGCGTGAAGGCACTAAGGAGCGTGAGAGCATCAAGAAGAAGACTCTCAAGGCAGTGAGCAAGGCAAGTCATGCTCTTGATCATATTGCACCCAATATTTCAATTTACTTATGTTACATTTCAAAGTATATGCATGCTTATTTCTACCAAGATATTTTAATGCTGTCTTTAAACACTTAGTTATGCCTAATTCCTTCATATGGCCAACTTTGACAATGAACCCAATCTGTTGCCACCTTAGACAAAAACACGGTTGATGCATTAGTGTGAACCAGAGCAATTGAAAACCAAATGCTTAGTATTGCTTAGACCAAAAGTAATTGTTTTGGGAAACCTTTGCCTTCATGACCAAATCTTGTTTAAAATATTTTGACCATGGCATTGGGATGTCATGGGAGTGTGAAAATATTCTTTGGGGAAGCAAAGAAAATGAAAATTGATTTAGGCTTGGGCGAATCGGTTGCTTGGTTGGTGCAAGGTTTATGCACGGACTCTATCTGGATAAGGTGGAGGTCAAGGGTTTGTGATTGTCGCCAAGTCGATTGAGGACCGGTCTTTGAGCCGCCAATGCTAGGCCTATGATGGGCTACGCCAAAACCGTGCAACCACATGTCTCGGTATGGGGTGTGGGACCTAGCTAAGTAATTTGCGAACTTCCACCGCATTGATCCAGTTGGAGGAGGGAGGTCTTCTATGGTGGTGGTCTTTATGACCTATGTTCCCCTTGGTGCAAGAGGGGCCCAGATCTGCGAGTCTGAATCTAAAGGAGGCGAAACCTTAGCAAGGAGAGGCTGTGGTGGGACAATGCATTTCAAAGGCTTTGTCATGAACTCTAGACCTCTTACCTTTGGTAGTGAGAGGTGGCTTCGACGGATGCCAGATAAACTAGAGGAATTCATGTCGTGTGGGTAAAGTGCACATCCTCGATCAGTGTAAATCTATTGAATAGCCGTGTCCACGGTCATGGACATCTTGGCGTGACCACTCGAGTTAGATATTGATTTGGGTTTCTAAAAGTGTTTAACAAGCTGTTTTGGGATTTCTATCCCATGGGTTTTAGGCGAGGAGCCTTGTGACAGAGGGCATCCTTCACCAACTTGTTGATGAATGCTATCAACGAGAATCAAGTTTTGTAAATGAATTTTATCTATTAAAAACCTGCCTTGGAACTTAGTAATTGTAATTGAAAGAAATTTGGCTTTATGCAAAGCAACCATAGTATGCCTTCAGTTGTATATCCATGTATGCATGTCATTTTGTTACCCCACGGTGTGACTTGCGAAGCACGAGTGGTAGTGCTCACTCTTGCTCAATGCAAAATCTTATCAGAGAAGACAACAATGGAGAAGAGGAGGACCAGACGAGTAGGTTGTGCCCTCCACCATTTTGCACTGTGGTATAGTGGATGGACCTCTGTCTTTGTTCTTTTGTAAGCTTGCTTTTGGCCCAAGGCCACCCTTTTGTAAGCAACTCCTTTGTTATGTTGTAAATAAAGTTTATGTCGTGGATGTTACCATTCTTGTTTCTTTGTGAAGAGCTAGCTTAAGATCCTTGGGACTAGCTCGATTCACACCGGGAGTCGTGGGGTGATCTCTCGGGCCCACGACCTCCTCAGTCAGTCCTTTGACCTCTCTGAGCGGGCCGTGGCAATAGGGACCTCCTAGTGATTCCCCTCCCTCGGTGGTACCTCGAGTGGTCTGCGGGAGACTCGATTGGTACCTGAGGCAGATCCTACCCGAGCCTCGGGAGGTGCTCGGACCTCTGGGAGGTCCTAAGGGACGTCCTAGGAGATCCTGGGAGGACCTCTCGGGTGCCCTAGGGTTGGGTCGCCACAAGAGTGGAATCAGAGCCATTTGACTGCAGGTCGCAACCTAATAGAATTGCCATAGAACTTCAAAGCTTATTTTATATAAACAAGAAGAATAAAATGTTCTTTCTTACCTGGGTCATCTCTCTACTCTTACCCCCTTAATGGTACTCATCCGTACCCTAATTCAGATCTTATCTGGTCTCCTTCTTTACATTGATTTGCAATACCAAATGGACCTCCTTACCTTCGAAAAATTCTACTAGAGGTCTTTTGGGTTAGGCTTGGTGCTTAAAGACTCCCTCAAAGTGGTAAGACACGAGTAGAACGATGGTTATTCATAACAGTTTCTGAAAAAGTCCTTTCTGCTGTTTTCCTTGCATTGGATCTCTTTATTGAGTGGGTTGTTTTGGTTAGTCTTACTTAGCCTTTGCTTTTCTTTCCCCAGACTCTGGAGTCTAGCAAAATGGTGACCACCAGAAATGGTAGTGGAAGTTCAAGCAACCAGAATAGGCAAGCTGAAGGAGAACCTGAGAACCCAGCTTTGTGGAGTAACCAAAATAGAGGTGTCGGGGGCGTGCAGCCGGACCCAACCTCACAGCCGCCACCTCCTCCAGTTGATGGTCTTAGTTGGGCCCAAATAATGGCCAATCAAGCTCAGCTTATAAGCTTGCTGTCTCAATCCATTGCCAACACTCAGTCTTTGCAAGCCGCAGCAGTAGCCCAGCCTCAAGCTCAAGTTCCACCTCCTCCAAGGTCCAGCATTGCAGAGTTTATGAGGCTGCGCCCTCCAACATTTTCCAGCAGCATTGAGCGAATAGAAGCTGATGATTGGCTCAGGACAGTGGGCAGGAAATTGGACATGGTGCATTGCACAGATCATGAGAGAGTTCTTTTTGCTTCTCACCAGCTTAGTGGACCAGCATCTGAGTGGTGGGATAACTTTAGTCAATCTCATGCTGATGCCCAAGCCATCACATGGGATGAGTTTATGCGAGCTTTTCGTCGTGCCCATATTCCCTCTGGTGTGATGTCTTTAAAAAGGACAGAATTCCGCACCTTAAAGCAAGGCAACCGTGCTGTGAATGAGTATTTGCATAAGTTTAATCAATTGGCAAGATATGCTCCAGGAGATGTTGCCACGGATGAAAGTAAGCAAGAGCACTTTTTGGAAGGGCTTAATGATGAAATTCGATCCACCTTGTTTCTCAAGAGCATTCTGATTTTCATCAACTTGTAAGCAAGGCCATTCGGTAGGAGAGTAAACTCCAACAGATGGAAGGCCGAAAAAGAAAGAAGTCGGCACAGAGGTTTGGCTCTGGAGGTTTTCCTAAGTCTAAGACCTCCCAGCCTCAGTCCTCCCATCATAAGGTCTCACGGACCTCTTACGCAAAGACCTCCGGCCTGACAAGACACCCAAGCAAATCAAGCCATCATAAGACCTCCTTTGGAAGTCGGTCTCACAAGAAGCCATCTCGACTTTTCTTCTTTGGGTGACTTGTTTCTTTTGTAATGAGGTGGGGCACTATGCTAGTAGGTGCCCAAAGAAGCGACAAGCGCTGCTTGTTCGATCTGGTCAAGATGTCTCGATCGAGTAGCGCCTCAAGTGTGAAGCCAAAGCGCATCTCACAAAGGGCGGGTCACTCAGTCACGGTGAAGAAGCTCAAGCACAGACTGATGTAATCTTGAGTGCGTTCCTTGTCAACTCTATACCAGCATTGGTTTTATTTGATTCGGGAGCTTCCCATTCTTTTGTTTCAAGCAAGTTTGTGGGGAAGTATGGGTTATCTATAGTCCCTCTAGTTAACCCTATGATAATTCATGCTCCGGGCCTGGATATGAGGACTAATACCCTCTGCCCGAGCCTTACCTTGGAGATTTCTGGAGTACCTTTCCATGCAGATTTAATAGTTTTGCAATCTCAAGGTTTGGATGTGATTCTTGGAATGGATTGGTTAGCCAAAAATAAAGTGCAGATAGATTGTGCTACCCAGTCCATATCACTTATTAATGACCAAGGAGTACAAGTAGAATATAAGTCCAAGACCTCCCCTAGAGCAAAACCCATTTTGACCAGTGTGAAAGAGGTGAAGATTGAAGACCTCCCAGTGGTCAGTGAGTACTTAGATGTGTTCCCTGAAGAGCTACCTGGTATGCCCCCAGATAGGGATATATCATTCCTAATTGACTTAGTCCCTGGGACTGCACCCATCTCAAAAAGGCCTTATAGGATGCCTGTGAATGAATTGGTAGAGTTAAAGAAGCAGATCAAAGAACTGAAGAACAAAGGATTTATTAGACCAAGTTCTTCACCATGGGGAGCACACATGCTATTTGTCAAAAAAGAAAGACATGAGCTGAGAATGTGTGTAGACTATAGATCACTCAATGAGGTCACCATTAAAAACAAGTATCCCCTGCCGAGGATAGATGACCTCTTTGACCAATTAAAAGGAGCAAGTGTGTTCTCTAAAATTGACCTAAGGTCTGGGTATCATCAATTGAAGATTAGGGCAGAAGACATACCCAAAACTGCCTTTACCACAAGATATGGGCTATATGAGTTCACTGTAATGTCATTTGGGTTGACAAATGCACCAGCCTATTTCATGAGTATGATGAACAAAGTATTCATGGACTTCCTAGACAAGTTTGTGGTGGTGTTTATTGATGACATCCTCATCTACTCCAAGAATGAAAAAGAACATGATGACCATCTCAGAACTGTTTTGGGAAGACTTAGAGAGCAGCAGCTCTATGCAAAATTTAGTAAGTGTGAATTTTGGATAAATCGAGTAGCCTTTCTTGGTCACATCATTTCGGCCAAGGGAGTGGCTGTAGACTCTTCAAAGGTGGAAGCTGTGCTAGAATGGAGACCTCCCAAGACAGTGACTGAAGTAAGAAGTTTTCTTGGACTAGCGGGCTATTATAGAAGATTTATTGAATGTTTTTCCAAGATTGCTAAACCTCTCACCCAGCTCTTGAAAAAGGAGCAGAAATTTGAATGGACTAAAGTCTGTGAGCAAAGCTTTCAAGAGTTGAAGAAAAGACTTGTCACAGCCCCAGTTCTAGTCTTGCCTGACATCCATAGAGACTTTGAGGTATTTTGTGATGCATCTCATCAAGGTCTTGGGTGTGTGCTTATGCAAGATGGAAGGGTGGTAGCATATGCATCTCGACAGCTTGAGACCTCATGAAGAGAACTACCCAACACATGATCTAGAATTGGCGACTATTGTACATGCTTTGAAAATCTGGCGACACTACCTTATTGGTAGCTAGCATGAGATATACACGACCACAAAAGTTTGAAATACATCTTTACACAACGAGCTCAATTTGAGACAAAGGAGGTGGTTGGAATTAATTAAGGATTATGACCTTGGGATTCATTATCACCCAGGCAAAGCCAAGGTAGTGGCAGATGCCTTGAGCCGAAAAGGTTATTGCAAAACCTTGTTGGTTCAAAAACAGCAACCAAAGTTATATGAAGAGTTGAAGTACCTCAACTTAGAGATTGTAAAGCAAGGATGTGTAAACACCTTAGAGGTGCGCCCAACCATTCTGGACCAAATTAAAGAACATCAAGGAGAAGATGAAGACATCCAAGAAATTAAGAAGAACATGAGGAGAGGTAAAGCCCCAGGTTTCTCTGTAGATGAACAAGGGATAGTATGGTTTGGCAGCAGAATTTGTGTGCCCAATCATCAAGATATCAAGCAGCTCATCTTGGTGGAAGCCCACGGGTCACCTTATTCTATTCACCCGGGCAGCACCAAGATGTATCAAGACCTCAAAGAAAGGTATTGGTGGGTCGGGATGAAGCAAGATATTGCCAAGTATGTCTCCCAATGTGATGTATGTCAGAGGGTTAAAGCCAAGCACCAACGACCAGCAGGGTTGTTGCAGCCATTGCCGATCCCTGAATGGAAATGGGAACAAGTAGGCATGGACTTCATTACTGGATTGCCGAGCACCCAAACGGGCTTTGATTCTATTTGGGTGGTAGTTGACCGACTGACCAAGGTAGCCCATTTTATACCGGTCAAGACCACCTATAGAAGTGATAAGCTAGCTGAATTATATATGGCAAGAATTGTCTGTTTACATGGAGTACCCAAAAGAATAGTTTCATACAGAGGGTCGCAGTTCACTTCGAGGTTTTGGAAAAGCTTACATGAAGCTCTCGGTACTAAGCTCAATTTTAGTACCGCCTATCACCCTCAAACCGATGGGCAAACCGAGAGGGTGAACCAAATACTTGAAGACATGCTCAGGGCTTGTGCTTTGGATTTTAGGAAGAGTTGGGACAAGAACTTACCCTATGCTGAATTTTCTTACAACAATAGCTATCAAACCAGGTCTCTGAGATGTCCCTTCAAGCTCTATATGGTAGACCTTGTAGAACACCCTCCTTTGGGATGAGGTTGGAGAGCATCAACTTCATGGTCGGACACGTTAAAGAAGTGAAGACAAGGTGAAGGCGATAAAGGAGCGATTGAGAGTAGCTCAATCTCGACAAAAACTCTGTGGATACCCGTTGAAGAGATTTGTCCTTTGAGGTTGGAGATTTTGTATACCTTAGAGTGACACCACTTAGGGGAGTTAGAAGATTTCGGACCAAAGGGAAGCTGGCACCAAGATTTATCGGCCCATACAGGATTATGGACAGAATTGGTGAAGTCGCCTATCAACTAGAGCTCCCAGAGTCCCTCTCGGCTGTACACAATGTCTTTCATGTATCCCAATTAAGGAAATGTCTTCGGGTGCCAGAAGACCACACATCTCTAGAGACCTTGATCTTCAAGAAGACCTTACTTATGTGGAGCGACCAATTAAAATTACGGATGTTGCGAAAGGGTTACCAGAAGCAGGATTATCCGATCCTATAAAGTACAATGGAGTCACCATCCGAAAAGTGAAGCTACGTGGGAGAAGGAAGAAGACCTCAAGGCTAATTACCCCTACCTCTTTCTTGATCTGTTTGAATCTCGGCCGAGATTCTTTTAAGGGGGTAGGTTTGTAACATCCTGATTTTCCAAGTCCTTTTAAAATTGTAAAACAAAATAAAACTATTTTTGTTTTGATGAGAATTCATAGTTGGTTCGTTGGAGAGGTTTAAGTTTCATGTTGTCACCCTTCTGTAAGTTGGCCAGTTCTCCCCTCAGTCTCTCTTTTGTGTTATGTTCGGTTTAGACCTTCTCTGTGGCCTGGACCTTCCCAGTGCTCCTTGAAGCTGGACATCCGCTGGGGGCCCAGACCTTTTCTCAATTGGACGTGCCCTTATGTCCAGACCTTTCTCTCTGAGTTAGATCTCTTTGTTGGTTCGAATCTCTTTGGTTCAGACCTCCTCCGTAGGTCTAGACCTCCTCTTGGTTAAGGCGTGCCTATATGTTTAGGCCTCCCTTCGACTTCGGGTCCTTTGGACCTCCCCATCCATTGGACCTCCTTGCTTAACCTAGGAACTCCTGACCTCCAAAGATCTCCTCCCGAACCTCTAGGACCTCCCATTGTGGAGATCCTAGCGATTAGGACCTCCCCTTGTCGACTCAGTTCTTTAGACCTCCTCTCAAGACCTCCTTGAGCCCGTGGAACCTCCTTTCGTGAGAGCCTAACTGATAGGACCTCCCCGTTGGTGAGATCCTACCAGTCAGGACCTCCTTTCTGCAAGGATCCCCTCAGCCAGGACCTCCCTCGATGGGATCTTGGTTGTCAGAACCTCTAAGTCACGTGGACCTCCTCCATGTGTCTTTGGACCTTCCCATGTCTTGGGCCTCCTCGTGTATCGGGACCTCCTAGCCTCCAGACCTCCTCTTTGAACATCTGGACCGTTAAGACCTCCCCCTGGAGATCTTAACCGTCCAGACCTCCTTTCGTTGGCAGACCTGATCGTTAGGACCTCCCCTCGGAGATCCTAACCATTCAGACCTCCCGTCTGGATTTGATCCTACAGCTCTAGACCTCCCTAGCGGGTGGGGTTCCCCTCTTACCACTCGGACCTCCCCGTTAGCACCCAATCATGGTCGTTGGACCTCCTCTTTGGAGATCCAACTGTCAGGACCTCCCCCTTTGACCCAACTGTCTCTAGATTTGACTAGTCCCACCTGCCAGGCTTACCTATTTTATGTTCCCCGCCACACTAGTACCATGAGCATTTAATGCATGTATTGTCGCATTAAATGCAGCCAAGCAAGTGGCTGTTTCTATTGTATGGGGTCATTCTGGGGCACTATTGGTGTCCTTTCTAGTCTCCTCTCGTAACAGTACACTCTGTCCTTTATTATTTTTCTTTGACACTCCCGTACCTTTTGCCCATCTCACATGCTCACCAAATCATGTACGCGTTGAGTGGTCTTTTCACTTCCTTTGACTATAACTAGTCCCGGGAGCCCTCCATTGCCACCTTTTTCACACACTCAACATTATTGCTCACACCCTGGCTTCTGGAGAGCTTTGTTGCCAAGAACATCGCCAGCACTTCTCTTCATCGTATTAACACCATTGGAGGCTCGGCGGGGAGCTTGGGCGTTGACCTCAACCGCCTGATTGCCTTCGACCTCCCCTTCACCACACCTCCTTCTTATTCTTTGGTAAGTTTCCTTGTATATTCTTGTTGTTCTTGTTCTTGTCACCACCGTAAGAGGTTATGTCCATTTCGGGACCTCTTCCTTTGGATTCTCTTTGGAACTCTATGATTTTGTGTGAAGATCACCTCTCTGGATCCTCGCGACTCATTATCCTCTTGATGCATTGCTAGAGCCGCCCTCCGGTCTTCCGTGAGGACCTACCCCATTCGACCTCTCCCGATGAAGTTGGGACCTCTCCCAAAGAACCTATTTTGATTATAAGTTGCTTCTGTTGGTTGAGTTTTGGAGTTTCTTTTAAAATTCTTTTGGCTCTTTATTTGGAATGTGGTTTGAGTTGTCTTCTTTTCTCTCGTATAGAGCGTGAAGGCACTAAGGAGCGTGAGAGCACTGAAGAAGAAGACTCTCAAGACAGTGAGCAAGGCAAGTCATGCTCTTGATCATATTGCACCCAATATTTCAATTTACTTATGTTCTGTTTCAAAGTATATGCATGCTTATTTCTACCAGATATTTTAATGCCTGTCTTTAAACACTTAGTTATGCCTAATTCCTTCATATGGCCAACTTTGACAATGAACCCAATCTGTTGCCACCTTAGACAAAAACACGGTTGATGCATTAGTGTGAACCAGAGCAATTGAAAACCAAATGCTTAGTATTGCTTAGACCAAAAGTAATTGTTTTGGGAAACCTTTGCCTTCATGACCAAATCTTGTTTAAAATATTTTGACCATGGCATTGGGATGTCATGGGAGTGTGAAAATATTCTTTGGGGAAGCAAAGAAAATGAAAATTGATTTAGGCTTGGGCGAATCGGTTGCTTGGTTGGTGCAAGGTTTATGCACGGACTCTATCTGGATAAGGTGGAGGTCAAGGGTTTGTGATTGTCGCCCAAGTCGATTGAGGACCGGTCTTTGAGCCGCCAATGCTAGGCCTATGATGGGCTACGCCAAAACCGTGCAACCACATGTCTCGGTATGGGGTGTGGGACCTAGCTAAGTAATTTGCGAACTTCCACATGATTGATCCAGTTGGAGGAGTGGGAGGTCTTCTATGGTGGTGGTCTTTATGACCTATGTTCCCACTGGTGCAAGAGGGGCCCAGATCTGCATGAGTCAATCTAAAGGAGGCGAAACCTTAGCAAGGAGAGGCTGTGGTGGGACAATGCATTTCAAAGGCTTTGTCATGAACTCTAGACCTCTTACCTTTGGTAGTGAGAGGTGGCTTCGACGGATGCCAGATAAACTAGAGGAATTCATGTCGTGTGGGTAAAGTGCACATCCTCGATCGAGTGTAAATCTATTCGAATAGCCGTGTCCACGGTCATGGACATGCTGGCAGCGGCCACTCAGAGTTAGATATTGATTTGGGTTTCTAAAAGTGTTTAACAACTGTTTTGGGATTTCTATCCCATGGGTTTTGGGCAGGGAGCCTTGTGACAGGAGGGCATCCTTCACCAACTTGTTGATGAATGCTATCCAACTGAGAATCAAGTTTTGTAAATGAATTTTATCTATTAAAAACCTGCCTTGGAACTTAGTAATTGTAATTGAAAGAAATTTGGCTTTATGCAAAGCAACCATAGTATGCCTTCTGTTGTATATCCATGTATGCATGTCATTTTGTTACCCCACGGGTGTGACTTGCGAGCATAGTGGTAGTGCTCACTCTTGCTCAATGCAAAATCTTATCAGGAGAAGACAACAGCGGAGAAGAGGAGGACCAGGACGAGTAGGTTGTGCCCTCCAGCCATTTTGCCTGTGGTATAGTGGATGGACCTCTGTCTTTGTTCTTTTGTAAGCTTGCTTTTGGCCCAAGGCCACTCCTTTTGTAAGCAACTCCTTTGTTATGTTGTAAATAAAGTTTATGTCGTGGATGTTACCATTCTTGTTTGCTGTGAAGAGCTAGCTTAAGATCCTTGGGACTAGCTCGAGTTCACACCGGGAGTCGTGGGGTGATCTCTCGGGCCCACGACCTCCTCAGTCGAGTCCTTGACCTCTCTGAAGCGGGCCGTGGCAATAGGGACCTCCTAGTGATTCCCCTCCCTCGGTGGTACCCTCGAGTGGTCTGCGGGAGACTCGATTGGTACCCTGGGGGCAGATCCTACCCGAGCCTCGGGAGGTGCTACCGGACCTCCTGGGAGGTCCTAAGGGACGTCCTAGGAGATCCTGGGAGGACCTCTCGGGTGCCCTAGGTTTGGGTCGCCACAAATACCCCATGTGCACTTGATATGCTACCAATAACTTTGGATCTTCACAGTATGTCACTGGTGTCTCACTGACATATGGGCCCTGGACCCACATGTCAGTCTCACAATGAGTATCATCTTGTGAATCATGTTGTTATTCGGTGGTATATTGAGAATTTTCTCTTAATTTAAACTACATATATCCATGTATATATGTTAGGAGTTAGGAAGTGCATGTAAATATGGCCCTGTTTGGCATGGCTTTGCTCCAAGTTTTAGCAACTCTAACTCCAGCTTCACTCTTGGATCCACTTCCATGAGAAGTTGAAAGTCTGAGGAGATGTTTGGTTAGGAAGCCAACTCTCACTCCATGAATGAGAAGGATCTATATAAAAAGACAAGAGTACCCTTGATTTTGTGACTTGTAGTTTTTATCATATTATTTATTATTTACATTGTATTTTGGCTGTGTTGGCTGGTTTTTTTTCTTGCCGTGTTGGCTGATCACGTACTAATAGCAAACCATGTACATGAGTTTGGCAAGTACTAGTATGCCAAAAGTTTTTTTTCATGTGCCGTGTTGGCAAGTACTAGTTTGTCTGATCACGTTGTTGATCACATACTAACAGCAAACCATGTACTAACAGTAGCAAAACATCAGTTAAAACAACAGGAGTGCTTGAGAAATTGCCAAACAGTGAGCATGAATCAACAACCATATGATCCAAACAGTGAGCATGAATCAACGTCAGAAATTGGCAAACAGTGAGCATGAATCAACAGCAAACCTGCCATCTGCATGTTGTAACATTCAGCATATGCACTACAAAACTACTAGTGCAAATCAGCAATCGGCAATTAGCATATGGACATGCCTCTAGTGTGTATTTTTCAACACATACTACTAGTACAAATCAACAATCAGCATGAACACTGCATATGCACTGCAAATCAGCAATCAACATATGCACTGCAAATCATACTACTAGTGCAAATCAACAATTAGCTATCAGCATATGGACATGGCTCTAGTGTCTATTTTTCAACACATACTACTAGTGCAAATAAGCAATCAGCATATGCACTGCAAATCAGTGCTAAGATATGTCCAAGTCCACAATGCATATGTAATGCATATGCAAATCAATTGCAAATCAAACCTAAATCAGCATCTACCTAATTGGCCAATGCCTCTGTCAGTTATTTACTGCACATGAGCAACCAGCAATCAGCATCTACCAATCAACAAGCAGCAATCAACAATGAGCAACCAGCAATCATCATCTACCAGCAATGCATTGGTGTTAGACAGTTTGAGCTAGTTACAGAACTATCCAGATGCAGATAACACGCCAGAAAGTCACCTGGTCGATATTTACAAAAAGCATTTTCACAGATGCAAGGCCATAGAGCATTGGATCTGAAACAACAATTCAGGTTCGAAAGTCCATCTGGTGGAGTTGGTTGGGACCTCATGGGTTCCGATCCATTTGGATAGAAGATGACATGGGCACTGGCCTCACCGGGGAAGAAGCCGTGTGCCTCATTGGGAAGATAATGATGGCGGTTGGGGGGGAGGGAAAAAGGAGGCATAGGGGTTGGCGGAGGGGTAGGCGGCGGGCGGAGGAGGAGCAACCGATGTCGGGAAGGAGGCAGAGGAGGTCAAGCATGGCGGCGGGGGAGGTGGTGTGCGAAGGTGGAGGCAATGTCATCGGGAGGGAGGCGATAGGGCGGCGGGCGGTTGGGGGAGGGGGAAGGGGAGGCATAGGGGGCTGGCGGAGGGGGTAGGCGGCGGGAGGAGGCGGACTAGCCGACGTCCGGAAGGAGGCGGAGGGGGCTGGCGGTGGGGGAGGTGGTCGGTGGAGGGGGGGGGGGGTGGAGGGGGAGTAGCCGGCGTCGGGAGGGAGGCGGACGGGAGTTGGGAGGGGGAACGAGAAAGAGAGAGGATGCGAATGGGGGGAGAGATGGGATCAGGAGGGGATGGCGAGGGGTTTTGTTCGATGGCATTTGGTGGGTAATTTCACCCTAACTCTAGGGGTATTTTCGTAACCGGATGACTGCTCCATGCGGGGAGCAACCTTCTCGCGGCTCTGAGAAAATACAATACAGCCTGCTCTAGATTCTCAAACTCTAGATTCGATTTTTTGTTGGAGCTGTACCGTTTGGCATGGCTCCACCTACTCCGACCATGAAGCTGGGAGTTGGAGCTATACCAAACAGGGCCTATATATCCTAACTGGATAGGGAGAAAGAGCTCCTAGAGATACGTGCAGCAGCGTGGCTCCTTTTCAGAGGTGTCCTCACTGATCAAAAGTATGGATCGACCATTGAAAAATTACCTAGCCAGTTAAGTCGCCACTTGAGCGATATAATATATTTTTTCGACTCTGTTTATAGGCGTTCTCATATATCAAATATAAAGACAATTTTCATCCAAATAAACAACTTTTCAACTTTAGTTTTACTTTTTCGAAAAGAGCTTAATAATGTGGATTACTTATAAATCACATAAATACTCATACTTGCTTCAATTAGGCTTTTCTACATAGTGCTATTTTTTTTCATGTTTCTAGAATGGTTACATTTCTATTTATGATATCAGATACCTTTTGATGCTTTAGCTTTTGAGATTATCGTGTGTTGTACAAAATAGTGTATAAATATTATGTGTAGTTTGACCTGGTGGATTTTATATCAGGTTTGGGAGTCTATTCTGGTACATACGTTGGGTGTTCAGTGTTATTCCTATCATGATGGATGATTCGGTCTGTTCCCAATATCCCCTATTGCCCGGCTCTGTAACAATCTCCTCCTCCGTACTTTGGCCATCAGCAAACAAATCCTAAAACAAATCTTCCATATCTGTATCACCTTCATCATGGTATCTTGGGTCTACCCTTTGCCAGTTCATCTCATTCAACTACTCGAGTTGGTAATCTTAATTTTTCCTCTTCACCATCTCCCTATTCACCATCTTGCACATCTTCATGTTCATCATCGCCTACACAATACCTGGTGCAAACTGCAATTTACTTTAAAAAATTATTCTCTTTTGAATGTTGAGGGTATGGAGTCATATTGTCATCTGTCATGTAGAAGAGCTTGCATGCCAATAGCCCAATAGGCCATTGATGCTCGACTGGAATGGAACAGGGTGCTATGACCATGGAAAAAAACGACTGGTTCCTGGCGGTAACCAGATTTCCCGGTGGGGACCGGGAGATCCAATCCCAGCCAATTTCTTTCCGGTATACCAAATTCAAAATTTAAATTTTGAAATTCGGTTGGTTTTTAATCAAATTCATGTGAATTTCATTCAGATTTCCACCGGGAATTCCGGTAACCGGCTGGTTACCGTTACCGCCAGCTGGCCAGGATTTTATCCGGAAATGGTTTTTGGATCCTTGGCTATGACCACCTAGGTCGTGTTTCTGCCTGTGTAAATGTTTTAGGGTGTGTTTGGTTGCTTGTGCCGAGTGGTACATGTATAGAATGGTTCAAGAGAAAATGTCATCCATGTGTTTGTTTGCTTGAACTGAACTATCTTATCCTGAATTTTAGGCTATAAACTTGAGAAATATTTTATCTAGACGGTGAATCATCTCATTCACCAAAAAAAACAACTGAACCACGTGGTACATAGACGATCTCATCCCTACCAAACACACCTTAGTGACCCGCTCATCTGCATGTTCACAGTTAATTGGAAAATCCTAGGTACCCTTCGCCCTAGGTTGCCCCGATATGGGACACGGGTAAGGCGACACTATCATAAGATATTAGAAAAAAAAACATATCAATATGGTGGCAGTATATTAATAAGGAAAGACATGTGAAGCACAGTTCATAGATTAATATTAATACTTCAAAAAGTTGAGCACATTTGGTGCAAGCATAAAACCAACTGTACATGTTAAACAAAGTGTGGTGATAAGAATGTTTAACTATGAGGAACGAGCTGGGGCTCGTTGGCTAGGTGTGGCGTAGACCATCTAGCCGGTCAGGGATCGAGTCCTGGGGGGCTCGGCTTGGTTTCTCATTGGGATTATTTGTGGTTCAAGTTGAGGCTCGAGGTGGAGGACTGTGCAGGAGCACAGTGGTACATGAGAGCTTTAGGCTCTTCTTCTTCTTTAATGTGCACAAGATGGGGTTAAATCCCGGACAAAAAAAAAGAATGTTTAACTATACTAGCTGGTCCGCTGTGTCCATTTGCTGGTACTAAATATGGATTTTTGCGTTATTTGGACAACTGTTACTGCCTCTAAAAATTGAAGACCTAGACTTTGTTGGGTACATAAAATCTGGTGAGTTGAAGTGGATATTAAATTTTTGTGCTCTTCTTATGTAACTTTGTTGGGTACATAAATCTTGAGCATCTTGGCTTAGTGAAACATAGATGTGCTAATTGGCTTAGCCACTTCTTCGACCCCACTCAGTCTCAAGACTTTCCCTTCAAGATACAATAAGGACCTAAAACTTGTGGCATTCACTTTGTAGATCTAATATTTGTAACGTGATTCTTCCCTCTGATTACCCTCTCTTTCGAGAGATTATATGAAGCACAGTACGCTTGCAGCCTGTTTTGCATGGGTACAGAGTGAAACAGTGGGCATATCTACAAATAAATTTAATGAAGAATAAGGCTCCATATTATTCAAGATTTGAAAGGCCATAGCCGTGGAACTCAATTTGAAATCAGAAATTCTCAGAAGAACGCAAAAGCTATGAATATTTATTGTTGCAAATCCCATTTGATCTCCTAAGCAATTTGAAAGGCCACAGCTATGGTGAATCATCAGTAAACAATTAGCTCACCTAGTAGCACAAGGAGAATAAGACAAAGCAATTAACTGAGATCAGCATATCCTAAGCAATTAAGCTCATTCAAAATTTCAAGCAGAATAAAGCTCCATATCAGTTGATCTCCTAGCTGGTTAGAAAAGAGCCTTTTACATGTTAATTGGTCTTAAGACTACATATCTCTTAACATTGCAAAGGCCACAGCTGTTGAAATCAATTTTAAACCAGAAATTAGCAGGAGAACGCAAAAGCTGTGAATATTCATTCCTGCATATACCATGATATGCAAAGCGTCACGCCCATGCCTAAAATACTACTGAATTAGTACCTCACAAATCACTGAAAGCATGATTCCAGTTGCAGTTGTAGAAGTGGTTTGCTGAGGTTGCAGCAGCGAAAGGTTGTGTAGGCAGAGTCATGGTATATGCTTGATGTTTTTATGGTTTGCCCCTAAAATATGGAAAATACATGTAGTAAGCTGGGTGAGTACATAACTTTCCGTATGGTATGAATTGAATCTTAGATGTGTTGGGAGAAGACCACTCAAGGCTGGCATGAGCTGCATCATCTATATTGAGTTTTCACATGACTGTTGGTCTGATTTCCTTTCCTCTGGTGGGCATTGAATGGTTAGTCTTTTGGATTAGTGAAATAGCATATTGAGAGCGCTAATGTGATATCATATTGTCAATTTATTTCTATCACCTTTTGTGAGGATCGGCGTCACTGGAAAGTTGTGCGCATTCCGGAGTGGATCTTTTAGTAGAAAGTATGTTTGGTGGGTAATAAAATGCATCTTCATATTGCTCCACTAAAATTGTAGGAAACGCTGTGAACTTAAATACAGGAAATAAAATGTTTTTTTACCTCTGTTAGGCACTGAAGGGTAAGGTTCCAATAAGCAGCCGTAGGAAAGAACTTCAGCAGTGTCTCCAGCTAATAATCATCGAGGAAAAAAATGAAGTGTAGCCAAGGATGAACTGAGGTCTTTGTGTTGCAGATAGGACATACAAACATAGATCATGAATGAGACTAAACTCGCTGTTCAACAACAAATAAAATTAGGTTACATCAGTTAAAATAGAAGTAGCATGCAAAGTATTTGAATCCAGGGAAAACATTACCGGTTTGAAAAAAATTATCGGAGAGTATCGATAACACCGGTTTTCGCCAGTTACCGAAAATTTTGGACGAAAATGTTGAGTTGAAATTTTAATTTTTCAGATGTAAAGCCAAAATTTATCTAAATTTTGAATTGAAATTTGAATTTAGATGAAAATTAAGTAAATTTGAAATTTTTTGCCCGGTATAAAATTTTATCAGACCCCACCGATAACACCGATAACCAGCGGTTACCGGCAAAATTTCGGTGAAAGAATTTTCACCGATTGAATCTACTCTATTAAATAGAAGCTATTAGGCATCCATAAAAGATAGAAGATAGCAAAAAAAAAAAAATGTAACCTGTTAAGTGAAGACTTTAGTTCTGTCATTTCACCTCTTGAAAAATAAATAATTTCTTCACTTAAAAGCTAAAAATTGCTGCATAGTCAATAGTTGTCCTAATATCTTAATTAAGCAGATACAAGTACAAACACAACTTGCCTTTAATATAGGTATGCAATTTTCACATATCGTTTCAGTACCCTTCGCGGCTGCAACAAGGCCAGGAATGAAGGATGACCACCTAGCTAGCCACTCATGCTTAAGGATATATTATATTGCAACAATTCAGAACACAAGTCAATTAACCTTGCCAAAAGCACATATATTCAGATGATAAAAAATTGGATTAAATGGCAACCAAAACAGCACTAAGAATTGCTAGGTTGGGCTGACAAAAAGAATTGACTACCTGGCTATGTAAATATGAAACAACAACATTTTTTTTCTTGAATAAAAGCAAATATCGTCACTTGTATATCCATTTCTTAATTATGCAACCGCAGCTCAGAAATCTTAGTTTGGTTGTAAGAAAGTTACTAAACAGGAAATCTTAGATTGGGTCTAAGAAAGTCAGTGTCGGGACCCAAAAAATGCAATTCAGGAATGCTCTATGTATTCTGAGCTAGTTCCAGATTAGTAGCTAGTTCACACAGGAAATATCGCTGAAATACCATCCATTTATTCGATTTAACTAAAAAGATCTCAAAATAACAAATAGTATTAATAACTGGACCTTATGGTCAATGTTTACTTAACTTGCCATACAGAGCTAATAAAACAAATAAACTCTTACAGCGGAACGAGAAAACTTGGAAAGACCAATCAACACGTCCACAGGAAATCGAGTGGAGAACACATCCTAATCCGCGAAGTCTTCATAGCACTCCTTCTCAAAGAAGTCTTGAGAAGCTTGGTGATCTTCAACTGAGCAGCAAAAATTGGAGTCGTGAGCACATCAAGTACCCAGCAAGTCGTAGGAAAATAGTATGCAATTAATATTCATACAAGGTTGGAACAAAGGTTAACTGTATGGTTCTTTTGTAGAAAGCAGTATTGACAATAAATACAATAAATAGATTGAAATATGTAATTGAAAATAATAATAATAAATAAACAATTGCTTTGAAACAACCAGTGAACTTCCCATTCACTTCCCAACATAAACCACCAAGTGAATTACCCATTCATGGACTTCCCATTCACACTCTAACACATTTTATGAAGAAACTCTACCTCTCGTGTGAAATCCCCGAGCACGTCTATAACCGCGGACATGGTTGTTTAAACAGTTTTAACTCTGTAGAGGTTGTATAGCTTTTCTCACAAGAGATAATCATCTTATAATATCCGTCTGACACATTTCCGTAGGTGTGCGAGTAAGTGATAATCACAAGGCCTTTACAAAGCTCCTTCTTAACCCAATTCTGTCCGCTAAGGTTTCAACACTGAATATCTTACCGACCAGACAGGGCCCCCCTCTTGCGCCATCGTGAGTATACGTTTATCCCGCAACTCACGCTTCCAAGACAGAACCAAAATTAAGACATTGCTAATTAGTTAGCCATGTCCATCCCATACCGGCCATGTGGTTGTACGGTTAAGGCCCAGTTTAATAGCGCACAAGATTAAGTCCTTGACAAGTTACTCAAGCGAGTCTACCACAACTTACAACGTGTTAAATCCATACCCTCACTTCACAACCGCTTGCCCAGGCGAAAATCATTTTGTTCAACCAAGACCAATGACATACCCTGCCATGGTATACAAATTTTAACAAAAGTAGCTAACCACCACAATTCTATATCTCATTAAGTCAAATTCAACATTATTTGTATATGTGATAATGAACCCATCGTAACTAAGCTTAACTAAGCATCTATACGATACCCATGTTGGTGATATAAATATGTCCAACTAAAATTATCCATCCTAGGGTGATAAATGATTCATGGCATTCAAATATTCAATGGAGGCATAATGACAACAGGTGATAGCTAATCCCAAAACACTATTTATAAAGATAGCATGCAATTGATATAAAAACAATATACTTTTGAAATCATTGGTTCAATATGATCAAAGGACTACGACTTGCCTTAGCTTTGGCTCTGCTCAGTTACCACACTTGGATCTTCAAAGTTTGCTTCTGCTCCTGCTGCGCGAAATAGATCGTCTAACGAGAGACAAAACAACAGACGAAGCACAAATAAATTCAAATAAAATCCAAAAATAGTAAAACCAACTCTAAAAGAAAGAGCCCAATTTTATATGAATTTAGGAATTTGAATGGATTGTCGGAGTTCGTACGAAGGAGAACGGACTATCAGAATATTTGCTGGAAAAGAAATTGAGAGAGAAAACACTATTTAGATTTTCAGTATTTCCTTTCAAACGAAAATTCCAGATTATGATGTCAGCATGACATCATCAGGGATTTCGATTTTCGGCTGAATTAAATTTCTAAAGGAAAAGGCATGGACCAAGTCTATGGACTGGCTTCAGGTTTATGGTGGACTAGGTGCATGGTTTTGAGTGGATGACAGACGAGACCCGCATGTCATTGGGTTGAGTTGAAACATGCTACATGTGATACCATGCAGTTGATGACTAGGATGACACGCAGGCGCAAAGCTGATGTGGCAGTTGAGGTGGAAGGGGAGGTGGCTGCCACGGTGGCACAGAGAGCAAACAAAAGAGAGATGCTCCAGAGGACATGGCCGGCGGCCGAATAAGATGAAGGGGAGCATAAGGTCAGCCATGACACAAGGAATGCAAAGACCACCTTGGGGCTACCGGAGATCAACGGAAATGACGACAAGACCAAGATGACCGGCGTAGAGAAAAGAGCACAGCGACGGCATCTCAGTGGCGGAGAGAACAAGATAGAGGTGGGGAATGGATGAGGGCAACCTGGAACACAATATGACGCACACAGGGAGGCAAGAGAGCTCACAAAAAGGTAGATCGATAATGGTGGCGATGACCGGAGTTGGGGAGGAAGTGGTCGACGATGGTGAAGGAGTGATCCTTGGGTGAAGGAGATGGCGTCACGACGTAGAACGTCGCATCACGGTTCCAATGGAGAAGACGGCACGGGCGAGGATGCTTTGTGGGCGACGAATTTTGATGACGAAGAGCTTCGATGCGACTCAGTCCTTCGGCACATTACGGTGCAACGAGGATGAACCCGGGGCTGCTGGCTAGGGCAACCAGAAGAGGAACTCAGGGCCCATAATGTGACGCGAGAAGGTGCTCTTATATAGCACAGGAGGAGAGATTAAGAGGAGCACAGTGCGGCCATGGCATGCGAAAACTGAACTCTTGAGTCCGGGTCGGTGTGGAGAAGAAACACATGTGCTCTGACAGCACGGTCCCACCGGCAGTGAGACAAAAAGAAAAAGGAAAAGCTTGACTCGGCTGGGCTGTGGGCACGGAAAAGAAAAGTGCGGGCCAAAGCAAACGGGATGGTGCGGGAAAGAAAAACAAAGGCGGCCTAGCAGGGAAAAGAAAGGAGATGGGCCAGCTCGGGCTGGGCTAAAAGGAAACAGGAAATGGGCCAAAGAGAGGAAATTGAGCGCGAGAGGATTTTCGGAATTAAAAAAGGATTTCTGAATTTAGGAAATGGAGATAAATAAAACTAAGCTCAATCAAATTGCAATTAAATTCCAAAAATTTCTAGAAAATTCCAGAAAATTATCTGGAACACCAGGAACTCAAATAAAGTAACTTTTAATTTAATTGAAGTTTAGATTAATCACATTAAATCTTTTTGATTTATGAAAATTCAAATTAAGCTTTAACTTAACCAGAAAAATTCAAATGGTTATTTTTATTTTTAAAGCTTCAGAAACAAACCAAATTTTGCGATGTTACAGTCAGTAACATTCATTGCTCGAATTTACCCTTTACCATTGAACCAAAGACTGCATTTGTAGAAAAGAATATACGCATTTACGAAGAACACATTGATGAACTAAATGAGTAAATGGACAATGGGTTTCTCTACATGGAGTAGGCAACCTAAAAGAGTCTAAAAGCTGGGGTATATGCAGGCATAAGGAACCATCCTCCTTAAACATCTAAAGCCTTCATATTGTCTACTCCATGCTTGGTAATCAAGATGCAACAACAATCTAAGATCTTGACATGTCCTTCTCCTTGAAAAGAGCAAGCAGAGACACACCAGAGACCTTGAAGAGCTTGAACTGGACACCGAGAATATCACCCACAATGTGCCCCTTACGACCAAATCCAGCAATCAACACCTCGTCATGGTTAATTACATAGAAAAAAAAGGAATTAGTGCATGTGACAAGGTAAGCATTAAAAAACACAGGATAAAGAACATACATTTTCCTCGATGTAGTTCGAGCAACCATCATTTAGCACAAAGCCAGCAATCTTCTTCCCATTCTTCAAAAACTGAACACGAGCACACTTACAGACGGCAGAGTTTGGCTGCTTAGCCTCAACACCACTGCAATGGAGTCATCAAACATTAACTTAAGCTCAAAAAGCAAAGGGCGAGAAAACCATATTTGGTCGTGCGTACATCTTGTCAAGAATATTGCCATTGCCCCTTGGCGTGAGATGGCCCTACAAAGGGTTTCTTTCACTCGTTACCCAAGTGCCTCTTCTTGTATGCCTTGTCAACCCACCTCTGGTTCCTGCGGTGGGTCTTGAGCTTGCGCCCAGCTCCCACACCACGTGTCTTGCTGTGATGGGATTAAAACACCGTTACCACCACTAAAGCAAGATAACAGAACAAGTTCATGGTCTACCACATAACAGTTGACATTGCATCCCAAAAGGCTATGGGCCTGTTTGGATTGGAACCTAAATGAGCCTTACCAAATGTTGGTGTTGCCTATAAAATTTGTCAATCATTTGGATTGGTACCATTTTTTTGGCATGCCAACAAAAATTTGGAAGAGCCAAAATTTCACAGTGCAAAGCTTTGGCAAAGAATGGGTGAGCATTTTGCTAACCCCAATTTTGGCTTACTTTCCTACCAATGTTTTGATGAGGTGGCAGTTGCATTTAATGCATTCTTTTTTGATTAATCAGTTTCAAATAATCATATTTCTTAAAATGAGTATCCGATTTGTGATCCATTTGAATCGTTGTGTTCTTTGTCATTTTATCAACAAAACAAGACCATTGTTGGCATATTTTGGTGTAAAAAAGAATATATATCATGCGGGCCTCATGTGTCGTATTAACTTTTTTTTGACAAATTTTGGTATGGTTATAATTCAAACACATCAATTTCGGTATTGTCCGTGAATTGGTATGACTACAATCTAAACAATATTTTTTCCCCATGTTTTGGTATTATCTGTGTTTTGGTATTATCAAAATTTTAGTTTGACACTTTAAGGTAACGATCCAAACAGCCTCTATATATATCAACGTGCTAGAAAAGAATGGTTGTCCTACACTACAATAAAAAAGTATATACTCTATGAATGCAGCAAGAAAAACGGCGACGAAATGAATACAAGACAGAGCGAGGAGTGACTAAATAAACTAATGGGCATGAGCGACGGTTATGCCAAATGAACAGAGTAATAACTGGTATCTTAGACGTCGAAAACTCGAAATATGGCAGCACTTTGTTGCAACAAATTATTTACAAATCATACCGCAACACTTTGTTGCAACTAGTTAATTACAAATAATGCGGCTAGCACAAACAGATTTGACTACTAAATTAAGGATTATCCCTTTAAATAATATATACAGTAATCATGTGTATGATGTTATGAATATTGTGTTATATATTCATGAGGACCAATGGGCAATAAATATAAGGAGTATAAGGAGATTATGCCATAGATAGATAAGAAAATACAAAAGGCATATAAGGTAATAGAAAAGAATTCATATTCTCACACCCACCTCAAACTCATGGTGGATCATACACACTGAGTTTGGAGAGAAAATACAAATGTTGTACCCTAGTCTGTGGCTTCGTGAAGAAGTCAGCAATCTGTAACTCTGATGGCACAAACTGTAAAGCAAGTACTCTTTTCTGCACCTGTGAGCGAGTGTATGAAGCATCCACACCAATATGCTTGGTGAGCTCATGCTTTACTGGATCACGGGCAATACTGATAGCACCTGTACTGTCAGACAAAAGAGTCATAGGTCCCATCACATGCACTCCAAAATCTGTAAGTAGCCACCTTAACCAAGTAACCTCTACTATTACTGCTGCCATAGCTCTCAACTCAGCCTCTGCACTCGAACGGGAAACCGCAATCTGCTTTTTTGTCTTCAAGGCAATCAGGGAGGAGCCAAGAAAAACACAGTAAGTAAAAAGAGAACGACGATCAGAATGATCACTAGCCTAGGTCGCATCGGAGTACACCTGAAGCTGTAGTGAGGTGGAGCTAGGAAAAAAATGTTGGAAGTATGCCCTAGAGGCAATCATAGAGATGATTATATTTCTTTATGTTCACAATATTGGATAAATGTTATTCTGTTCCATGAATGAATCATCAGTTATGAAGATTAAATGAGTATGTGACTTGTTGGTGAAACTCTTTTTAACTTGTGATGATGTCGTTCTAAAAGTATCCCTGGTCGAAAGTCACTGGTGACTCTACGACAGCACATGCATTGATTGATGACCATGTTTCACCGGTCATGGATATAGGGATATCGAATCGATAATGTGGACACGTGTTAGAGAACATGGTGTTAGATAAGACCTACCTTGAGACACTATTGAGATTGTTATGATTCTATGTGTCGTTAGTTGGTCTCAAGCAATGATGATGTATAATCCTTAGACCTGAGATCAACATGGTTTCCTACATGTGTAATAGCACTCTTAGGGATTGCCAAACGCTACTAAATCGGGTGGTTATAAAGGTAGCTTTGGGTATGCTATGAAACATGCAGAGGGATGTGGTGGTCGGATATGTGATTTGCCCCTCCTAACATAACAGGAGAGATATCTCTAGGCCCCTCGAAGTGGTCGGATAAAGAAAGTGCATGGCCATGCTACTGGTGGTCGAAGAGTTTGACCACATAAGGTTATTCGATACTCGATCGAGAAAGTATTGAACACCCATGGATGACACAACATCTCACCGGAGTTCAACCAGATATCGTGAGGCAAAGGAGAATATATGAGTAGGTAAAGTTAGTTCGACCGATTCGGATCGGTCGTATGGAGATACAAGCAAGTCGTAGACTGGTCGAACGTAATCACAGAGTGGTCGAAACCAAGTCGTAAGGAGTTACGAGTTGGTCGTGATCAAATACAAACTGGTCATATAGAGATAGGACCTGGTCGTAAGTGATGAGGACTTAGTCGTAGATCATATTGCATTAAGGTTTGTCCGATATAATTTGTGTGTATTCGGGAATCGTTATGTCCTGCTAGGAACCGCTACGACTCGTGGTCGGAAAGGGTTTCCGAGTCACATCGAACTACACATGAACCTAACGGGTTACACACTTAACGGGTTGGAACAAACCAGTACGAATACGATTCGTAAAGCGTGTTTGGATAGGATCCGTCATGGACACTATATAAGGAGATGCATGAGGCTGTTGGGATGAGAGAGTTGACGTGAGTTGCCCTACCAAACCCTAGCCGCCATCTTCTTGAGAGCCTCCCGTGCGATTTGGTGCTAGCACACCGCGCATTTGTTCCTTCCACGGGCGTGTGGATACCATAGAGGCGCTTCTCGTTGTTGCGCTTAAGGGCGATCGCGATCTTTGCAAGGAACTGCAGAGGTCTTTGGAGAGACGATCAACTCACGAGGACGCCGGACGATCGACCACGACCATCATCAACGTCTTTGGATCGCCGGACGATCGACTACGACGATACATCGACGCTCTTCGTCGGACCAGGCTGCTCCGACGCTTCTTCCGCTGCTCTGCGCGTCTAGTGGTAACGATCTGTGATCATCTTCTTGCTTGGCTTCCTGGTTTACGTGGTAGAAATTTTGATTTGTCGCTATCGTAGCCTACCCGTATCCCTTCAAAAAATAAACGAATGAGATAGTCCCACGCAAGTAGCGAAGAACATGAAGAAGGTGGCTGTAGTGAAGATGGGTAGGACGAGCCATGAACTGACTCAAGATATGAACAACATAAGCAATATCTGGACGAGTACTCACAAGATACAACAAACTCCCAATAAGATGACGATATCGAGTAGGATCCTCAAGAAGATCACCATTAGTGGTACGAAGCATGCGAGTGTCAGTCAGACCACACCGATCAAGAAGATCCTGGATATACTTCTGCTAGGAGAGGTAGTAGCCCCTAGGCATGGAAGAGACTTTAATCCCAAGGAAGTACGTAAGAGAACCAAGATCAATCATCAAAAACTGCTCACTGAGATGCTTCTTCACATACGTGATGAATGAGGAATCATCACCAATGATGAGCATATCATCAATATACAGAAGAAGCAGTGTCCTACCCTGAGATGAGACATGGACAAAAAGAGCAGGATCGTGGGAACTAACAGTGAAACAGATAGCAGTAATTAGTGAAGTAAAATGCGCAAACTAGGCATGAGGGACCTGTTTGAGGCAATAAAGAGCACGACAAAGATGACAGGCGTGCCCATCAGGAACAGAATACCCAGGTGGTGGCTGCATATAGACCTCCTCATTCAAAACATCATTATGAAAATCATTCTTAACATCCAGTTGAGAGATAGACCACCGGCGAACAGAAGCAACCGTAACAAAAGTGCGAACAGTGGTCATATGAGCAACAGGGGCAAAAGTCTCATCGTAGTCATGACTGTACTCCTGCTAAAAGCCACGAGCCACAAGATGATCCTTGTAGCACTCGATAGTCCTATCAGACCGGGTCTTAATCTTGTACACTCACTTGCACGTGGTAGAACGAGCATGCACATGTGTCTGTACAATATCCCAAGTCTTCGTACATCGAAGAGCATCAAGCTCCTCTGTCATAACAAGCTACCACTCAAAATGAGGAGCAGCTTTACGATAAGAACTAGGCTTAGTGACAGAGAGAGCATGAGCTATTGGAGCAAATCCAAGATGATCAGGAGGTCAAAGTGATGCCCGGTCACGAAGGACGTAACGGGGAGCATCATCAAGAGGATCAGATGTGGGTGTCGGCAAAATACCCGGAGAGGAGACTGGTGAAGGATGAGGACACCGAGAGTAGTGAATACCAACAAGAGGCGGTGTTGTAGGAGGTAGCACCGGATGTACAGAAGGAGTCGGGACCGCGGCCGATGGCTTCGTGCAGCGGCTAGACGAGGTGGCTGCAGCTGCGCTGCCCGATCTAAGTGGTGACGGCAGAGGCGACCGGCCAGGCGAGGCAGTGTCGGGTGACGGCCTCGGGCAACATCACAGCTGTGGACTCCAGTGGTTTCATGCGGTGGCGGTGGCGGCTTCGGGTGATGACTGCACGGCGGTGGCCTAGTTCAGGCAGCGGTAGCGATGGTATTCGACGACGACGGCAGCAGTGGTGGGATGGCAGCACAAGGAGCTAGGTTAGTGCCCTATCTCTGATACCATGTTATGAATATTGTGTTATATATTCATGAGGCCCAATGGGTAATATATATAGGGAGTACAAGTGGGATATGCCATATACAGATAAGGAAATACAAAAGATATATAAGGAAATAGAAAAGAATTCATATTCTAACATATGGTACCATGCATAACCTCCTAGATCCAAGCATTTGGATAAAAAAAAACATTACACAGCAACAACAGATTAATATCGCATACAGTAATCATAGGCATGAAGGGGGCCAGGGCTCTAGGAGCCAGCAGGCGTAGGGAGATGGGAGGCGCCTTGACTAGGGGCAGCGGCGGTGGCGCCTGGGTGGAGCCATGGAGGGGAGCAAGAGCGAGGAGAGGAGGAGACCGTGGGGGAGGAGAGGGAGGAGCGAGCGTGAGGGGAGGAGGCGAGCGTGGGGGAGGAGCCGTGGGCGAGTGGAGCGGTAGTGGCACATAGGTCAAGCGAGCGATAGGGAAAAGGGGATTGAATTGCGATGGCGGCGGGGGAGGGAGGCGGCCGAGTGCTGCGCGCGAGAGGAAGGATATGGAGTAGCAACCGCGAGGGGAGGAGGCAAGCGTGGGGGAGGAGACGGAGGAGCCGTGGGTGAGCAAAGCGGCAGCGGCGACGAGGGAGGGAGGCGGCCAAGTGCGGCGTGCTAGAGGAAGGAGAGAGAGCGAGGGGAGGATGTGAGCGCGGGAGAGGAGAAGAAAGAGCTGTGGATGAGCAGAGCGGTGACGGGGATGGGGGAGGGAGGTGGTTGAGTGCGGCGCGTGGGAGGGAGAAGCGAGCGTGATGTGAGGACGCGAGCGTGGTAGCGGCCGACTACGGTGCGCAGGGGGGGGGGACCTAGGGTTAGGGGTGTGGAGCAGTGGAGTGGAGGTGGGGTGGGAAGATCTAGGCCATCTGTGCCGAACCTGCTATCCAATGGTTTTGCACCTGTCCAATTAAGACCGTTTGATGGAGATCCGACGTTTGCCGATAGCCGAGACCGGACCTTAACGTAATTACGAGAACTGGAAGGGGGTTTTTCGAGAAAATGGCGATGTGGATGCTCCCTGACCACACCATTCCTTGCAGCTTTAGATAGGAAAAGGATATCGAGAAGTGCGAAGCTATGAATGTTCACTACAGCAAAACTGGCTCGTAGAGACGACTTGTTTGTATAGTAGATGCGCTTTTTTCCGCCCCTAGGTGTAAACGTCTTCTCATGTATCGTCGCTATGACAGTAGTGACATTTTTCAAGCGTCTCTATGGGATATGCGACGTTATGTAGAGACGTTGCACTACGCCTCAACAAATAAGATATAAAAATATGTGCACTCTTGTAAAGGTTAATACTCGAACTCAAGACCTCATGAGAAATACTTCTCTTCACTACTACAAAACAAAGGCTATAGTAGACGCCCCATCACATTTTCCTTTGGAACCGCCTGCGTATTAAATCTGTCGAACCTGCGGTGGCGCGGCAACCTATCACGAGCATGTATTTGTTTAGAACCATCTGTGATATTTGCGTATCACGAGCGGTTTTTAGTCGAAACAAATCGTGATACTAGGCTTCACTGAGCGATTTTAATAAAAACCGTCGTGATATTGCATATCACGAGCGGTTTTTACCGTCAGTGATAACCGCACTGTTATCACAGACCAACAAATATAGGCGGTTGAAGCTATGCGTGATGACTGATTCGAACCGTCTGTGATGTGGCTTCCTGTAGTAGTGCTTAGACTTGCCAGACTAGTCACCTCAACCTCATAACCTCATATGTTTAGTTGTGTGTTGCAATATTATTATGTAGTTCTTTTAACACATATCAATCACCGAAAAAATGCCTATAGAGAGTTGAAAAGCGTCTAAAAAAAATGTCTTTACACAACATAACCTTTAGGTGAATTAGAGAACGCATTAAAAACGTCTATATAAGATAAAATTCTATATGTGTCTTGAAAACGTCTCAAAACAGCCTCTAGTACACAAAATTTTGGGACGATTTTTAAAGTGTCTCTAAAAAGCACCTGTAAACTATATAACTCCTTATTTTAGAGATAAATTAAAAAACATTTAAGAAAAACGTCTCTACGAGAGATTTTCTTGTAGTGGTTTAACAACCAGTTCCCTCTCTATGTGAAGAATACTGTTTGGATGTACCGGGACTATCCATATTGAGTTTAGTCCAATTTCCACGAGGATAACAAGGATCGAAAAAAAATAAATTAGTCAGAACGATATGCAGCATGATATAGGGCACAAGTCACACAACAGTAATGTATAGGGTGTTTGGTTCGAGGAATCACCTAATCTAAGAATGGGTTGGTCCATTATGAGATGATCCTATGAAATTTAGTGGGATGATACCATCTCTTTTTTTGTACTAACATTGTGCTTACAAGGGATGAGGTGGAGACGAACCAACCTATTCTATTCCTTGAACCAAACTAATGAGTTAGGTTCGGAGCTAAGATCGAATGGTCCATTCATCATCTGGTCCCTAAAACCAAACACCCTATAAAGCATCGCGTTAATCTTAGTCATAAAATTTGAACTCCAGACTTGGACAACAGTTTCTTCTGCTTTGTATTTTTTTCTTTTTTAGGAAGATTCATCATATTTCTCAAAAGCAGGAATACGGTTAGTCTTAGCCAAAATGTCGGCTCACCGAAGTTCCCTTTGGAATTTGGAATTTTTTCCCTAAATCCTGCGAAAATTGAAATGCTTTTTGTGAAAATCCTACGAAATTATCATGAAATTCATGTGTTCCCAACATGCCCTAAGCCATTGGCACCACTATATACTTACATAAGCTTATTTCACACATACGTGAGCTATGAAATTAGCTTTACTACTAAAAGTTTGTATCCCGTTGAGATGGTTTGGAAGATAGTATCCTAATCTGTTGGACTGGAACGACAACCAGAGAAGGGGTATGAATAGGAGCACTACTTTTTTTGGACCCTGATGGTGTTCAACTTCTTCTTCACCCCAGTAGCTGTGGAATCTATGAAGATCATAAACACAAGAACAACGGAAGTCATGCGTTGAACCTAAGAATCCCTGAGGCAAAATACCTCCACATAGCACAGTGCCAGTCTGACCGCCTAACCTGGCTAGTTTGACCACATAGCAAACAGTTTGACTGCCTGACATGGCCGGTCTAACCGCCGAATGCCTGAACAGCACCCCGCAAGGATCACAAATCGACCTAACTTTTAATTTGTTGATCCAAACCGCTTGAGATTACAACCATAGCTCATCAAGAAGGTTAGGAACCTTTTCCAATTGATGATTGGGAAGATCAAAGCCAAGATTCCACAAATTTCTTAAATGAGATCAAGAAGGCATAAGAACCGAGGAAATTTGAACTGTGATCCAAAAACTTGTCCATGGGTGGATGATGGTCTAGATGACCCTAGTTGGTTCTAACAAGCTAGATCATAGCAAAAGACCAAAAGAAAACTAAATGAACACACAAAATCCCATAGGCATCAAAGAGAGACCAAGAACAAGAGAGAACTCATTTAAAAGCAAATCTTGCTTGGATTGATGCAAGAGATTGCTACATTACAGCCACTCCACCATGGAGGACAAAACTTCAACACTTAAGCACTCAATCAATCCATCTCCCTCAAACCCTAGCCTCCTTTATTTCTACTTTTTCTAAATCACAAATTAAGGTTTCTTCTTGGAAGGGTTCAAGAGGTGCAAATCTTGCACCCCTTCCTTTTATAGTGAAGGCTAGTCAAGAGAGAAAACCTTATCAAGTGCTCATTAAGCCCACACATAAATGGGTCTATACTTACGCAGGCTTCTCAAAGCGGATGACGAACCAGGTCTCCTGAATCCGTCTCTTTGTGATCTTCATCTTCTTTTGATCTAAATCACCTCTCCTTTCGCCATCTTGCGTCGCAGTTTCTCCAAAGGTCACTAGCCCGATATTTTGGCGAAGATACCAAAATACCCATTCTCGATCATTCTTTGAAGACTGAGTCTAATTGTCGTGAAGCAATCCCATGCTTCGTCTTGTCTAGGTTGATCAATGACTCTCTTTATGTCAGCAAGTCTCTCCCATCCAGTTCCCACCGGAACAACCATGGCACTTGCACCGCCCCTCGTGCCACTTGATGCAACCTGTCGCACCGAACCTCCCGTTCGGTTGTTCTTATCCATTTTGTGTTATGCTTGAGTCCAATAACTTCACCTAACATCCTTAATCGTTCTGGACCTCAGCTCTCCTAGCCTAGTCCGGATTACTCTTGCTGTTGACCGTCGTTAACTACAAGCCACATGCACAACAATAGACCAAGAAATCCACGTTAGCTAAAACATGCATTATGCAACATATATGCATGGAAACACATAACTTTGCCCAATCCCACGAAGTTCACCGCCGTCCCAGCACATGGACAATCTCTAGCCGACCAAATCGCCGCCCATGGCTGGTCTGACCACCCCCTAGTCGGTCAGACTAACCACCGATCTGACCGCCAACTAGTGGCCGATCAGACTACCAACTAGTGGCCGGTCAGATCGCTCAAGACTTGGGCAAAATTCCAAGTCACCAAAACTGCACCCTCTCTGAAATTTTTAAACTCTATCTAGTTTTAGCTCGAAACTCTAATTCCAATAAGACCAAGTGCAAACACATCCTCTCACCTACCTTCACACCTGATTTGTGCCCGATGTCTAAAATTCATAGTTTGACTTTTCGGCTGGTTAGACCGCCCCATGTGGCCGGTCTGACCGCCGTGCCCCTGGCTGGTCTGACTGCCACCCATGACCGGTCAAACCGTCGGCATTGGCCGGTCCGACCACCACCATGGCCGATCAGACTACCGAAAACTTTTCTGAAAACGAGAGTTTCTTTAAACGCCTCGATGTTATTGCCAATTGTTTAGTACACTAAGATTAGGAGAATGTCTCCATGATATCCACGTAATCAAATTCCGAAGAATCTGAATTGTTTCGTGTAAAATTCACATGCACTAACTACCATATTAAAAAAAAAACATTACCAAGTGGCGCCTAAAATTCGCTTACGAAGTCGGACTGTGTTGAAAACAAAACGAGAAAAACGTTAATCGAAAGATCAGCCCAGCAAAATCTCCAGCCCAAGTTCAGTTGGCGGGTTACCTGGGCCCAGTATAGTTTACTAGGCCTTTGCTTGGGCTTTCACTCGCAAGATACGTACACAGTGACACGGTGGCAGAAGTCACAAAACCACCCTACACGTGACGCCGCCGCCACCACGCGAACAAAGAATGGCCACCGCCGACTGGTCTGTCCTCCCGCTGGATCTCCTCATGGACATCCGCGGCCACCTCGGACTCCTCGACCGCCTCGCCTTCGCCGCTGTGTGCTCCGCATGATGCGGTGTTTGCAAGCCGGGGGGACGTCTTCGGCTCCTCGGGCGGGTGGCTCGTCACGGGCCTCACGGCCGACGAGCTGGCGCGGATGCACCTCCTCAGCCCGGTCACCGGCGAGCAGGCCGCTCTCCCGGCCATCGCCACCATCCCCTTCTTCCACGAGCTCAACTTGGGCCGCGTCTTCAAAGTGGAGATGGATCAGTTCCGGCTGTTCCGGTCCGGCGGCTCGCCGCACGGCGGCTTGGGGTCGAGCAAGTACACGTTCAACGGCGACGAGATGCGCCAGTGCCTCTACCACAAGGTCGTCCTCTCCGCCTCCCCGCGCCCCGGCAGCTACTCCTCCAATCTCATCATGTCCCAGCAGTTCGGCGCTCCGGCCTTCGCGACGGCGGGGACGACGCGTGGAGGCTGGCGCCGTCGCGCGACGGCGTCGAGGATGCCACCCACCACAGTAGCCAGTTCTACTCCATCACCTTCTCCGGCGGCGTCGAGGCGTGGGACCGCGTCGACGGCGCCCGGGCGCCGTGGACTTCACGAGCAGGGTGGTCGCGTCGGGGCTGCCAGACGGCGACGACTACCTGTACCGCAAATACCTGGCCGCGGCGCGGGACGGGAGGCTGATTGTATTGATCAAGGCGTGGTACAAGAAGGACGACGACCGAGACCGCCCGTCAATGCTCCTGTACGAGGCCATGAAGAACACGAACGACGACGGCCCTCCGCCCGTGTGGTCGAATTTCTTCAAGGTGCGGGTGCTCGACGACGAGGACGGACAGGGACGGCGGTGGGAGGAGGCGGCGGACATCGGCGAGGCGGCACTGTTCGTCGGGGTGAACAGCTCGGCGTGCGTGCCGACGAGGGGGCGCCCGGGGATCAGGGCCGGCTGCGTCTACTTCACCAACGATGAGAATATGGTGCGGGTGGCAAAGCGCAAGGAGGAGGCGCTGGACGTCGGCTTGCACAGCCTCAGGGATGTGACGGTGGACCAGATCGAGTCGCTCGCGCCGCACCAGAGCTGGCTGCCGCCGGCGTGGTTCGCACCGTGCTGCGTCGCGTGTGTGAGAGCTGGAACGAACGCTCGATGTGCACTCGGCTGGATGAACAAGGACTCGCGAATGAAACACAGAATGGACGTGCGACAACTCACGTCTTTTCCTTGCTGCTGTTATCTCTTACGGTTTTGCTAGTTTTAAGTTGTCTGAAATTTTCTTAAGTTTAAGTCACTTGTTGTGATCATTGGATTTGTGTAGAGATTGATATGTCATATGATTGGATATTGATCCAATGAATATCATATTATTGGATATTGATCCAATGGATGAAAAATATGCCTTATACTTAAGAAATTTTCAAACAACTTATAAATAGATAGTCCCTATAAGAAAAAGCATTAAACAAATTGGTTACATGCAACAAGCATTAAGTGCACACGTCCTCCCGTTGGACTCGGGCACACCACTCATACTCTGCATGCATGCGAACTTCAAGCAAACAAACTAGCAAACTGCATAACAAACTAGCAAAGTGCCCTCTGGGATACTCGGACTCAACTCACGCCACTCCACTAACATACGACTATTCCCAAAATACATGCATGTGCACACACAACTGCTGGCTTCACTTGACTACCGATCTGCTCACTTCGCTACCGATCTGTCCACTACGCCATGACGCCACACATGCAATTCTCTTGGACTTAACCTACTACTATGACTCTATACGGCAACAAGGTTATGCAACATAAATAAACAATGAACAAATAATCAACAAGATTAGTTCCAACAGCGTGAACAAAGTACACACAACTAAGTCGATCGCTCAAGTGATTCACGACAGATGAGGTGGCTAAACCATGCATCATTACTCAATTAATAGGCCCTTATCAAGAAGGGAAAATATCCCATGGTAGCATTTATCTTTGTGTAAAACTCTATTGATGATCGCTCCAAGTGGATAGTACGTGTTCTACTTGCTAAAATCATGAATCTTGATTGCTCGTTATTGAGTCTAATTATTGTTAACATGATCTTAAATTCTTGAGGCTAAGAGCTTGTACAACGGTTCCACCTAGGTTGTCTATAGCCAATTCCACCTCAGATATGTGCTTACCTAGAGGATAGGGGAGGAGAGAGAGATGAGGCCATCGACAATGGAGTAGATGACTTCAACGCGTGAACCAAGACACGAAAAGACGGCTTTGACGCTGTTGTATGGGGTTCATCTACAACTCACACGATTTTGTGGGCCTAGGTGTTGAGGAAACCGCCACCATGCCCCCAAAGGTGAGGGCGACAGGGACAATGTGTCATAGCCCTGTTGGCAGTGATCGGACAGAAGAGGAGGGAACGATCGGACAAGGGGTGATCGGACGGATAGAACCAGACGGGACGATTGGGCGGACATAACCAGATGGGACGATCGGACAATCAGCAGTAGTGGGCTAACTGGGCCGTGGAGTGGATTCGATTACTTGGGCATGTAGCGGCGTTTAAATATAGGACTGTGAAACCTAATAGAGTATCATTGAGAAGAATCTTTTTGTTGGCAGCGATCGGATAGAAGAGGAGGGAACGATCGGACAAGGGGCGATCGGACGGACAGAACCAGATGGGACGATTGGACAGACAGAACCAGATGGGACGATTGGACAATCAGCAGTAGTGGGCTGACTGGGCCATGGAGTAGATTCGATTACTTGGACATGTAGTGGCGTTTAAATACAAGACTGTGAAACCTAATAGAGCATCATTGAGAAGAATCTTTTCTGTTATCCCTGTTCCCCTTTCTTCTTCGTTCTTCTTCTGCGTTTCTGTTATCTTCCCTATGTACTTCTGAACTCAAAACTCTTATTGAATGAAAGCAGTATTTCGGCCTCAAATGAAATAGACTCGCAACGTATATGACATATGGTATCAGAGCTTCGTCGATCCCTCGTTGATTTCTCTCACTCTCTCGGCTTTGATATGTAATTTCCGGGAGGGGGGCACCGACCGCCCTCTAGGCTTGATCGGTATAAGACCTGCTCCTAGTTGGATTGGCTTGGAGGAGAAAGCACAACAGCACTAGCGAAACGTGGCATTCAGGTTGTACAAGTAGTAGAAGCGATGGAAGCAATGGAGAAGAGGTTGAAGGAGCTCTTGTCTCAGATGAAAATAGAAATGGTGGCTGAGGTGAAGAGAGCGACTGGAGAGCAGTTGGAGGTGGTAGACCGAAGGCTTGAATAGCAAGGAGAGCGACTGGATCAAATGCAGATGAAGGTTAACTTATCTCTCGAATCCATAGGGAAACTCCAGCAAGAACAAGTACAAGTTGCAAAAGTCATGAAAGGGTCAGTTCTCCCCCAATCATGATTCCGGCGCGAGATGGGCAGGGAATCATGGAGTAAGACCTACCACAGTGCAGGTACCACCTCCTTCATAGACATCGCAGACATCACAAACATCACCGTGTATCTCTTTCCCCCCTCCCATACCCATAGTCATGGAGGTACCCGAGATCAACAGGGCTAATGAGCCCGGAAGAAGAAATTAGATTCTGAAAATGGATTTTCCAAGGTTTGATGGCACTGATGCTAGGATTTGGGTTGACAAGTGCCAAACGTTTTTTTGCCATGTATCAAATCCCTGAAGAATTTCGAGTAGCAGCTACAACTGTGTATTTGGAGAATAGTGCAGCACATTGGTACCAAGCATATAAGTCAGTAAATATACGGCATAATTGGGAGCAGTTCCAGCAGGCCGTGTTGTCTGAATTTGAAGTGAACACACACAGCAACAAGATGAGGGAAATGTTGCAGTTACGGCAAAAAGGAACAGTAGAGGACTATAAGAAGAAATTTGAACAATTAGTGTATCACCTCTGGTTGTTTGACAACGCCATTAGTGACACTATGTTAGTTACACAGTTCATCCTGGGATTGAAGGATGAGCTGAAAGCTGCGGTTGAAATTCAGATTCCCACGACAGTCAGTCAAGCAGCTGCTTATGCCATGGTACAAGGAGTGCTGGAGAGAACCAAAAGAGGGGCTCAAAGAGGAGGTCCATGGAGAGATAATCTTGGAGCTAGAAGCAGAACAGAAGGGAAGGGACAATTTGTTTTGGGAGAATTATGGAGAGCAAGACAACTAAAGGAGTACAGGAGAACCAATGGGTTGTGCTATGGATGTGGGGAGAAATTTACCCCTCAACATGACTGCCCAAGAAAAAGGCCGGCTCAACTCCAGGCCATGGAACTTGAGAACAACCGTGAGGTATTAGCAGATGATGTTTTGGATAGTCTGGTGACCACTGAAGGTCAGGAAGATGAGGGTATGCACATTTCTCTGAATGCTTTAACATGTGAATCTCACCCAAAAACATTGAGGTTAAGAGCCCTAGTAGGAAACCAGGTTATGCTCATGCTGTTGGATTCAGGGAGCTCACACAGTTTCTTGAGTAATACTTTGGTGCTGAAATTAGGAAGTAAACGAAGGCAATTTGTTATGCCATTGCCAGTTAAGGTGGCAAATGGAGACGTACTACAGTGAGCAAGTAAAGTACTCAATTTCGCATGGTGGATACAAGGTTATACATTCCAACAAGATATGAAAGTGTTAGAGCTTGGGGGTTATGATGCTGTATTGGGAATGGATTGGTTGGAAGGAAGGGGAGAGATGATATGCCATTGGAGTCACAAATGGGTAAAATTTCAATATCAAGGCCAGCTTATTCAGTTACAAGGAGTTACAGATACAACTTCCTCTGAATTACAAGAATTGTCAGGGAACACATTGATGAAACTGTATAGTGGAAATGAGATTTGGGCTACGGCTATTCTGGAATCAGTAGCAGACATCCCGATTGGCGAAATACATGCAGAAGTCCAAACTGTGATACAACAATATAGCAATGTTTTCAAGGAACCAACTCACCTACCTCCTCATCGAGTTTTTGATCACACCATTAATCTTCAGCAGGGAGCTGCTCCTGTCAACAGTAGACCCTACCGGTATTCTCCCCAATAGAAAAGTGAAATTGAGAATCAAGTCACCGAAATGATAAAATATGGGTTAGTCACACCAAGCATGAGTCCTTTTGCATCACCTGTACTATTGGTTCGCAAAAGGATGGGAGTTGGCGTTTTTGTGTTGACTATAGAAAATTGAATGCTTTGACAGTGAGGAATAAATTTCCTATACCAGTGGTGGATGAGCTCTTAGATGAGTTAGCTGGCACAACCATCTTTTCCAAATTGGACTTGAAGGCGGGTTATCATCAGATTCGCATGGTTGAGCAAGATGAGCATAAGACTGCGTTTAAAACACATCACGGGCAATTTCAATTCAGGGTTATGCCATTTGGATTAACTAATGCTCCAGCCACTTTTCAATGCTTGATGAACTCTATATTTGCTGGGTATACAAGGAAGTTTGTGTTGGATTTTATGGATGATATATTGGTTTATATTCAAACTTTGGATCAGCATGTGGAACATCTCACTTTAGTGTTTCAAGTGTTGCAGCAGCATCAGCTCTATGTCAAGCGAAGTAAATGTTCTTTCACTCAAAAGCAATTAGAGTATTTGGGCCATATAATTTCAGACAAAGGAGTAGCCATTGACCCTAAGAAGACACAAGCAATGGTGCAATGGCCTACACCTACTTCTATCACTGAGTTAAGTGGGTTTCTAGGCTTAACAGGATATTACAGAAAATTTATACAAGGGTATGGAATCCTGGCCAAGCCCCTGACCATCTTGTTACAAAAGAAAATGTTCTGCTGGTCCAATGAAGCTCAGACTGCATTTGAAGCCTTGAAGCATGCAATGAGTAGTACTCCAGTTCTTGTCTTACTAGATTTTGACAAGCCGTTCTGCATTGAGACCGATGCATGTAACACTGGCATTGGTGCAGTGTTAACCCAAGAAGGGCATCCAGTAGCATACCTTAGCAAGGCTTTGGGAGTCAACAATCATAAGTTGTCAATTTATGAAAAAGAGTTCTTGGCTGTGGATAAATGGCGACAATACTTGTTGCAAGGTCCTTTTGTGATTAAAACAGATCACAAGGCACTTTGTCACTTGGAGGATCAAGTGCTTACATCCGAACTACAAAAGAAAGCCATGACCAGACTGGTTGGATTGCAATTCAAATTTCAATACAAAAAAGGTATCGAGAACAAAGCAACGGATGCTTTATCCCGGGTTGGACATGTGTTTTCTCTAAAAGCCATTTCCATGGGTCAACCGGTGTGGATCCAAGAGGTTCTCAACTCCTATGTGGTGGATAGTAAGGCTCAGCAGTTATTGACTCAGCTAGCAGTTGTAACACCCTGGCCATGCGGAAACCAAGATGTTACCTAAAAGACTAACATACAACAACAATACGGAAGAATTTAAACCATCTTTCAAACAATAACATAAAAAGATCAATATCTAGTAGAATGAATATAAGAATTGAATCATAATTCGTCAACAAATCAATCTCAAACATCCAATCAGATTGAGTCAATTATGATAACATTATCAAGAGTCTATACGAAGTTCACTAATCCATTACTAATCCAACCATACATGAAGGATGATAATATCAACCATCAACCAAACATTCATTCATGAATGACCAAATGCTAATAATCAACGCTATCACAATTTATCATTTCTCAATAAAAGTACATGATTTATCAATTGAGCACAAATCTACTTAAGAAGTCTTCTCTTTAACAACTAAGTTAAAGTAGTCCAACCTTACTAAGCTCAACCAGATAATGATAAAAAAGCAATATCTAAAGAATCACTAACCAATCAAGCAGCGAGGATGATAAAATAATCAAAATCAAACCGCCTAATCTATCGAATGAACTTAAATGGCGAAGAATTTAGAACTTAGATGGATTGTCCATGCTCACAGACAAAATCACCCACCACGAATGATGGTCACAAAATTGAATCTTAAGTAATTATCAAGAATATGAATTGTGGATAATTGGACTAATTTATTCGTTGTGGTTGGTGTTTATGTGACGTGCACCATGTCTACCCCTTCCCATGCATGTCGCTGCCTCGATAGGTACCAAAAAAGCACAACACAGCAAAAGTGAGTCCACGACTCAGCAAAGTGCAATAGTAAATCAAACATAGCATCACAAGCAGTAAAAGGGAATAGACAATCCCATCATGAATAACAACATTATATACCACAAATCCATCTCTTATGATAGCATCATAAGTAGTCAAAGGGAATAGACAACCCCATCATGAACAACAACATTATATACTAATCAAACAAGTCCATATCTTATGCAGAAATGCAATGAACATGTCATGAATACACCTTCTTCACTTCTTTGCAATTACCGGTAATGCCGAGTAGTGTATTCGTCGATACATACTCAAGGCCTGTGCCCTCTAGGAATAGGGATACAAAGCCCACACTTCACGAGTGTAGGGACCAGGCCCGTCCAAGGCATGACGGGGATCCAATACATTCCCAAGGCATGTGCCCTCTAGGCACAGGGATCCAATAAAACAATCCTTGGCTACCACGTAGTCCAAGGTTCAGAAATGAATATAGTGATGCAAATTGAACGCACAATAACAACACATCATGAAGATTGTAAATGCTCATCAACATTATCAAGCAGTAAGCATCATCAATAACTATGGCATTTAGGCTCATCAACATTACCAAGCAGTAAGCATCCTCAATCAACTATGGCGCTTATGCTCATCAACATTACCAAGCAGCAATCATCATTAAACTGTGGCATTCATCAAGTAGGAAGTATAACAACTCATTAATACTACTTGCACTTGCCTCCACCGTGAGACAGAAGACAAAAGGCAAAACGCTCTAGCATTGGGGTTCACCACCACTTGGCAACCAAGAATGATACTAGGCATCAATCAACCGTACATAACAAGTCCCTAATTGCAACACTCTACAACGTTTTCCCATAACCCAAGTTTAAGCACTTGATCTACTCAAGCTAGACAACATGCTAAACAGAAATCTATTCTGGACAGTAGTAAAGAAATAGTCATGCTACTAACAATTCATCCTCTGAAATTTGTAGCAAATGCCAAGGAAATGCTACTGAGTCTGCATCAAAATCTTGAATATTTGAAGCAACTTCCTTTCTCAAACCAAGCTTATCAATAAACCAACTCCAGATGCCACTACTTCTTTTGCTAAAGAGTGGATAGACTGTCTATCATCAAGATAGGAAATAAAATGCACTACTTCATTATTATACGAATTGCTTGGCTTTGAGCAGCTAAGGAACTAATACCACTCCCATGTTGCATAGCAAAAACATTCAGACATGGGTACCTCTGTTGAGGGTATTTCAATCTTTCAAAAGTGGCTAAATGTTTGCTGTGGATGTTTAATGTTTCACAAGATTGATACACCTGAACAAGATATACTACTCCTTGATTAAAGGTGCTCCAAATGCCATTCATGGTGTTCAACCAACAATGGTTTTGTCCTTCTTGACTCCCAAACGCGGATTTGACGAAATGTAAGAGTTCAGACTGCGAGGCGGGAGTGTTAGGCTCACCTGAGGTGGTGGCTGTGGAGCTCCCGGAGCTCAAAGCGGCGTGATGCACCGCCATCATCGCAGAACATAACAAAGGCACGTTGAGGTCACCATCTGCATTTCACTAGATGTCAGCAAGGAAAGTCAGGAGAAAGCAAACCACACAATGCAGAGGCAAAAGAAGCGGTGGAGCTATAGGATCTGTGCGACGGTGGGTGGAAGAAGCACCGATCTTCTAGGTGCGCCCAAGAGCAGCGTCAGCGTCTAGGCCAGCGGGCCTCTTCTTCTTCTTGCGCTAAAGGGAGGGGTAGCTACACAGGAGCTTGCCGGACCGACGCGACAGCTGCTGTGGGTGAAGAAGCGGCGCTGGACCGGCGGCCTGGCACGGGCTTGAACCGGACACGGGGCCGACCGAAGGAGGCGCCGACGGCCGAGTTTAAGCGGCGGCAGACCTTGTGAAGTCGAGGCAAGAAGAATGGCGGCCGTGGTCGAGAGGAGGAGCAGACTAGGAGCTAGAGGAGAAGGCACGGGAGGAGCGCTTAGGCGGGCAGACGCGGGCAGTGTGGGTCTTGTGCAGCGGCGGCAGCAGTGCAGAGACGGAGGGCGAGGTAGTGCGGGGAGGAGATGCCTTGCGCAAGCGTCGGTCGAGCGACAATCTTCCGGGCGGCGGCTCCATGTAGCAACAAAAGAGGAGACGACGGCGGTTGTGCATTTGGCAGGGGCAAATATGCCTGGCTTGGGGTGGCCGCAGCAAGGGGAAAAAGACAGGGCAGCTAGGGTTTCACCTCCATCTGGTCCTCTTTAATGCTAGTCAGCCCCCCACATGGGCCACAAGGCCATGGGCCGAAGGCCCAGGTTTCTTTCCAAACCCAAAATTTCTAAAATTCAACTAAATAATTTAATTAATTTCGTCTCTAAATCATGTAATTCTCTATTGTTTGAACGGGATATTACAATAGTTTCTCAACCTGATGAAGACGACAACAGTCTACATGATGGACTAATTAGACATCATGGCAAAATCTGGATAGGAGCTAACACAAGTTTGCAAACAAAGATAATCCAGGCCTTTCATGCAATCCCTATGGGTGGTCATTTGGGTATTCAAGCAACTTTTCATAGAGTAAGAAAGTTGTTCCAGTGGGCTGGCATCAAGAAGGTAGTGCAGAACTTTGTACACCAGTGTGCTATTTGTCAACAGGCTAAACGTGAGCAATGCAAACTGCCTGGTCTTCTGAACCCCCTTCCAATTCCGGAGAATGCTTGGCAGGATATCACGACGGACTTCATTGAGGGCTTACCGAAATCCGAAGGCTACAATGTGATTCTGGTGGTGGTTGGTTGGCTCACAAAGTATTCACATTTTATTCCTTTGCGACATCCTTTTACTGCTGCCATTGTGGCTAAAGCCTTCTTACAGAATATTGTCAAACTGCATGGAGTCCCTCGCTCAATTGTGTTGGACAGGGATCGGATTTTCACAAGCACCTTTTGGAAGGAATTGTTCAAGATCTGGGACACCAAATTGCAGATGTCAATGGCCTATCATCCTCAAATGGATGGGCAAAGTGAACGGGTGAATCAATGTTTAGAAATGTACCTTCGGTGTGCGATTCAAGAGACACCCACTAAATTGTTTCATTGGCTGGCCCTTGCAGAGTTTTGGTACAACACTAACTATCATACCACATTGGGTTGTTCTCCTTACAAAGCCTTGTATGGCACCGAACCGAATTAGGGGCAAGTTCCTTCCCTGTCGGCGGCAACACCCAGTCAGGCAGAGCAACTGTTACTGGAACGGCAAAACATGACAAACCACCTGAAACAAAATCTTGCAAAAGCTCAGTTGCGCATGAAGATATGGCTGACAAAGGCAGGTCCCCTCGAGAATTTTCGGTTGGTGAGCAGGTTTATCTTAAGCTGCAACCGTACAACCAATCCTCGGTTGTCAATTGACCGTATCCCAAATTATCCTTCAAATATTTTGGACCTTACAAGATTATTCAGAAGATTGGACTGGTGGCTTATAAGTTGCAACTCCCTGATGACAGTTTGGTCTATCCAGTTTTTCATGTGTCTTAGTTGAAGCAATACATTCCAGATCATTCACTGGTGTTTGCTTCACTTCCCATTCCGGTGGAGTTGACTGTGGAGGAAGTTGTGCCTAAAGAAATGTTGGATCGCTGCTTAGTCAAGAAAGGTAATGCAGCACATCTTCAAGTCTTGATTAAATGTTCTTCGATTCCAGCTTCTTCGGTGACCTGGGAGGATTATGACGTGCTGCCCGAGCAGTTTCCACGGGCGTCAGCTTGGGGACAAGCTGAAGCTCAAGAGAGCGGCAATGTCATAGCCCTGTTGGTGGCGATCAGACAGAAGAGGAGGGAATGATTGGACAAGGGGCGATCGGACGGATAGAACTAGATGGGACGATGGGACCAAGGGCAATCGGACGGACAGAACTAGATGGGATGATCGGACAATCAGCAGTACTGGGCCGACTGGGCCATGGAGCGGATTCGATTATTTGGACATGTAGCGGTGTTTAAATACAGGACTGTGAAACCTAATAGAGTATCATTGAGAAGAATCTTTTCTGTTATCCCTGTTCCCCTTTCTTCTTCGTTCTTCTTTTGCATTTCTGTTATCTTCCCTATGTACTTCTGAACTCAAAACTCTTGTTGAATGAAAACAATATTTCGGCCTCAAATGAAATAGAATTGCAACGTATATGACACAACAACCACTTGACGGCAACTGGGATAGCGGCCGATCAAGAAAGCAAAATGGAGAGTAGGGCCTATCCACATCCCATCACCCGCAAGCTGGATCTCGTCGGGTTTGAATGCAGACCAGCCAAAACTACTGAATCTGGCTAGCTGGCGGTGGAGTCTTGCGCATTGGTCCGTATCCTCCATTGCTCCAGATACTTTTCATGATCACCTGCTTTTTGCAAGTAACTCGCAATGACTCTAGCTCGAAGTGAAACCTCACAATCTTTGAGTTCAAGCAACCTCATATATATTATATTCTTTTTTAAGCTGAGAGATTGCCGAACTCCCATCGGTATGTGATATGCTCCATCATACATCTTCAATGTAATCGTTACCTCAGTAATTGCATACTCCTTGGAATCCGTCAAGTGAATAGTTTCATGCACCGAGCGTAGAGATCCTTCGTCAAACATCTCCCTCACCAAATATATTGGAAGCAATAACCTGAATCTAATATACATCCATGAGAAGTACCTGATTGACTAACGACTAGTACGTTTGAATTATCTGTCGCTACCACCACTGAGCATGCATCCTTCATTTGCTTCAAACTCGAACAGTCTTTTAACATACGACCTTCCTCTTTACATAGATAGCATAAACGTGTGCCCTTTCTCTTGCTCTTCGTCTTCTTGTGATTATTGCTTTTGCCTGCAACACTTACGATAGCCAATGCTTAATCATCTAAGGATGAAGATTCCAATGGGTTCTTCAAGAAATCCTGGTACGCACCAGCCCGTAGAGAGCTAATGCGCCGACTTTGCCCAAATCATCATGGCATAGGATTGAATGATAACTTGGGGGATTGTAACCCAATGACGAGGAAACCGACCATAGCATGCTATTAGAGACAATTCGTTAGTCCACAAACCTTAATACTAACTCACACAACTATGCTTGATGACATAGAGGCACAAGCTAGGTGCAATTTGTGGGGAATCACAAGAACACGGGAAGCAAGAACACTCTCATTGTTCTTAATAGATCAATATGAAAAGTAGCAATAATAGTCTCATCTTCTGGGGGCGCAGCCCACACATAGCATGTATATATAGTCCTAAAGTGTCGGACCCCGGGCTTTGAATACTTGAAGCCCTCGTATGTGTACCGTACTAGTCCCATGATCAGTGGCTAGTACACACATTCACAACATTGATAATCACATCCATACATTTAAATATATAAAATGAAACAAGTATGGTACATAACTTAGCCGGTTATAGAGTTTATATCACAAGGGTTGACCGGCCAAATAAAAACATGAGTATCAACAGAGTGCAGCAGAAAACATAGTAAATAAATCAAAATGGTCCAGTGGTATGCCCATTTGAACCCTCAGGCAACCGACAAGAGACAAGCCCTAGAAAGACCTGTTACTGAACCCTCCGGCACCAGGTGCAAAGAAAGTACCGTCTGGTGTAGGCTCATCCTTTAAGTCTGAACAACAATTTAAGCAAGATTGAGTACATTGTGTACTCAGCAAGACTTATAGTGCATCGCAACATATTATAAATGCAAGGCTTATCAAAGAATATGGCTCTATGCTATACATTATTTCCAGCATTAAGCAAATTTTATTTGCAATATCAATACGTAGTACTTTGCAATGAAAATTTAAAGAGCAGTTAAATAGATAAATGATAACAAGTATGTAATTGAATAAATAACAACTCACTACCCTCCTCGGCTGTGAGCAACATCTTAGTTTCAGCCATAGACATGACACTCAACTCAACATAAACGAACAAACCATTTTCCACATTTTCCAACGAAACTGTTTTTAGGAAAACCAAGACTATATCCGGCAATATTACACTTAGCACGCTCATCATCGCGAGCACAGCTATTTAACTAGATTTACACTCTGGAGAGAGGTACAACTTTACCCACAGCACATGAATTATTTAGTTTGTTTGACATTCGTCGATACCATCGCTCACTAACATTTGGTAAGCAGTCTAGAGCACGCATCAAAGCCTTTACATCACCTAGTCCTTACCTTAAACTAGCCTGGTGAATGAACATCCTCACTTCACCCGGGTACACCCCCATTTCAGTGAGGCATTCACCGTTGTGTCGGAAGGCTTTGTTCCCAACGCCTCGGTGAAGGGAGCCCCTTCGAGCAATCACACATGCTCACACTACTACGGCTTACTAACATGCAAGGCTAGTTTTCGATGATTTAATTAGCTAAGGCAGTCCCATACCAGCACATATGGTTGTACGCTTACGCTTAGGTCGGATATACTGGCGTTCGGTCCTTAATTGACCCGAGCGAGGATCTCCCCCCATCTACTTGTGAGATACACCTCTCACACTTCTCAGAATATAATATAACTCATCCGTGCCGAAAATTAATTTTTTCATTTTTTTATTTTTATACAAAATAATAGAAGTAAACCCCTCTGGACCATCATTTCAAAATCTTCCAAACTTGTGTTCATCATGTCATCCCTTTTTAGCAAATTTTCGTAAGGACTATAACTTAACTAAGCAATTGTATGATATTCGCACTCAAAATTACCAAATTGACATCATCTATTTCAATATTTCAAGGAGGTTCATGCATCGAGTAGGATTACGACTACTAGTATCCCCAAATTTACCAATTTTAATCAAACATATACACATGCATAATAGATTTTGCCAAAAAAGAAGTATAATAATTAAAATAGTACGATCAACATGATCAAAGAGGATGTTTGCCTTGCTTTAGTTGCTCTGAATATGAGGATGGAGAATCATTGTAAAATTCGCTCGGACAATCGACATCTAATCAAAAGAGCCAGAAGCAAATTAAATGTAGCAAAATAATTTCAACAGCAAAAAAAACCCAAATATTTTTGCATATTCAAGTAGATCATGATTTTATATGAATTTAGAAAAAAGATTCATTTGATTTGGAGTTCGTATGCAAGAGTTATAGCCATTATCAGGACACTAGCAAAATTAGCAATTTTACTTTATTTTCTATTTAGAGTATCGTATTATGAATTCATTCTAAGTGCATACTGATGATTATTAATGTCTAACCATTTTACTCATTTTGACTAACCATCCCATTGACCTATTGCCACTATCGTTATTATCGTATCCATGGCATAGGGCTACTGTTGTTTATGCATCTATGTTATATCCTTGACTTCTACTAGTTTGTTCTTTTTAGCTTAAATGCTACTGGCACACCCATATAACCTTCATTTACTTAAATCAAATACTTTTAATCTAACCCTTCATCATTTTTACTAGAGTGCATTTGCTAACTACAGTATTAACCAATTAACTCACTAACTATTTTTAGTTCATCCAATTATTGGGTGAGAGTCTACTGTTTATTTTAAATAGCCATATTTCAATCCTTGATATCAAGTTGAATAATTGCTTTTTTGAGCTTAATTACTCTTGGGTAAATAAATCTATAAAATTCCTAATCAATTCTTCCCTTGTATTTGATGTGGCATTAGCTCACTGTCCCTTTTCTGATTACCTTCTAAATTTCCTCTTTGTTCAAACATTTCGTTAAAAGGATTTCGGTATATTGAAGTGTTGTTAACTAATCTTCTCACTAGTCAAATTTCAATTTGTTAAATAAATTTTTGAGTGACCCAATTGCCAGTCACAAGTTCTTCTAGCAAATGCAATTGCTCCCCTTACACGTGGGTCCGACTTATCAGTGATAGAGAAAGAGACACATAAAGCAACAGAGAGGGAGCAGAACAAAGGAGGCCTAGGGCGGCTCGGGGTAGCGCTCGTCGCCGGTGAGGGAGTGGCGGTGAGGTGTAGATAACCCCAAAAATGGGTTGCTGGAGGAACAAGGAAGCTAGGGGAAGTGGTGTCATGGCTCGGGCGGCCCTGTGGCGGTAGCGGCACGCAGCGGTCGGCCGTGAGGATGAAATGAGGACGGCATATTAGGATGGTATAGGGGCCAAATTAGAGGGAGCACGAGCATGAGGGAGTCGTGTGGAGCTCACCGGAGCGGTCGGTGAAGGCGGGGAAGTGCCAAGATGGTCTGACAACATGAGCCATGGGCAGCGCGTTGAGGTCGCTGTGGCTGCAGCGCTACGGAGAAAAGCAATGAAGGTGAATGGTGGGGGAAGCTAAGGGGTGGTGTGCAGATGCTCTTGGCAGAAGGAATTGGACTAGAGCTCACTCGAGAGGAAATGGCGCCGGCACTAGCGGTTTTGGCCGTACACAAGGAAGATGATGGTGGCGTGGCACTCCTGTGGACAAAGGACCAAATCAAGTGAGGGGAAATGTTCCTTAGGTGCTAGAACATGTCATGATGTGGTTCATCATGGGAGGAGCTCACCGGGCTGGCCGGAACGGCAAGTGTAGGCGGTGGCTGTGAACCGAACATTGCCGGATGTAAGGAAGAAGCAGTGCATTTTCGGAGCTTCGGCTGCAGAGAGAGAAGAAGTTGAGGGATGGAATGAGGAAGTCAAGGAGGTATAGAGGGACATGAAGAATAGGCCGGAGTCCTTTGGTCCGACCGAGAGGCTTGGCGAGCGGCGGCGTCCATGACGATGCATGGCTCTTGGCTCCGAGCTCGAATTGAGCTCGGGGAAGGGAGTAATGGAGAGGGGAGATGAGGGGGAATGGAGAGGGAGAACCAGTGCACTTGGTGCTTAGGTTATATGGGGTGAAGGTCTCACAAGAAACCACGAGAACCGACGGCGACTTGCTCCTGGAAATGACGCGAGGAGGCAGCAGGGCATGGGCACGTGACCGGAGCATAGCATTGGTGCGGGCATGGGCGCGAGCGGTATGGGGAGGAGAGGAAACCGGGGGCGGCTGGCCGAGTCGGTGGGTGGAGTTCTGCTGGCGCGGGCACGCTGGTGTTGAGCGCTAGGCCGTGTGGGAGATGAAGACCGATAGGCGGGCCCGGTTGGTCAACGACAGAAGAAAAGAAGATTTTGTTTCCAGAATTTCTAAAAAGGCTCTGGGTTTTAGGGAATTTTTAGATATAGAAATATAGCTTCAAAAATTATGAAAATTTTTGGGGAGGCTACTGACATAGTGTAGATTATTTTACAATTTTTATAGGATTTTTTTATTCTATATTTGGCTCTGAAATTCTTTTAAGCTTATGTTTGTATGCATTTTTGTCATTTGATTTGAGGAATGTTTCAAAGCATGCTTTAAATATTTCCCCATTTTATTAACAGTACAATTACACCAAGTTTGGAGTTTTAATTATCATATTTTGTTTCAATTTATTTTAATTCTTAATTATGTTTGTACTTCCAAAATTTGATTATTAAATTTCTCAATTAGACAAAAAGTCTTGCATAAAAATCCAGAAAAACGAATGTCGACAAAATGCATAAAAAACTTTTAAAAAGTTCACATTTTCAAAAATTTGAAAATGAACTGGAATTTTGGGATGTTACATAAACAATAGATGGGAACGAAAGAAAAACACATAGCAGAAAACTAGTCGGGCTTTCCTTCTTGGACTTGGTCTCATTCAAGCAGCACAAAATATGGCTGGTTTGCATGCATGTGAATCCTTCATTTATTCTCTCTCCCTATTTCTAAACCAACCATGCAACATGAGGACTCCTTTGTTCAGATTTTGCATCGTGCATGTAGCAAGCTTCCTCATTTGTTTCGGCCAGCATGTGGGGGCATGCTAGCTCCATTCCATGTGATAGCCCCTTCATGGTGCAGGGAAACCACCTTTGCCGAATCCATCTTGGCCTCTTGGGCTGATTTAACTGCATGCACATAAGTTTATAGCAGATCCTCTTCTCTTTGCTAAAGCTCTCATGCATCGGCTCCTCTCCCATGTACCTAAGTAACACAAAAGAAGAACACATGAAGAGCACATAGAACATATATATACGGTGCGTGCTTGCTATTTTGAGAGAAGAAAGCTTATAGGGTAACCTTGGAAAGTGTACCTTTTTCACGGACAAGGTAGTGTTTCATGGCTTTGTTGTTTCAGGTTATGGCACTACCAGAAACCCGATTTTTCCCAAGTGCCAAAAACACTCGGGAAAGACTTTCTCGAAGGCCAACACTCGGGAAATAGCAATCGGGGTAGATTAGTCGGGATAAAAAAGGTTTCCCGAGTGTTACACTCGGGAAATAGTATTTTCCCGAGTGTATATATATGCACTCGGGAAACAGAAACACTCGGGAAAAATCACGCCTCAACGGCTTGTTCAACCGTAACGGAAAACTTTACCGAGTGTGGACACTCAGGAATGTACTGAAGGAAACACTCGGGAAAGTTTCAGAAGGTGACGGACGAACCAGGGTGTAGGATCAAGGATAACCGACTAGAGGGGGGGTGAATAGGAGGTTTTTAAACTTTTTAACAATTTAACAATTTAAGCCGATTAATAACTTAGTCTGAACAAGTTACATTTCTAGCTAGGCACTTTAATCTTAATAAACAAGCTAGAAATATAAATGCGGAAATGTAAAGACTAGAAATAACCACAATGAGACAACGATGTTTTCCCGTGGTATCGAAGACTTGCCTGTCTTCACTAATCCACATTGAGGAAGCTTGACAACTCAAGCCGGCTCCACGAATTAAGCCTTCCCTCGATTACTATGGTTGTTCTTCCTCTGCTCTGGAGATGGCGAACCCCAAACCACTCACAAACTCGCACTGGGCCTCTTCACAATCTTCTTGAAGAGATCGCCGTGCTCCACCGCCAAAGCCGTCTAGGAGTTCGGCAAAACTCCAAGAGTAATAAACCAAGACTTTCGCTTGACGATGCTCAAGTGCAATAGGATCAATCTAGAATGAATTGATGTACTTGAATGAACTCAACTACCAACCAATGAATGCATAAGAGAATTTTGGGTGTTGAGTGAAAGCACTTTGCTCCAAGGCTCTAAGGATGTTAAATGTTCACTAGCAACCTGTCTAAAGGCAGTTGGGGGGTATTTATAGCCCCCACCAACAATTATGACCGTTGGGGACCAAATCCCCAACTTTCAGCCAGATTCGGTACAACCGGCGTTATGAGCCCGGTTGAACCGCATTTTGCGTCAGAAGCCCGATAACGGCTAGAACAGCGGCATTTATTACTCTGACATAGCCGTTGGAATTTGCCGTCTGGTACAACCGCTAAGTAACTTGCGGTACAATCGCATCGCCCGGTTGAACGAAGTGCGGTACAACCGATTGTAGGGTTTCCAAATCTGCTGAAATGACAAGCTCTCTGGAAAATATGAACCACCTTATAAGAGTCGGTACAACCGCGGCCCAGTTCAACCGCTTCCCAAATGCGGTTCAACCGAAAATCACAAAGAGCTTCAGGTCGAAATTACACTTGTTCTGGTTTTCATGAACCGCCATATAAAAATTAGTTCAGCTGAAAAATGGTACAACCGATTCTCAGCGCGGTTCAATCGAAAACCAAAGAGAGGTTCTGAGCCAAAATGCACTTGTTCTGTTTTTATTCAACCGCCAACTAATTTTCGGAACGACCGCAATGCGATTGCACCGCTCCAAGAGCCGGTCGTACCGCATTAGTGCACAGTTGGCTTTAGCCTACAAAATTCGGTACTACTGCCAAGTAAGTTTCGGTCATACCGCACAGAGCGGTACAACCACAGTGACAACTGCGGTACTACCGATTTTAGACAAAAGTGCTCAAAGCTTTCTAAGTCAATTTTAAGCAGAGATTCAAGTTCATGCATGATCCTAAATTGATCCATATGGCACAAGAACATGCTATCAAGCTACTAGTCGTGATCCCTCTTAATAGTACGGCATTTAACCTATAATCCGGTCATCCAACCAAATCTCCTAAGACCGGTAAAATATAAAAGTATCCTAGACTACTTGTACCTTGTCTTCAAGCTATGTAGATCTTCTTGTTATCCTTTGGCATGCATCTTTACGTCATCAATTTTTACCAATGAGACTTAACCTTGTAAATACTCAATAAACATGTTAATCCCATATTCACATATTATCATTAATTACCAAAACAAATTTTTAGGGGCCTAGATGCTTTCAATCTCCCCCTTTTTGGTAATTGATGACAACACACCTAATATGTGAGAGAAAGATTGTTTTGAATATACTAGAGTGTATATTCTTTTGATGACTTAGCAGCAAAATAATTCTTGCAATAAGCTTAAAGATATTAGAGAATTATTTTCTTGTTAAAACCAATTTAAAGAAAGCCCCCCTACACATGTGCATATAAATGATAGACAATTTTGTAAGCACAAGTAGAGATATTGAAAAAAAAATTTAGTGGAGTTTCTTCAGCATGATTGAACTTGAGGGAAATGCAACAATGAAATATGAAAATTAACATGGATTGCATTTCAAGAGAATAGCATAATATTCAATAAGTTCAACATTAAGAGTAACATAGCAACATAGTTATAAACTATTACAAGCACAAGGTTCAAACAAGGTTCAACAGGTTCAACAATAAAACCATATTACAAAACACATAAGTCCATATATGGTAATATTTAGCAAAAGATGCTCCCCCTAAATCTATGTCTTCACATATTGTCTTCTCACTTCTCCCCCTTTGGCATCAAAATACCAAAAATATCTCTAACGACGGGGTCCTGAGGAGAAGGATCCCGAGGAGCGGGATCCAGAGAAGACGGAGCCTGAGCTGGAGCTGAAGACTCAGGAGGTGGAGCTAGAGGAGCTGAGTCCTGCGAGGCTGTGGTCTGAGCCGGAGGAGGAGCTGGGGCCGGATCCGAAAGTGCTGAAACTGTAGGAGCGGGATCCTGAGGCATGGATTCTATAGCTGGAGCTGGAAGAGGTGATGTCGGTGCTGGAGCTGGAGCTAATGGTGGAGCAACAGGAACTGGAGCCTGAGGCACTGAGACTGGGACCTCCTGAGGTACAGCAGAAGATGTAGAGGTTTTGGAAGCTGAAGGAGGACGACGAAAGTAAGTGTATCGCTGAGGAGCCTTCACTAAATCTTCTAGGTCATTCAAGCCCTCCATCATGGCACTCATCCTGTTGAGAACCTCATTCTGAAAATCATTGCGAACTAACTCCATGTCAGTTAGCTTGTTGAGGGTCTCATTTTGAAATTCTATTTGAGCGGTCTTCATCTCTTGCAGTTGGCTAAGAATTAGCTGTTGATTTTCAAGAATTTGTGCAATGGAACCTTCAGCAGGAGCAGTATCAACAGCAGGAACGGCCTCAGCAATAGGATCATCATCAGTAGCACGACGAGGAGGAATACCGTCTCGTGGCTTATAAGACTTATGGACTGAACCCAATCCACCACGATATTCAATCTTCTTGGTGATCAAGGCCATGATGTAAGGTGCATAGTAAATCCTCTTAATCCTGTCATTTTTGGAAGATACTATGCCCTAAAGAATCACGTCCACAACATCAAACTTTACCCCTTTCATAATATGATCAATTATATTCCAAGCATGACCCCTGATTGCATCAAAGTTTCCACTCTTGGGGTAAAAGGTATGATTTATTATCCTATTAACCATGCTTGGTTCAGGTCTAAGTCCAGTAACTGTGCCAAGCTTGTTTCTGACGGAGGAATCATAATAATCAGCCCAAGCGGGAGGCAATAAAGCGGGGCTCTCAAAACTCATCATCCTTAGTGCTCTCCAGATTTCTTGTGACAGTTATCCATCTAAAATATTTCAAATATGCATCGACATGAACTGTGGCATAAAACTGTCTGATCAACTCATCATCATAATTTTGCTTGATTGCCACAAGGTCGTGAAGACCTACTCGATGGAATAACTGATAAATACCACTGTAGCTATCTAAACTATTTATGTAAGACCACTTAATCCATCTATGATCTGCAAACATCCTGTGGTGTCCATAAAGCTGCTCATATACTTGTTCTTAGAAACTAGTGTGAAATCTAGGGTTAACACAGTCTGACTTAAAAGTGTATTGATTCACATGCCTTTTCAGCGCATACTCATCTGGTGTAATTAACCTCAAATCAGTTGGAGGCGCTGGAGGCTCTCCCAAGTCATCAAAAGTTCCTGCTGTCCCAGCTTCATCTGACTCGGTCTCCGCATCAGAATTAGAAAAGTTTGCTTCTTCCTTGCTTTCCTCAGACTCAGACTCAGATGCTGGCCGCTTGCCCTTGCCATGCCCAGCCTTTTGTCGAACAGATCTTGCTTGAGTTGGAGCTGCTGTGCGCTTTCGTTGAGCAGATTGAGATGTAGCCGCCGACGATTGAGGCGAAGATTGCCCTCTTAGAGGTCCATGCGACTTTCGGGACAAGATGCGAGTCCTAGGCATCTTTACAAAGATATAAGAGGTTAAAAGGAGTCCAAAGAATTAATCATAGTAGAATTAAGTGAAAAGAAATTGGACTTTCTATTTTTCAGTCAGGAAGATCGGTCAAACCGATGTTCAATGGTCGGTACAACCGAAGTTCGGTTGAACCGCACTCAAGATCCGGTTGTACCGATCGTCTTGACCGACTTCTAGGTCAAACAAAAATTGGATTTTTGATGGTTTTTCATAGAGTGAATCCATGGAATGATTGCGCAAGCATTATTAGACATCAAATATACAACTTTGCCCAACTAGACACCAGAAGATCACTCACATTTTCAACTTAACCTAAAATGATAAGTAGGGTTTCAGAATTGGTAAAACGGAGAAGAAAAGGAGTTTTACCTTGAGGATTGAAGGAGTGAAACCCTAAAGATGCAAGAAATCAACAGGAGTTGAGGAAACAACCGAAGGATTTGTGGATTCTTCGAGAGGATTTTTGGGGTTCTTCGGGAGAGAGAGAGAGAGAGAGAGAGAGAGAGAGGCGGTGCGGTTTGGAAACGGTCGAGCCGTTGTTGAGGTTAAGTCGTGGGTCAAACAGTAACCGCAGAGAGTTATTGCCTTCTTTGAAACGGACGCGGTTGAACCGACAGCAAACTTTCGGTCAAACCGCACTTCGGTTGAACCGCAGTTATGACGCCGGTTGTACCGTAAGAACGGTCGTACCGCGCATAACACGTCGGTTGAACCGATTTTCCTGGAGCTTCAAGGACCAGCTCTGGATTTACTTTTGAAAAGAGATAATTTGCAAATGATCCTTAGTTTGGCACTCAAATAAATATCATTAAGGATCATTATGCATAGAATAAACTATTGTCTGTATAAGAACATAAATTTTTGAACATAGCTACCTTTAATAAAAGATTTTAAAAAGCTTTCATAAAATAGTCAAATAACATCAAATAAAACACAATGCATGAGGAGTTCAAACAACATTTGAATAGTCTATGACATTTAATTCATTCCTCAATTTGCAAAAATGGTCTTCATCTAATGGCTTGGTGAAAATATCCGCTAATTGGTCTTCGGTTTTTATGTGGCTAATTTCAATATCTCCCTTGCTCACATGATCTCTCAAGAAATGGTGGCGAATATCTATATGCTTGGTTCTTGAGTGTTGAACAGGGTTATTAGCAATTTTTACGGCACTATCATTGTCACACAAAAGAGGCATTTTATCAAATTTAATTCCATAGTCCATCAACGTTTGCCTCATCCATAGTAATTGAGCACAACAACTTCCCGCGGAAACATATTCGGCTTCGGCGGTGGATAATGCTACGGAGTTCTGTTTCTTAGATGACCATGACACTAAGGATCTTCCTAACAATTGACAACTACCCGAAGTGCTTTTCCTATCCACTTTACAACCCGCATAATTGGAATCAGCATATCCAATTAAATCAAATTTAGCACCTTTCGGGAACCAGAGGCCAATGCTAGAGGAATGCTTTAAATATCTTAGTATTCTTTTAACGGCCATCAAATGGCACTCTTTTGGAGTTGCTTGAAAATGTGCACACATGCAGACACTAAACATGATATCGGGCCTAGATGCAGTAAGATAAAGCAAGCTACCAATCATAGATCTATAAAGCATTAAGTCTACTGGTTTACCTCCCTCATTTGGATCAAGATGACCATTTGTAGCCATGGGAGTCTTTATGGGTTTTGCATCTTCGACGCCAAATCTTTTGAGTAAATCCTTCACGTACTTAGCTTGACTTATGAAAATCCCATCTTTGAGTTGCTTGACTTGAAGTCCAAGGAAGTAGCACAATTCTCCAATCATGGACATTTCAAATTCCCTAGACATCATATCACCAAACTCTTCGCAAAAATCTTGATTAGTAGACCCAAAAATGATATCATCAACATAAATTTGACATACAAAGAAATCATCATCTAAAACTTTAGTAAATAAAGTTGAATCAATTTTTCTGATTTTGAATCCTTTTGAGACGAGAAAATCTCTAAGGCGTTCATACCATGCTCTAGGAGCTTGTTTAAGACCATAGAGCGCCTTGGAGAGTTTATAGATATGATTTGGATTTTTAGGATCTTCAAAACCAGGAGGTTGTTCAACAAAGACAAGTTCGGATATTTTACCATTTAAGAATGCACTTTTAACATCCATTTGAAATAATTTAATATCAAAGAATGATGCAAAAGCAAGTAATATCCGAATTGACTCAAGTCTAGCTACGGGAGCGAAAATTTCACCAAAATCCAAACCTTCAACTTGTGAATATCCTTGAGCGACCAATCTTGCTTTGTTTCGAACAACCAAACCATTCTCATTTTGCTTGTTCCTAAAGACCCATTTAGTACCAATAACGTTGTGTTCCTTGGGTCGATCCACCAATATCCAAACTTCATTCTGGGTGAAGTTATTGAGTTCTTCATGCATAGCATTCACCCAATCCGGATCTTCAAGAGCTTCTTTTACATGCTTTGGCTCAATAGAAGATACAAAAGAGTAATGTTCACAAAAATAAGCAACACGAGATCGAGTTTGAACACCCTTACTTACATCACCTAATATTTGGTCTATTGGATGATCCTTAGCAATTGCATTGTGAATTCTTGGTGGTAAGTTGGACGGTTGATCATCTTCCTTATTGTCCTCTTCATCAATTCGTATTTGATTGGTGGAGGAGGTTGGAGGCTCAACTTGAGTGGAAGATGATGGATCATCTTGGGGCTTGATGTCACCTATTTGCATATACTCCATTGCTTTTCTCAAGGCTTCATTACCTACATCATCCAAGTTCTCATGCTCTTCTTGAGAGCCATTAGTTTCATCAAATTGCACATGGTGTCTTTCTTCAACTAAACCGGAGTTTTGGTTAAAGACACGATAAGCCTTGCTATTTGAAGAATAGCCAAGCAAGAAACCAACATCACAATGACTTGTAAATTTTGAAAGACGAACACCCTTCTTCAAAATATAACACTTGCAACAAAAAACACAGAAATAAGAGATGTTCGGTTTTCACCCCACAATAAGCTCATAGGAAGTCTTTTTCAAAAGACGGTGCAAATAAAGACGAATTATGGCATGACAAGCGGTGTTAATAGCTTCTGCCCAAAAACTATCGAAAGTATTGTATTCATTAAGTATTGTCCTAGCCATTTCAATTAATGTATGATTTTTCCTTTCTACAACTCCATTTTGTTCCGGAGTGTAAGTTGTGGAAAGTTCGTGCTTTATTCCAAGTTCATCACAAAAGTCTTCAACTTTAGTATTCTTGAACTCGGAACCATTATCGCTACGGATTTTCTTTATTTTGAAATCAAATTCATTTTGAGCCCTTTTTGCAAAACTTTTGAAAATCCTGGAGATTTCACTTTTATCATCTAGGAAGAATACCCATGTATATCTAGAGTAATCATCCACAATGACTAAACAATAGCTATTTCCCCCGATACTCTTATAGGTTAGTGGCCCAAAAAAATCCATGTGTAAGAGTTCCAATGGTCTAGATGTTGACATGATACTTTTGGAAGAATGAGAATTAGCGACTTGTTTACCGGCTTGACAAGCACTACAAAGTCTATTTTTCTCAAACTTCACATCTTTCAAGCCAACAACTAAATCATGTTTGAAAAGCTTTTTGAGTTGAAACATTCCAACATGAGCTAGCCTTCTATGCCAAAGCCAACCCAAAGAGGTTTTTGCCATTAAACAAGTTTTTAAACACGATTCATTTGAACTAAAATCAACCAAATAAAGATTTCCAAATCTAAAGCCTTTGAAAGCTAAAGAGCTATCCTTTGCATTAGAGATGGTTACACCTTCACTTGAGAAAGAACAAATTAGTCCAAGATAACATAGTTGAGCAACGGATAGCAAATTAAAATTTAATGATTCTACCAACGATACATTAGAAATGGAAAGATCATTTGAGATAGCAATTTTACCCAATCCTATTACCTTTCCTTTGCTATTATCGCCAAATGTGATCTTGTCTACTCCTTTTCCACTCTCGAATGTGGTGAATATTTTTCTATCACCGGTCATGTGTTGAGTGCATCCACTATTAAGCACCCAATGTTTTTCACCGGTTTTATAGTTCACCTACAAAACAAGAATCAAGTTCTTTTAGGTACCCAAATTTGTTTGGGTCCTTGGAGGTTAGTAACCAAGAATTTAGGCACCCAAATAGCATTCTTTTTAGCGCCTAGAATTGAAGTGCCAACAAAACGAGCGACTACTTTACCATCCTTAGTCTTTCTAAGCATATAGCATGAATCATATATACCAAGAGATGGTATCTTACCCTTAGGACAATTTTGTTGCACATGTCCAATTTCCTGGCACTTATTGCAATACTTACCATTTTGCCTCACAAATCTTGTGGACTTGTTTGCCGGCTTCTTTTCTTTCTTGGGCACATACCCAAGACTTTCCTTATTGAATGAGCATCTTTGCTCACTCAAAAGCTTGTCAAGAGTAGCCTTACCCTTGAAGCACCTTTCCAAGGTTTTGCTTAGCTTGGTCACTTGTTCCTTTAACTCATTGTTCTCAACAATAAGCTTTGTATCATTATGCTCAACATTATCATGATTAGCATTAATACTAGAGCAACATGGAAAAGCAATAAGATCATTACACGAAATGGATGCACTAGTTTTAGCAATTTCTATACTAGGCATATCATCAAGTATATTGCATGTAATTCCTATACTAGAACAAGACTTACTTGAATATTCTTGGATAAGCAAGTCATGAGCTTCCTTTAGCCCCACATAAGAATCTTTTAGAGAAATATGTTCTCTACTTAAGATATTATATTTTGACTTTTCTTTTCCAAGATATTCATTTAAGTCAACTAGCATATCCATTAATTCATCATAGGTTGGTTCATTATTATCAATGGATTTTACCTTATCTCTTTTAGCCATTAGGCAAGTGGGAGTGGAGAATAACGACGATGCTTCCTTGATTGCAATGCCGACTAGTCCCTTGATCTTGGGGAACTCATCGGAATCGAAATCGGAGTCGCTTGACTCATCATTTGAATCCAACTCTCCAATGTGAGCTTCATTCTTGCCATCTTTGTGAAGCTTCTTGAAAAGCTTCTTTTTGCCGTTATACTCCTTCTTCTTGTAGGACTTGTCCTTGTCTTCCTTTTTTTCGGGGCAATGAGAAGCAATGTGCCCCTTTTCTTCACAATTATAGCATCGAATGTTGCTATAACGCTTCTTGTCACTTGATGATTGTCCCTTTTTGTACTTTTCGAAGTTGTAGCTTCTATTAGGGCGTCTCTTCATGACCCTCTTTATTCTTCTTACAAGGAGTGCATACTCCTCGTCGGAGTCTTCTTCTTCATCCTCATCATCATTTGATTCCGCCTTGGCCTTGAAAGCGGTAATTTTATTCTTTGATGATGATGTCTCCAAAAGCTCTTATTTGTCCTTTTTGAACAACTCATTTGTAATGAGATTGCCCAAAAGCCCCGTTGGTATCATCCTTGGCAACTCGAGAAAGTTGAGGAATAGCGTCACAAATGTCTCATACTTATTCGGAAGAGCCCTAAGCATCTTGTGAACAATGTCAACATCAAGAAGATTAGTTCCAAGACCTTTGAGCTCATTCACAATGTTGTTAAGTCTTGAATACATCTCATTGATGTTTTCATGAGGCAACATTATGAATGTCTCATATTTGATCCGAAGCCTATGCAATTTGGCTTCTTTGACTGTAGATGTACCCTCATGGATTTCCGAGAGAGTTGTCCAAATAGCATGAGCATTTTCTAGGTTGCTCACTCTATTGAACTCATCCGCGTTCAAAGCGCCAAAAAGAGGGTTCATAGCTTGAGCATCTAAATGAGCATTACGCGTATCTTGATCCGTGAGTTCTAGTGGATTAAGAGACATAGCATAACCCTCATTTACGATTCTCCAAATGCTTGGACTCATGGCCTTTAAATAAATTAACATTCTAATTTTCCAATAAGCATAATTTGAGCCATCAAATAGAGGAGCCCTACCTAAAGCCATTCCCTCACTAGCCATCCTTTTCTCTCTTAGACGGTTAAGTCTAAATCAATGAGAGACCAAGCTCTGATACCACTTGTAGGATTAAGGATAACCGACTAGAGGGGGGTGAATAGGAGGTTTTTAAACTATTTAACAATTTAAGCCGATTAATAACTTAGTCTAAACAAGTTACACTTCTAGCTAGGCACTTTAATCTCAATAAACAAGCTAGAAATATAAATGCGAAAATATAAAGACTAGAAATAACCACAATGAAACAACGATGTTTTCCCGTGGTATCGAAGACTTGCCGGTCTTCACTAGTCCACGTTGAGGAGCTTGACAACTCAAGCCGGCTCCACGAATTAAGCCTTCCCTCGATCACTATGGTTGTTCTTCCTCCACTCCGGAGATGGCGAACCCCAAACCACTCACAAACTCGCACCGAGCCTCTTCACAATCTTCTTGAAGAGATCACCGTGCTCCACCGCCAAAGCCGTCTAGGAGTTCGGCAAAACTCCAAGAGTAACAAATCAAGACTTTCGCTTGACGATGCTCAAGTGCAATAGGATCAATCTAGAATGAATTGATGCACTTGAATGAACTCAACTACCAACCAATGAATGCACAAGAGAATTTTGGGTGTTGAGTGAAAGCACTTTGCTCCAAGGCTCTAAGGAGTTAAATGTTCACTAGCAACCTGTCCAAATGCAGTTGGGGGGTATTTATAGCCCCCACCAACAATTATGACCGTTGGAGACCAAATCCCCAACTTTCAGCCAGATTCGGTACAACCGGCGTTATGAGCCCAGTTGAACCGCATTTTGCGTCAGAAGACCGTAATGGCTAGAACGGCAGCATTTATTACTTTGACATAGCCATTGGAATTTGCCGTCCGGTACAACCGCTAAGTAACTTGCGGTACAACCGCATTGCCCAGTTGAACCGCATTAAAGCGCGGTACAACCGATCGTAGGGTTTCCAAATCTGCTGAAATGACAAGCTCTCTGAAAAATATGAACCACCTTATAAGAGTCGGTACAACTGCGGCCCGGTTCAACCGCTTCCCAAATGCGGTTCAACCGAAAATCACAGAGAGCTTCAGGTCGAAATTACACTTGTTCTGGTTTTCTTGAACCGCCATATAAAAATCGGTACAGCCGAAAAACGGTACAGTCGATTTTCAGCGCGGTTCAACCGAAAACCAAAGAGAGGTTCTGAGCCAAAATGCACTTGTTCTGTTTTTATTCAACCGCCAACTAATTTTTGGAACGACCGCAATGCGGTTGCACCACTCAAGAGCGGTCGTATCATTAGCGCCACGATTGGCTTTAGCCTACAAAATTGGGTACTCTTGCCAAGTAAGTTTCGGTCATACCGCCTGAGGCGGTACAACCGATGACAAGCTAGCGGTACTACCGATTTTAGACAAAAGTGCTTAAAGCTTTCTAAGTCAATTTTAAGCAGAGATTCAAGTTCATTCATGATCCTAAATTGATCCATATGGCACAAGAACATGCTATCAAGCTACTAGTCGTGATCCCTCTTAATAGTACGGCATTTAACCTATAATCCAGTCATCCAACCAAATATCCTAAGACCGGTAAAACATAAAAGGATCCTAAACTACTTGTACCTTGTCTTCAAGCCATGTAGATCTTCTTGTTATTCTTTGGCATGCATCTTTACGTTATCAATTTTTACCAATGAGACTTAACCTTGTAGATACTCAATAAACATGTTAATCCCATATTCACATATTATCATTAATTACCAAAACAAATTTTTAGGGGCCTAGATGCTTTCACAGGGAAAATTGTTGTGTGGCGAACCTTTCCCGAGTGTATGGCAAAAAAGACACGTGGGAAAGTTTTCGATGAAACCAGGAGGGCAACGTTTTGGTCGATTTCCCGAGTGTCGACACTCGGGGATGTTTTGGTCGACACTCGGGAATTTGCCGAACAACACCAACTCGTTTTTAACTAATTTTGTACATTCGATTTTGCATTTAATTTTGAACTGCACTAACAGAAAACTCAGCAATCAAATAATCCATCCATCCATTCCACAACAAGAAATATACCACAATTTACAATATATATATATATATATATATATATATATATATATATATATATATATATATCGAACAAAAGGGATACATATAACAGTTCCCGAGCACATAACATTCAAGTTCAAATTCGAAAATCTAAGCATAAGTCATGATACATATAACAGCTCCAAGTAGTCATTTCAGTCTTATCCGTTACATCAAACAAAAGCACATATCACTGCTACCATTTGCACAGAATTTCCTGCTTCAAACTTTGGTTTTTTAGAAAAGCTTCAGCCTTTTGCGGATGGCCAGCCGAAAGAGGAGCTTTTTGCTAGGCAATTCAGAATTCAGAATTCTGCATTTTTGTGTGTCAAATTCAGAATTGGAGGCCAACAATTAATGAATATTTTGCATGGTGGACACATATGTATACTGATATCATGTACTGTAATTGACATCATGTTAGACAAACAAAAAAGATGAGAAATAAACATGTACTAGTAAGTATAATATCAACAGATATAAAATGGTGGTTCTATCTTTTATGTTTCTGGAAACTTTCCAAGTCGTACACTGGCGTATATATGTAGTTTAGCATAATCAAATTGCTATGAATAGATGTAAATTAAGCAAAATTGGCTATTGTTCCTATATGGACCGACAGTTATTTCCTATATTTACATAAATTCATAATTAAAGTCATGAAGTATGCATGGGTGCTTCGTTATATCAGATGTTTACATGACCACTAATTTTATTTTTCACATAGATTAATAGTTCAATAATACTACATTATTCCATGGTTATGTGGAATGAAGATAAGTGTTGCTGCTTCTATTTTGTAGGTTCCTTGGTCATGAAATTTATTTTTTAACTATAGTATAAAGACAACAGAAATCATCACTAATTGCTAAAAGAGAAAATTGCTTCTATGCCATCGAATATTTCACTTTTCTCTTGCTAAAACTATAGCTTGCCAGATATGGTTTCTAGCTACTACTGCAAATAGATCAAATCTGTTTTACTGCAAGAGAAAAAAACTACTATGGAAGTCTAGATTGTCTTACATAGCTTCTTTCAGCATTGTCACATTGAGCTTTCCTCTTGCTAACAAAATTTCATAGTTTTTTTTAAAATTTTGAGGTAAAGCATAATTCACAGTAAAGCTACATGGTTTAATTACTTATCATTCTTGGTAGGTACATATTTTAATTAGAAACTAAACATTAGCTTTTGCTCAGGTGACATTAATGAAATTAGGAGGTTATTAATTCAAGGATACATAATGCTAAACTAAAACAAGGTAATTAATATTTGCATCCTTTTTTTGTGTGTAATTTCTCCTTTACCAAATTGAATAGCGTTTGGTCGCTGGCTGTTATTACCAAAGATTTCTTTTCTCACATTGACCTGAAAGAATTGTGCCATAGATTTGTATCATATATATCAATAAGAATGGCAAGACGTGGGTGTTTCTGTGAGCTAAAACCTATGATTTAGCACTCAAGTTTAGCATCTTGTCATGTTTAGCATACATGCAAATACCTCCAAAATTTTCAACATCACAAGAAAAGACAGGTACATTTGCATGTTTTAGCACACATGCATGCATATATGCTACATCAACACAAAAATGGAGTGATGTATGTTCATGTTTGCAATATATTGTAATATTTTTGTCAATGGTCATATTTACTATACGTTTAAGAGATAAATAAGTGATAAAAAGGCCACGCTAACAGAATATAGTGTTCATACCTCAAACATAAAAAGAAAAATAGTGTTCATATTCAAATGTAAAATGTTATATATGGAGGATAGTACTATTTTAAATGCCAAACAAACTTACAACAGTAAAATTTAAATAGTCGGTAGGTATAAATTCTAAAACAATTATATATAGCGGACAAATGGCTGAATTGATCATTATTTATACATGTTTTAAAAATTTATGGTCACATAATTTGTATCAGACTGGAAGCATGTATATATACATCTCCATAATAATATCTCATATAGGATAATTTCGAAGGTATCCCTCTCCAAAATCATTATTTGTACATACTCAAACATATAGGCCTACTGTAATTCAAACATAAAAAATAAATGTTGTGTCCCTATCCAACAAGGTCATTGTTCCCTATCCAACAAAGACCATCAAAGTACCATAGCACAGAAACTAAAGACAAGAAAATGCTGTATGGCCGAAATTAATAAGGGTTTGTCATAACTATTGGACTATTGGTTTCATGGCAATGATCATTACTAGTTTCAGAGTGATATTTTTACTTGTCTTGTACCTAAGTACCTTTCCTCTTCCATTTTGTTTTCCCCTTGGCAAGGGTTGTAAATTTGCTTATGTGTGTGTGTGTGTGTGTGTTGTGCCCACATTTTCGCAAAATAAACCTTGCCAAAAGTCAAATATCAGATTCGATATATTTTGATGTAGCCATCTCAAAAAGTAAAACTACTATGCTAATGGTGTTGATGTGGTAAGGTTGTTAAAATTGCTAAAGTGAACATGGCTTACTAAAGATAAGGCAAATATACAGGATACACATGTTGAGTGCTTTGGCGATGAAAGACTCCATGTCAAACAAATAGAAATAATTCCATCAATCAAGTCTAACGAAGTTGGCGACAAAGGCGATAGAGTGTCGCCATTATGGGAAGCGATAGATGCCACTTCACATAGTGGGGCCATTTATAAGCATGGTCTTCACAAGAGGTTTATGATCATAAAACCATTTACATACGGCTCCATCTTCCTCCTCATCCAACTCCAATTGTATAGCCCTAGCGGTTCAACATCCAACAAATTATCGGCATAGTCTAGTGGAGGTTCCTCATCATCAAATGGAGGAAAGCGCATTCTTTTGAAATGTCGCCTATCTCTCTTCTCTCGTCGCATCATGATCCACATTGTACTCCTTTGTAGAAAGCACATGATAAGCGAAAACTTCAACCTCAAAGGGAATGGAAAATATAAAATTTGAAAGATCTAGTTGAATATGATACCTACCAAATAGTACATCTGATTCAAAGAACTAGCAATTGTTATAATAACGAGGTCAACAACTCACACCTATGAAGACAAAAGAAAAATGAAGTCTAGATCATCACCTGTGCCAAGTAAATGGGCTCGACCACCCATGGAATCTCGTTTACGAAGGTTATGGCGCCAGTGATATGGTACAAGATCTTTAGATGATGTAACATCCCAAATTTAGGTTTGTGTTTCAAATATAAGAAAATGAGTAGAAATTAAAACTTTTTCTTCATTTGGAAGTACTTGACCAAATCTATAATTCTTGCAAAGGAATTATGGAAAGTCAAAACTCAAAAATCAAAATCCTCAATTGACTCAAGTCAAAAACCTCCTTGGTAAAAATCTTGTGCCAAGCTTCTGTAAATTATTTTTCCTTGGTTCTAGGGTTGACATGTGACACCTCTAAATTATTTCATAATTTTTAGAAATTATTTGATCATTTTTGGAGGCAAGTCAAACCAGTCAACAGGTTGGTCAAACTCTAATTCCAACCTTCTGAAATTTCTTGAGAAAATTGCAGTGCATAAAAACCTCTGGAAATTTTATGTAAGGTTAATCCTCATGTCAGCAAGCTCCAGTTAAATTTTCATAAATTTTGGAGTTAAATTGTCATCTCTAATAAATCCACAAAGTCTCAGCTGGTATTTCAAACCCTAGGGCATGGCACTGTTGCTCGGGCTCAAGTCAGACTCGAGCCCGTTCCCTTCTCGGTGCGACCTAGCCAGCTCAGCCATTCACCCGTGCGTGCGTTTTCCACCGTAGGATCTTGATCCAACGCTGCTAGAGCATACCCCTTCGCGCCGGTCTTTTTAAAGTGGCGCGTGCATCGTGGCCATTCAGATCCAATCCAACGGTCGGTACCGACTGGGTTGGGCTCAACCGCCCCGGTCACTTAACCCGAGCCGCTCTCATCTCGCTCGCTGACTGGTGGGCCATCCCGCGCCGCTGGTCATCTTCTACCTCTCGCAGCGCGCGTGCGTTTGTGCTAGAGAGTGGGCAGAGCAGACTGGAGCGTCGGGTCACCTCGGCTTGGTCCTTCCACGACTTTTGCTGCAATGCATTTAATGCCGTCAGACTCTGCCCAAAGTCGCCCGTGTCAGCTCTTTCCACCTACGCCCATCCTCTCGGCTAGGGCAGCAAGCTTGACCCCCCATAGCTTGTTGCCGTTGCAACCCTCACCCCTCTCAGCTATAAGAAGCTCTCAGGTCCCTTCTTTGGCTTTCTTTACACACTTTCACTCACTTGCCCTTTGCTTGTGAGCTCAACCCAACCAGAAGCACTTGGCCGCCATTGATGCACTTGGAGCTCCCCGGTGCAACCCATCTTCTAGTGGCTCTCTTGCTCAGCTCTTTGCTCCAGCTGGTTCCTCTCAACATCTTGATGCCTTCCCCTAACTCAATTTAGGTTTGCTTCTACAGGGGCAGCTTGAATTGGAGTTTGGGTCTTTATCGACCAAATCACCCCCTTTCTTCCTCAGTGTCGGTAAGTGGCTCCATTCCCCAATTATATTCTCATGAACCTTCTTTGTGATATGCTGGAGCTAACCCTACCACCGGTGCTGTCATTTTATGCTCAGGCCGTCACCCCCCCCTTGTCATCTTCTCCTCGGCCGGCAAGCTCCACCGTCACCGGAGCAACCCCAGCCATCTCTTTGTCTCCACTGTGCCAAGGTAACTCCCTATTAGCCCTTGGAAGCTTTGGCACCCGCTCAAGTGAACAATGCGGAGCTCTTTTGCTATTTTCATTTTCGGCCGTATGTGTTGTCGTCATCTTCTCCGGCTCGCCGGCGATTTACGCCGCCACCGCCGGCGAGGTCACCTCCATTGGGTCCGTGAGGTTATTGCGGACCCATTCATGTTTCGATTTCTTGTGAGAGTCGATCGCCGTGGCCAAGCCATGTTGTCCATCGGATTTTGTTGGGATGAAAATCGGCCTTTGTCTTTGTCTTGCGGTCGGACATTGATTCTCCCATTAATAGCGCTAATCATTGTTGATTTCTGTTAATGATTGGTTAGTTATGAGTGCGTGTCTTAAAATGGCTTAATGGGTCACTTCCATGTGGGCCCGACGCCGTCAAAACCTCTCGGGTGCTTTAAATCCTCCCGGTTACTGCGTTCATGTCATTAAGGTTAGGATGCGGGCCCACTGGCTAATTAAATGCTTGCCATTAATCTCTATCCTTAATCCGAGTCCTTGTCTCACTGACCAGTGGGGCCCGCGCATTCAATTTCCCGCGCACCGTAAACGCGTGTGCGTGGCCCACGGTCACTAACCAGTGGGCCCGCCATTTTAAAATGCGTGGGCACGTGCGCTTGAGCCACGCGCGTGACACAGCCTCGCTGACAGTGGGCCCCTTTTGTCAGAGATCACTGTTCAAGTCGGGATTGGCCCAATCAATATCAACCGTCCAATTTCAGATCAGCGGCCGGGATCGTTGTGCTGTTCGGACCGCCCGAACCGCACCTGGATCTCAGCCACTCATCTCAAAATCAAGGGCTCCAGTTCATTGGGCCGTTCGGACCATGAATAGTGCCCTTTAGATCTTAGCCGTCCGTTTTGATCTCAAGCGTATGTTGTCGTTTTAGAATCAGGCGCTACTGTTGGCCGCGCGCGCGTGGGCCGTTGGTTTCCCGATCTGCGGCCCAGATCGTGCCACGTCTATTTCCTTCGGTTAATGTATTTCTTTTCTCGGTAAGCTTTATTTTACAACAACAAAATGCATTAAACTTTAGAAATTCATATCTAATTCATTTTAAACCCATTTTGGTTGATTCAAATTCTGATAATTATGTTTTAGACTACACTTTAATCTAAAAATGGTTTTAACTTTAGTATAGCTTCAGAAAAATCCAGAAAAAGCTTTAACTCTGTGTAGGCCTTAATTGCTATATTAAAAATTCATTTAACTTGTAAAATACATAACTATTTCTCTGTAAACTATTTTTGAGTGAAACCAAGTTTGTTGGTTTCCTCTATTAGGGTAATTTACTGTAAAATTAGTTTTTATCATGTTAGTGTTTCCAAAAAGTTTACTTATGCATTTTAATTTTGTTCAAGTTCTTGTCTTTGAAAAATTATAGAAAGTGCATAATAGCTCCAAGTGAGATGAATCCAATTGGGTTGTTCATCTTATGAGGTGCTTGTTTTACCATACAAATTTCAGCTACACCACTATTATAGAAAATAGTGCCAAACAATTTAATTAGGTGGAATAGTAACTTTTGCTATTTTCTAGCTAAGCAGAATTGATTTGATCATATCTTTTGCATTGAGAATCCAAATCAATTGGTTCTTGTTGCTAAATTCCTTATAAATCATGCTCTTGCTGCTGTAAAGTTTTCAGAGCATTCGGAGAAAGTTTGATGTTGAGTCTTTTTGTTTTCTTTGTTCTTATCGGTTCTTTTTCGCTTTCTCGTTAGGTTCCGAAGAACATATTGATAACCAAAGCACTCCTCAACAACATTTTGAACAGCAACAGCAAGGCAAGCAGTTTGATCATGATTAATCCTATATTTTCAAGTCTAATATATTGTTTGCAACTTGTATGTATGCATTGCTATTTTGTGTTAAATTATGATTTGAGTAGATGATCCTATAGTTGCATAATCTGTAGGAATTGATTATCCTCTACTACCATGAGCCTAGGTTAATTGCTGTGGTTTGAGTTCGTTGGATGAGCTCTTATCACTTAGTAGTTTTCGATTTCAATTGCTTAGACATGCTTAGTTATCGGTAGTAATGGGCGATCATCGATTTAGTCGATGATCTTGATCACACAAATCTAATAATTACTCCTTTATGTCCAGCACTTGTGCTTTGTTAATTTGTAAAGTCAAAATCTGAAAATAAAAGATTGAATTGGACTTGGGCATATTGGATGGATGGTGTGGTTTTTGGAATGTGGTAGTATACCTAAGTCAACAAGGATCGAATTACTTGTGCCACCGTACTGAGCAATTTACGTGCTAACCACACGAGGGGGATATGGGACCTCTCTTGACTAAGTACTTTGGGAGGTGTTAATTATGAGCTGGTCGGTGGGTGTGTTAAAAATAAAATGTGTGTGTGTGGTGTGGGAAGGGAGCATTAGCAGACCGGTTAGGCTGTCTAATGTGTCCTTACCCCCGTGGGTTGCGGCTCTTAATTAGCATATTCCATTGGAAATGTCTCGTAGGACTTAGCCGTGCCGGCATACCAAAGGAAGTGTGCTTAATCATTTGGCGAAAAGGTGGTCTGGCGTGTGGGTACATTGGTACACCCCTGCAGGGTTAAAACTATTCGAATAGCCTCGTCCTAGGTTATGGACACGCTCGGATACGCCCCGTGAGAATTATACTACAACCTTTAATTAAAACTTGACATGGGTGGTATGAATGGGTAATTCATGCTATTGTTGTGGTGGCTATTGGGTTAGTCACTTCCAGGATTGTTGTTGTCATCTATTTATTGTTATTATTGTTGTCAAATTGTTATTTGAACATTAAAAACAGATTTGCCAACTTGCTTTAACTGTATTACATTATTCCAAATAAAGATTGCTTTATGCTAAATTGAGACATATAACCTCCACTTAAATAAGCTTGCATGTAGCATATGTATAGGCCTGTTATCTTACACGTCAGTCTTGCGGAGTACATTATTGTACTCATTTGCTTTGCTTATGTTAATTGTTGCAGAGGAGGAAGGTGAGCCCCAAGGGCCTCACTTCTGTGAGCTTTGCTGTGGTAGTATCTTCGACTAGCTTGGCGGTCCGGTCAGTTGCCTTGTGGGTTAAGGCACACTGGTTGGCTTTTGTTATGGCCATCTTTATGGCACTTTTGCTTCCACTGTTATCTTAGTAGACTTGTTGTTATTTGGCCGGTCGGCCTCTCTTGTGTAATAACTTTATCCTTATTAACATTAACTTCTGGTTTGTTGCTTGTTCTGTTCTATGTGTTTGAATGGAATTGATGCATTCTTTTGTAATGAGATGTGTGTACTGCATTCTTGGGAAGTACATATATCTCGAGTCTTGGTTTATTTGATTTGTGATGCTAGGACCAAGTGGATGGTTAAGCATTACAAGCCGAATAATACCGAGGTCTCACAGATGACAAATACATCAATGACAGCTAAATCCTGGATCAGATATCTTCTTTAGGACACAAGCCTTAACCACAAAAAAAATATGTTCTTATCTTTCTTCTAGTCCAATTAACATATCCTTTATTCCGATGTAGATAAAAAAAAGTGATTTTTCTTACATTATGAGGAATAAAGCACTACGCAAGAAAGATGTTATACCTTCTATCAGGACCATTGTCATAGATATCTATGTGGATTGTTATGTCCACATCAATTTGGCAATTTACAGGCAAAAAATATTTATGTACAGAAAATGTTTACAAGTTTCAAGCACACAATAAAGAAAGACATAACTCTGATGCTACATTAGACTGCAAATGCAAGGCCATGGTAGTATGTGGAGTTCATACAAGGCTTTCCTAATGAAAACATATGAATCTCATTCAACAAGGTGATGCCAAGTCCATGCTTATCATAAGAACTTTGTATGCGGTTAGAATTAGCAATCAAACAGGTCAGTATAGGATAATACTACTCTTGTACTGCAAGAATCACTGCTCTTCCTAATTAATACTCACAATAAACCGCTTACCTTGCCACAAGCAAGATCAAGAACGCAATCCCCTTGGCGCGCATACAGCTGGATGAGAACACTCTTTATCTGCCCATAGTGAGATTCAGCAGTTAGGATGGTTATACCAAACACCGTAGACGTCTCATTTTATAAAGGATGTTAGGGTATGGATGGCTGGGCGGCAAATTGAGTGGTGTACCCAGTTGTTGAGCTTCTTGAGGAGGATGATGGGGCTGTTCTCGTGCTCCTCGAGCATCTAGTTCGACCACGCGCTATAGTGGTCCGCCACCCGCCGTCTTGTTGCCGCTTAGCTCCTCCGAGTACCCTGCCTCTATAGCCTCGGCACCACCGCCACCCTCACTACTACAAAGCAGGCTATAGTAGGCGCCCCATCACGAGCAGTTCCTTTGGAACCGTCGTGTTGGGTCGATCCAACTCTCGGTGGGGCGGAACAACTATCACAGACGGTATTTTTAGAACCGCTCAGCGATAGTCATCTATCCTGAGCGGTTGAGAAATAGAACCGCTCAGGAATTATCATGCACGGTTCTATTCACAAACCGTGCGCGATAATCCCTAATCACGCAGCGGTTTTACGTTACAACCGTGCGTGTAGTATCACGAGCGGTTCTTATTTAGAACCGCTCAGCGATATTGAATTATCACAGAGCGGTGCTAATTAAGAACCGCTCGTGATATCCCTCCCACTACCGCGATCATGTGTCCCTTTCATCGCCAGATGCGCCGAATAGCGGCCGCCTCTGCCCTTCCGCAGCGGGAGCAACCCGCCGCCCCGCCACGGCTCCAGATCAACATACCTACACACTTCAAGACTGATGGGATGAACTATGGGCAAATAGATATAGTAACTTCACCTCCAAACTTTTTTTTCATTTTGGAATTTTCATATATATAGCCAAACAACGTGGCGATCGCTTACAAAAGATTAAAAACTAGAAACCTATCTAGTGGCGGAGGTAGGTCGCTATCTCCGTCTTCAATACTTCGAGGCGGCGGCTTGGGCGGACGGTTCATGATCGAGCGAAGCTCGAAATCGTCCACCCGACGCTAGTTCGAGTGTGTCCCAAGACCCTGACTTGTTGAACCAAGAAGAATTGAGCCCATAGGCTCTCTAATCTTGCTTGAGGGTCTCGGCCCAGTCGACTCGATCGCTTTCTTTGCCTCGATCATGCGATCAAGTGACGACAAGCCTCCGGAGATGTGCAACCGTTTTGGAGGACCACGTCGACAACACGGAAAACTTCGCCGAAAGTGGGAGATCACCCGAAGACACAATGGAGGAGAATGTCAAGACGGCGGAAGGTGGTCGCCACCCGCTCCGGCAAATTCTCGGACGAGGAGTGAAGACATTGTTGAAATAGTGTTCTTCATGAAAGACGATTCAACGTCTGTGAGAGAGGTGCGCGTCAAATGCGTGTCTGAAAGAGGAGGCAACCATTAATTTCTGTTTTTGTGGAGAAAGGGGATCAAGGAGGTTGTGTGAAATACATTGTAGAAGGGACACATCTATATATAGAAAAAGTTCTAAAGCGGAACGGGAGACGAAGAGATATTTGGGGAGTCAGAGCGGCGTTGGAAAATGAAGAGATGAAGCCGCATTGCAGTGTGATCGTGAGACGGCTAGAGCATGCGAGGAAAATGAAGACGAAGAGACACGCGGAAAATGAAGAGTTATCACGAGACGGTTCCGTTGTACAACCGTCTGTGAAAAGAATCACTGAGCGGTTCTATTTAAAACCGTCGTGATAAATCCATATCACGAGCGGTTGTAGTTAAAACCGTCAGGATACGTTCCATATCACGCAGCGGTTCATTTATAGAACCGTGCGTCAGGATATATCATCGACGGTTCTCGTTAGAAACCGTCTATGATATACTTTTTATAAGGCGGAAACGCTAGGGTTTTGCTCTCACTTGTCACTTCCTCTCCCGCGCCCTTAGGCTCTCGCTCGTTCGCCTCCTCTAGGGTTTAGGGCTGCTTGGTAGTTCACCGCCGACTCGACCTCGGCGCGCCGCGCCGCGCCGACCTCGGTGCCCGCCCCCAACCTCGGCACCCCGACCTCGGTGCCTTCAACCTCGGTGCCGCCGCCCAGACCTCGGCGCCTGACCTCGGTGCTGCGCCCCGACCACCACCGCCCCGTTCACCTCCTGGCCGTAGCCCCGCGTCGCCGCCTCCGACCTCGGCCGCCGTCCTCCTCCCGTGTGGGCCTCCTCCTCTCTGCACCGCCTTCTCCCATGCCCCTCCTCCTCCCTCTGCAGCCTTCTCCCCTGCACCGTCCTCCTCCCGTGTCGGCCTCCTCCTTGCACCGTGAGTTCTTGTGCGGCATCCTCTCTGTGAGTATTGCTCCTCTGTGGCGCTTCGGCTTTGTTGATCGATGGGCTTTGTTGACATGCTCTGCGATGAACTCGTCTTATCTTGAGATTGAATGTGATAGTTAGTTCATAGTTGAGCTCTATTGTATTACTTGCTCTTGTCAATATGATCTCTTGTTAATTGGTTACTTTCGGTTGAGCTCATCGCTCATTGCAAATTGATCGATGGGCTTTGTTGACATGCTCTGTGATGAACTCATCTTATCTTGAGATTGAATGTGATAGTTGGTTCATACTTGAGCTCTATTGTATTACTTACTCTGTCAATATGATGTCTTTGTTAATTGGTTACTTTCGCTTGAAAGCTAGTTATTCGATTCTTCATGTTCGATTCATTTGAGAGTATTCAGCCAGTTGGTAATCTAATGACTAGTTTGTGATTCTTCTAGTAGTCCATATGAGCTCATTCAACTTTTCATTTGCCATCTTGATCTCTGTAGTCAACCTCTGTTTGATCGGAAGTTTAATCTGTTTTAGATTATGATTGAGATCGTTTGACAGCTAAGCAAAGTATTGTTTAGAGCTCATAGTTTGAATTTATATTATCATATTCATTTAATGAAGATTATAGACAATAGGATTGAGATGGCAAAGACTTGTTCTTTAGCTACTCTCCTTCTGAGAGCACATAATATCATCAATCTAGAAAGAAAGTTTTACTTGATTCTATTTTGTTTCTATGTCTTCATTAAAGGCTAGTCTTACGTACATGAAGCATTAAACCTTTGCTTCGTTGATTAAGGAGTGTTAGGAGTGTTAGAATAGGAGCAGGAGGCGGCGAGCCCTCTGAGATTAAACCTTTGCTTAGCATTTCCTTCGTCGATCTGACACACTTGAGTGTACCTTTACTTCTTGCCAATCCTCCAAGGCAAGAAGCATATGGTACACTCCAGTGTGTCAGGGTCGATGAAGAGTATAGACAATAGGATTGAGATGGCAAAGACTTGTTCTTTAGCTACTCTCCTTCTGAGAGCACATAATAGGAGCAGGGAGGCGGTGAGCCCTACAGGATTAAACCTTTGCTTAGCATTTCCTTCGTCGATCCTGACACACTTGAGTGTACCTTTGTTTCATGCCAATCCTCCACGGCATGAAACAAATGGCACACTCCAGTGTGTCGGCCTCGATGAAGTAGGCTTCCTTAGAGAAGCTAGTGGATTAAGGAATGTTAGTACTCTGTATGAGCTCATTCAACTTTTTATTTGCCATCTTGATCTCTATAGTCAACCTCTGTACTTCTTCCTGAGATTAATTGTTTCATATTTATGCTAGAATTATTTATGATTATTTGCTAATATTGCACATGTTGAGCATATTATTAAGTTTAAATGTATATGTTAATTTGGGACACTTGCAATCCATTTTATTGCATATGTAACTTATATAGATAGCAAGTAAGCGAGATGGCGGAGGCACTGTCTTCATTCTTTCACACCGACGCCGCAGATGGAAGAGGCGCCGACGAGGCCGCCGACACCGACGCCGCAGATGGAAGAGGCGCCGACGAGGCCGCCGTCACCGTCGAGGATAATGACACGGAAGCGAGATGGTAGAGGACAATCAAAAATGCCTACAGGCCGACTGGTCATCACGGAGGTCAGTGACTTTGGGGTCCCTCTAAGTCCCAAGAGATCAGCGGCGAGATTCCGGACCATCTGTGGGATACTTGCAAGGGAACGGGTCCTCATCACCACACCAACGTGGAAGGACCTGACGAAAGAAGCGAAAGGCGCGCTGTGGACAGAACTTTCAGAGAAGTTCACTATTCCAGAAGCACATGTGGCACGCGTGCGACGGACGGCGATGCTCACAATGGGTAAATCGTGGAGGACCTTCAAGAGCATTCTTGTCACGAAATCGTGAACACGGTCAAACGCCCTTCAGCGAAGACAAATTCTTGACGCGGGAAGCATGGGACACCTTTGTGGCTATAAAACGCACGGTCGAATTTAAGGAGCAAAGTGCGGCGCACAAAGCTCTCGAGACACGAAACACTCACCAAGACAGACTTCGACCGCTGGCACGCGGTAAATATGAGAATGGGCGGCGGAGAAGGAGAACTCGTTTCTGATGTCACGCACCGCGTTCCCTAAGTCGGTTAAGCGAGGGCACAAGTCTCGTCTTGAGCACATCTCCTTCACAAACCCAGCAGACCAGGAAGTGTCCCAACGTGTGGTAATATTTACTAAGTTGTTAATAAGTCCATAACTTCATAGTGCCTATAATAACATGATGACCTCTTGCAGCGTGACTTGACTGCCCAAGCTTCCCAAGGCTCCTTCCATGCGAGCAGGAGAATGATATACTATCTACGGCCTTGGGAAACAAGGAGCACCCGGGTCGCACGCGAGGCCTTGGGGTTAACTTACCTTGGAGTCATGGATTCGCGGACGACTCTCGCGTATAAGACTAGGAAGAGATCCAAGGCGAAACACGACAACCGGTTACTGCTGAGATGATTACTAACCAATTTCAAGTAGAGATGGCGGCATTGCGAGTCAAATGGATATACTCATGAGCGGTGATGCGCAAGCCGCCCCGCTAATTCGGGAGGCGCCCTCCTCGACGTCGGAGTAGCGTCGCGTCACGCATAATTGTGAACATGACGACGTCCGATTACCGATAGACGACATCAAGGTAACGTACATCTATGGAATGCACCAAAGATAGACCTATAGGGCGCCTTAGCTAATTGCGTGTCGTTTTGTAGGAGCCGACGCCTGTAAGCTCCAAGTGAGGATGGATGGGTCCTTTGTATTAAGGTCTGCAGGATGGTGTATCCATACGAGGAAGGGCGAGGCAAAGACGGTGCCACGGTGGCGCCGCGGTTACGCCAGGGTCCAGGTGGATATAGTACATGTCAATTTCCGAGCCGTTCCGCTGAAGATTTGCCCGAACGAAAAGATCACAACACTAGGGGATGTCGTCCTCTCTTTTATCCAGTGGCCCAAGAAGGACATCGCCCTGGACCCAGCAGTGCCGCGATCTGGACATGACTATTCCTCTCCAACGGGACCCTTGATGACTCCACCTCATGTTTCGCCTCATAAGGCCATCTCTTCGATTCCCGTGGAGAAGACGCTGAAGGAACAGCAAAAGCGTGCCGTCGTATCCGTTCCCGAGTCGTCTCACAAGAAGACGCTGCCAATCGCTAAGGCCAAATCGAAATCCACAAACGTTAAGGCGCCTCCCAAGTCCGGGAAGTCCACGATACCCGGGAACTACATCATCGGAAAACCATTGTGCTTCGACGCAGTAGTAATGCACGCTGGATATGCTTGTCAGGCTTTGCATGCCTAGTACTTGGCGAAGACCCAAAAGAAGGGGTGCGATACTGGAATCACCGTCAGATACGAGAACAAGCATTTCTTCAACGGGACGAGGTACTTCGTCGTGGGCTTCAATGACTTATTTGAACTATTCAACCTCGTTGGCCTCGACGTCTCGCTTCTACGATGTTGGACACTGTAAGTGCGTATAATCAAGTTCTACATTCATGTAATACCAATAAATATCACAACTCATTGCTTATGTATAGATACATGCTAAAAATGTCCGGAATGGAAAGAACCGTTGGGTTTCCTCGACCCACATGTGGTATCGTTGCAAACCATCCAACAAGACTCATCCTTCGTAGAAATACATAACGAGGTCATTGCTTCGTCGATTTAACATGAAGTACATAGTGGTGCCCTACAACCGGGGTAAGTGTCACTACTTGCTATACAAATTTCATTTGTACTTTATACGCAAAGACGAACTTAGGTTTAATGACTATAGCGACATACATGAGTAGGTACCATCGGATCCTTTTAGTTATTATACCCAAGAGGAACCATGTGATATACCTTGATTCCCTAAACCGCAACAAGCACGACTTGACACTCTAAGAGGAATACTGAGAGGTATGCTCATTTCCTCCTTACATAACTCTATTGTAGTCTTCATTCGTTTGAAATGGCCGAGGATAACCTTTTCGAATCATGTAGGTCGTTCATCAATTATGTTGCCAACAAAGGAATATACAATGGAAAGAGCGCCCAACTAACACACAGGATGGATTTTCGATGCAGCGCTACAACACGATAATCCTATATCATACTTCATAATAACGCGTCTCGAATCGACTATACCTATATATGTAATTCTATTTTTGCAAAGGCCGCCAAACAAAAGATGATGAGTTATGTGCAATCTACGTCTACTATCATATGCAGCTAATCCTTACAGCTAGGAAGAAGGATCATGAGGTTTGTCAATCTCGAAATAATTATTTCCTAATTATAAATTTAAATATATATATCTTACCACTTTACTCTTGCTAGCGGCAGGCCTTGAATTTACAATGTGATTCACTCGTTGCGGAAGAGATCAAGGACATTCGAGGGAAGCTCTGCGCCTTTATCAACACAGAAATCATTAACGACAACAGAGAGTTTCACTCCGTCGCCAACCCAGAGCATCACCCCACTAAAACCTCTCAACGCAAACAATTGTAATCTAGTTGTAACTATAGCGACAATACTTGAACAAATGCGATCTTTTGTAATTTATTTTGAGTAATGATCACTTTGAGTTGTCATGGTCGCTGAATCTGCTTTTGTGAATGCTTGAATCATTTACGTGAATGCTTGTTTTCGAGGGCATGGCTAGCAATTCCCGAGGCTAGCTAGGAAAACAAAGAAATTGTGGGCGAAATTGCGAGCTATCACAGACGGTTTTTTGTTAAAACCGTCTGTGAAGGCAAGTATCACAGACGGTTTCGACTGCAAACCGTCTGTGATAGGAGAATATCACAGACGGTTCTACACAAAAGCCGTCGTGATATTCGTAAATCACGACGGTTTTTATTTAGAATCGCTGCGTGATATTCTCCTATCACGCACGGTTTTCTTTAGAACCGTCGTGATATTCTCGAATCACGAGCGGTTTTCGGTTGAAACCGCTGCGTGATACTGACTTCACGCGAGCGGTTTTTAATAAAACCGTGCAGTGATATTTCGTATCACGAGCGGTTTTGTACCGCCTGTGATAATATCTGTTATCACAGACCAACAAACATAGATGGTTCGGAAACCGTCTGTGATGACGGTTCCGAACCGTCTGTGATGTCGGTTCCTGTAGTAGTGCTTGCGCAAAACCAAAACCCTAGTTAGCTATTCGCCGTCTAGCCGCCACGAGCGCGAGGGCACAGGGAGTCGAGCCGGTGGCGGGAGCAGCTGGTGGAGGCGGCGCCATGAGAGGGTCGAGCGGTGGCGGAGCAAGCGGTGGTGGCGGCACCATGAGAGGGGCCGAGCCGAGAGAATCACGGGCGAGCGAGCAGAGGGGAGGCAAGGCGGCGGGCGCAGGAGGCGGCAGATCGGCGGGCGGCCAGAGAGCCCACCAGGCGGTGAAGGCACCAGATCCGGTCGGGGCGAGAGGAGGGCGGCGTCCCGTGCGGGTGGAGGCACCAGATTCGGGGAGGAGGGAGGCGGGTGGAGGAGGGAGGAGGAGCACGGCGGTGCCGGAGGAGGGAGGAGGCGGGTGGCGTTCGGGGGGAGGAGGCGCCCTTGATGGCGGGAGGAGGAGGCGGCGGCCTTGAAGGAGGAAGCACCGGGTCTTTGTGGTGCAGGTGAGCAATGAAAGGTAAGGGAGAAGAGGAGGACGGGAGCGGCTGCGGGATTTTAGGGTTGGGGATATCGAGTGGTATGACGGAAATAAATGGGCGTGATTTAAAAATAAATGGGCACGACGGGAAAAAAAAAGGTCCCGAGTGTTTTTGATTCGGTGCACTCGGGATATATTTTGATCTCCCGAGTGTTATCGGAAACACTCGGGAAAGTTGATTCTACCGAGTGTTGACGACTCGTCCCGAGTGTCCTATGAAACACTCGGGATCTTCCCGAGTGTTTTCGTCCGAACACTCGGGAAACATATAAGCACTCGGGAACTAAGTGCTTTCTGGTAGTGTGGTGTGAAGGTAGATGAAGAGATTAGGCTATTATTGCTACTTTTCATATTGATCTATTAAGAACAATGAGAGTGTACTTGCTTCCCGTATTCTTGTGATTCCCCATGAATTGCACCTAGGTTGCGCCCCTACGCCATTGACCGTAGTTGTGTGAGTTTGTGGATGAACGAATTGTCCCGGATAGCAGGCTATGGTTGGTTTCCTTGCCGTTGGGTTACAATCCCCCAAGTTATCGTTTCATCCTACATCGTGAAGATTAGGCAAAGTCGGTGCATTAGCTCTCTACAGGCTAGTGTGTACCATCTTGGTATCAGAGCTAAGTTGACACGGTAGGATTATTTACCCTTAATTCTAGTATTAGATTAGTTTTGTTCGTCGCATTTTTAATAGATTGATTTCAGTCCTAGCATCCAAAACCAGAAAACCCACAAAAAAATACCTAGCCCTTTGTTTTAGTCCTATTATTTAGAGTGCATTTATCAAGTTTTAATCCTTCGTATCGAGTTTAGTATTGCTGGTCGTCCGTTCGTCACGTTTGCACCCTAGCTATTCAGTTTCAGCCCAATACCGTTATTGGGGTTGGTTCTTTTTCACCCGATATGCACGACTTGGGTGAAAGTTTGAGTATTTTTTTCCCTTGCTGATTAGTGTTAGTAAGTGTCAGAAACAAATATTACAGTTAAAAATTCGAAGAAAAAAAGGGAAAAAATCTAGACAAAAAAAGAAAAGAAGAGAGAGAAAGAACGTGTTTCGGTTTGGGAAATTGAGAGACTACTTGTGTGCTTCTGTCTGTGCTTGCAAGGAAGTGTTACCAGTGTTGTTGGTGCGGGTGTACATTTACATATAGCAATTTTCAGATTGCTCCCGCTAGGTTTTGGTGTTAGACCGGCAATCTAGACATCGTTACTAGTTGGATTACTATTTGATTCTTGCTACTACTAAGTTCCAGTACTGCTCCTTCGTTATATATCACTTACCTAGCACCACAAAAACACTATTGTCTCTTTCGTTACAATCGTGTGTCCACATTTTGTTTTGCTACCACCAGTAGTGGCGATGGCACCGTCTGTGCTTGTATGTGCTTGAGCATCGGCTCCCCACACCGACCGATGCCCATCCCGGACAGCTTCTTCTTGAGCTTTGTGTTTCAGTGGTTCCTTGTCGGACCTAGATTCCGAGAATCCAAATCCTCTGTAAAAACACTATGCTATTCCCTGAATCAGTAAATAGAACTCACTAACACATTGCTGAATCAGTTCATACATGGCGTAAAGGAAACCATATTATTCATTAATTAACAGTACATCAGAGTTTACATAGACCGCATTGGGTCAGGTTTTACAATAAGGACCGAATCGGCCAAAGATTATATTACAAAAGCGGAAGCGACAACAGAAGCAAAAGGGTGAGAGCACATCTCTCCACTGGCAAACGACTGGGGAAACCCGTGTGCGTCCAATATTAACCAAGGACTTGGATAATATTGGATGCACGCAAGTACCATCGGAGTCAACTAGACTGGGGTGAGACTAGAACAGCTAAAGATTAAGCTACGCTTCATCATCTCCTGGGTCTCCAACTTCTGGATCCTTATGGTATGCGTAATCTCCGTGATTTCCTACTTCGGAGGGTTTTGGGGGAAAGAGCGAGAATTAGCACAACTTTCGTGCTCGTGAGGCAATACACACAATGAATAATATATATGTAAGGCTTAACAAGGATGGCTCGGGTTCATTTATTTGCTAAAGCAACATTTTCAATTATCATAATTACAAAGTTCTATCACTTAGCATTTTAACCAAATTGCATTTTATTAATGAGAGTAATTGTGCAATATTTATTTCAGTAGAGGTCCCCTCCGTCGGAAACTCTACCTATACTTCATTTGATTGGAGCTACCACCATTATTAACACCGCTAAGCTCGACGGCACAGGTAAAATCCAATCTCAGGGCTAGGTGAACCCACCATATTTTTCATACCACCCACAAAGGTTTTTGAAATAGAACTAACTCAAGTAAGGTTCCCATATCCGCTTTGACTGTAGGCACAGATGTTCGAACAGTTTATTACTCTGCAGAGACCGTACACTTTACCCACAAGAGATAATCATCTTGATATATACACATGCTTCCTTAGACATGTGAATCAAGGGGAGATCACCACAGAGCCTTTACAATGCATCCCTCAGTATTAGTTACACCCGCTAAGGTTTCGCCTGATAAGGGTTACGCTCTTGTAGACTCGTTAACCCTTTCCAGACCCCCCTCTTGCGTCATCGAATGACTTACGTCGTTCACCCCGACTCCCTTTGCCACTAGGGCTTACGGCGTCGTGGGTCATCTACCTGGTGCAACTCGTACTGGTGGATACAAATTATTCAACCAGGTTATATTTTACAGACTTGTGGTTGCACTGTTTTACATTGGGAGGTCATCACAGGATTAAGTCCTTAGGGTTATCTGGACGGTTCATTCCATGTTTCATCCACCTTGGGCTACATTTGCACCCATCATCACATCATCCATCCTACATCCGCCCAATGGGAACAACAATTATTAGGGTTTTTGAGGAGTAAAATACATCAATTCAACCATCTCAGTCATTTCCCACAATGACTGTCCAAAATCACTTTCATGTTTAAAGGATGATGATTGAGACATTTAATGTCCCGGTACTTAAGTAAAACTAGCATGTCGCTTAAGTACAACCTATAACTAGTAATTACCATATAGTTACTAGGGTGACATGGAATAAGGGATTCAATTGTCAAGGGATGTCATTATAATTAATTAATCATCAAATGGGTATTTAACTAACTTAAGCTTTAACATACATTTGATTAAAGATATAAAGCATGCAATCTTGGCATTTTAAATGAATATAATTTGCATAAAATGTAGGCTCAAAATGATCAAAGTATTGACCCGCCTTGGATATAGGTAAGAGGATCTTGATATTCTTGTGCTTGATCAAGTTGGAGATCTTCCGCGTCTTTGAATCCTATTCGGACGAATGTACTGAAAAAAGTAACAATAATCAAATAAAACAAATAAATACTAAAGAAGTAACAAATGAACTCCAAATTAAACAAAACCTATGCCATTAGTAAGATCTTGAATTTACAAATTTTTAGAAACAAATTTCATAATTTTTGGAACTATAACGGGGGAGAACGGAGCTTCCGAAGTTTAAATGGAAAAAAAATAAGCGAGAGAGAGAGAGGAAATGGTGCACGACACAGTGCATGGGCCGGGTTCATGCGTGTGGGGCGCTGGTGCAAGGAAATAGTGAAGTGTGGGGCCCACTATCAGTCACAAGGGAGGAAATCCTGGGTTAAAAGCTGGCGGTTACTGTTGCGGGGCCCACGAGGCAGTGAGACAAGGGGCTTTTAAGCCGGTGGTTAGGACACTCATTAATGCTAAAGATCGCTTTAGGGTTTAAGGACAGTCATTAATGCTTAATGATGAAGGAACAGGTCGGTCGGAGCAGGCCAACGTGGGGCTTCACGGGCGCGCAAGGTGAGCCTCGCCGCCCGTGAGCGGGCTCGGCAATGGCGATCGAGGGCCGAAGGAAGGCTGTGGCGAGGAAGTTGGCGACGCCGGTGCGGTGGCCAGAGGAGGGCTAGTCTGGAACATGTGTGAGGATGATGAGCGGCGGCTCGTTGACAGTGAAGTGGGGGGTTCAGTGGCGCTCGGGGCCGGGGAAAGGGAGCACGGGGAAGAGTGTGACGAGGTGGTCTCACCGGGTCAAGGAGGAGGACCGAAGGGGGACGGTGGCTGGCGGCGGGTGGTGGAGAAGACATCGGCCAGAGGTGAGGAAGAGGGCCAAATTCGGTGGCGGCGATGAGGGATCTTCAAAGGGACCTTGGGGGAAAGCTTCCTCGGTGTTGGTGGCGCATGGTGACGGGGTGGGCGGTGCCGAAGAGTCATCGGAGCAGCTTGTCGATGGTGGAGGCGGCGTTGGCCGAAAGAAGAAAGGGGCGCTTTCTCAGGTGGAGCTTACAAGAACTTCAAGGGGCGACGTGGGGAGCTCAAGGGGGGCACAAGGCTCCTTAAGTAGGCGGCCAGGGGGCTTGGGAGGCCAACGGGAGGGAGAAGAGAGCTGTTGGGGAGGTGGCGGTCACGCACGGTCCTGATGCAGCGTCGTGGGTTGCTCTACACGCGGAGGCGACAGGGCAGAAGCAAGTGAGCACGGCAGGGAGGGGTGATGACTTGGGGTGCCAATGCTAACGCGGTGGCAGAGACGGGTGACGCGGGCGCACGGCTCGGACCGGGAGCGGGCGTGTGCGCGGCGTGGAGGGGACGAGCGGGGACGGGACTTGACGAGGATGAGGGCGCCAAAGTCTCGGGCGGTCAAAGGAGTGGGTGTGGCGCGCAGAGAGCAAGTGGGAGCCGGTGGCACAGAGGGAGCACGAGGCTAGCGCAGGCGGTTGCGTGCGCATAAGGGAGAGAGAGGGCGGCTTGGTGGCTTGACAGAAGGAGACGACCAGGGCGTGGAGGCGGGCCAAAGAAAAAGGAGGCCCAGGGGAAGAAGGCCGGGGCAGCTGGGCCAAATAGGCCGAAGAAAGGAGAGAGGTCGGGTGGGCCAAAGCCAAGAAAGAATGGGCCGGGAAAGAAGGAAGGAAAAGCGGGCCAGCCCAAAGAGGAAAATGGGCTGAGCCTAAAAAGAGACAGGCCCACTTGAGGAAAAAGCCCGAAATTTGAAAAAGAGGAAATTCAAACTTGAATTTGAATTTCAGGTTTCAAGGGTATTTGAAACACAAACCCGAGCTTAAAGAAGAAAGCGATTTTTCAAATAGCTGCTAATTTGAAATACGGCGAAAAAACGAAAACCAAAATAGTAAGCACTATTTACCGTCCGAAAACGGGACGTTACATTCCTGACGTTCATTGTCCGTTCACCCCGGCAGCTGCACAGCTGTCACCGATCACCTGCACGCCGACACATTGCGCATTGTTCAACACGTTGCTCTAACATGTTTAAGAGAGGACGAGAAGCACCAAAACACCATGGAGGGAAGTCAATCGTTACCAGTTGCCAACGACGGAGTGCAGCTTGATGATGGTCTGCTCCTCGGCGTCGGTGAACTCGCCGTACTTGAGGTCAGGCCACATGTAGTTGGTCCACCACAGTCGGCAGCTCTTCCCGCACCGTTGCAATCCTGTCACATGCAGCAACCCACTCCGATGCGGTGGCGGCCAGCGGGGACTAGGCGGGAGGTGCGGGCTACAGAGGGCAAGGGTGGAGCTACGGAGGGCGTACGGCAGCGTTGGCGACCATCGGCGACTAGGCGGGAGGCGGGAAGCGCGGGCCGTAGAGGGCGAGGGCGGAAGTGCAGACCACAGAGGGCGCACAGTGGCGGTGGTGGCCAACGGTGACTAGGCGGGTATCCAGCGAGACACTGGTGGAGGTGGTGAAGATCATCACGCAACTTGAGACGCACAACCCCACGCTGGTGCCCACCGAGCACCACCTCTACTTTTATCTTAGCTTCACCACTGACCACAGATACACGCTATGCGATTCAGCGAGGAGCATAAGAGCATGGGTGGGTAAGTAAGAGGTGAGTTGTGTGATTCCACATAAAGCTTATTATATTCTTTTCGAATCCACTAACATGGCAGGGTCACAATCAAGTGTACATGGTGAGCATCACAGAGAGGATGATCTTCTATTGACACGATCTGAATACAACACCCAGACTGCCAACATCAATAACAAGGTCACAACATAGATCCAAAATCTTGAAGTACGGATGCTTCAAGTCACGCAGATGATCATGATCGATGAGCACCTTCCTGCAGCCGATAACAGGGTTCTACGTCAACTTGACCCCGCAGCCCCGTAGGACACCATCAATGACGGCCACTCCATCCATGGCGACAACGATATCGACGCTGATGCTGACGGCAATGTCAGTGACCACCGCGGCGCTGGTCATGGTGTGGGTGCCCATAATAATGGTGCCCTAGCTGCTGGTGCTGTGTTCAGACGAGACGCTAATGTTGTACACCACGCTCGACAACGCGGAGTAGGTGCTCGTGGGCGAGGCTACGACTGCCGTGCGCACAATGTGAACCACAGATGCATGTTGCGTGCTGTGACGCCCTGTGTCATTACCCCAAGGGTAATCACACTTAGGCATACGGATTACTATTCATTTGCTCAGTAAAATAATGCTTCAACGAATAGTAAGTCTTTACCAGAGTCACGCATGCAGAACAATAAGATAGAAACTGTATATTTTATTTCAGTAATAGCCACGCAAGGCTAAGGTTCTTAATACAAATATTACACAGTTACCAAAAGGAACTGCTCCGCTTTTCTCGCCAACACTGAAGTCTCGGCCTTCTATTCGTCCCACGAGTTGCATAAGACGCCACCCTTGCCCTGGCCTCCGTAGTCGGTCCCTTCTCCTCCATCAGTTGTGTCGGTACCTGCAAGTCCATTATCCCACTCGGGAAAGTTCCCGGCTGGACTAGGATCTACAAAGGAGAATACTAACAAGGTTGAGTACACGAATGTACTCAGCAAGCATTAATAGCAAAGAATGCACTGGATGATTGGTTCTGGTTGTTATCACATTTTCTAAGTCATCTCATTTTTGAAAATAATTCTAAAACATTTAGATGGCAAATTTTTAATACTGAAAACACTACTTGTCACTCGGAGAGAAGAAAGACCCCTGGCGGTTCCCGTAGACTCCAATCCAGGAGACTGGCATGAATTCATGGTTTGATATAGCATCTTGCAGCTTTGTACCACTTTACCCACAGTTATTCTGAGCTCTAAATGAGCCAGGTCCCCAGCATTTCCTTAGATGCGGGTTTGAGTTCAGAATACAAAATGTTTTCCATTTTACGTGATTAAGTCTCCACCCATTACCTTCCGTCGGTGCTGATTTAATCACGCTGCTGACCTCGTCATACACCGAGTTCCAGAAATGTTGGTTGAGGCGGCCATCGTCCGTGCTCAACACTCCTCCTTGGGCCGGCGCTCTTCCGTACCCAAACACTCCAATGTGTCCCGTTGTGGAGATCATAATTACGTAACAAGGTAGCATTTTCTGCCCGCCTAAACGGGAAAATGGTTGGTACTGAATTTACGGCTTCAGACCGAGCAAGAGTTTTGTTTGTCCTTATATTATAACCATATGTAAAAAGGGGCCCACCTCTTACCTCATCATCATCATCATCGTCGTCGCGTTCCCCTGCCAGGGCCCTCTTTTACCCACCATAAGTCATTTCCATTTCTTTCTTCCTTTCTCATTCTCATTTCTTTCATAATCATCTTAATCATTTTCATCTCAGTCATATTCATCTTAATCACATTCATCTTAGTCATATTCATCTTAATCATTTTCATTTTAATCATTTATTTAAATTTTGAGAAAACAATTTTGATGCAATAAACATAATAGTGCAATATACGGTTTACATTTAAATTAACTATGTTTATGGTCAAGAGGATAGCTTGCCTGTAGAGTTGTAGGAAAGATTGGCGTCGACGAATCTCTGATCAATTTCTTCTGCCCGTGCTGGTTCGTCCTCTGTAGCAAACGGTGGCACGAATAGTAATATAAATAAATACATAGTTGATTTTGAGTGATATTATGCATACCTAAGTTAGCGACTTCTAGTTTGTTAGCACAATTTTAATTTGATAAATACTTTTCGAGATCTACACTAAGTTAGCACTCCACACAAATAATCGTTCTAACGAAAACGCGCACTACGATCGACAACCCGTGGTTTACGCTTAACTGAGTAAACTAACAGAATTAAATAGCATAAATTACCCGAATAAATGCTCGCGAAGCTCAACGTTGCTACACAAGCTAGTTATTTTATTAATAACACAATTAACAATGATTCGCTCTGTCTAGCAAATTTTAATTCATAGGTTAATTGCAATTTAGTTTAGTTGACCAGGCTCAAGTTGAATTGTTTAGTAGCAATAATATCAACATCTAACCGTTAACTAACTAATAACAGCTACTGGTTAAGCACAATAATACAACAATTAAAGTTAAGGGCTACACAAATTCTAATTCCTAATTTCTATCCTCTCCTAATTTCTCTCTCTCTCTCTCTCGGTTCCCTCTAACCCCACCCGGCCGAACACCACACACGCACGCACACACCAAAACACACCCAACACACGCACACATCAACACCCACACAGCCTTATCTTCTCCCCCACTTCCCCCAAACACTCCTCACTCTCCTCTCAATCTCTCAAATCTCTCTCTCTCACTTCTCACCAAGCTGCCAGGAGGGTGAGTCCCTGGCTCGGCCCGCCTAGCTGCCGCCCCTGCCAGCGCCGTCGGCCCCGCCGGTTCGGCCCGCTCCCGCTGCGCCGGCTCCTGCAACCTCCTCGGCCCGCAATCGCCGGCCTCGCCACCACGGCCCGAGCTGCCGGCTCCGCCCGCCGCCTAGCTCCTCTGCCCGGGCCGCCGGTCCTGCAAGCCGCCGCCTCCAACTCGGCCCGCGCCGGCTCGGTCCTGCTACCGCCCCGGCCCGCGTTGTCACCCGCGGCCCGCTTCCGCTCTGCAGCGCTCCTCCGCGGCCCGGTTCGGTCGCCCAAGCTTCGCTCCTGCCCGGCTTCTCCGTCGCCGCAACGCCTTCCCCGGCTTCTCCTCGCGCGGCTCGGCGTCGCCAAGTACGCCGCCGCTTCTCCGATCTCCCGCGCGGCCGAAGGCCAGCGCGGCCACTCGCGAGCCCGGTGCCTCCTCGGTCCAGCAGCCGCATGGGTTCTGGCCCGGCCGGCTCGGCCTACCGGCCGCCGGCGCTGCGCACAGGGGTTCTGCGTCTAAAGCCTTACTCGAATCCTCAGCTAAAATGCTTACCGAGACATGCTCTAATGATTGCCATGATGCATGAATGCAGGTCACTGATGGTGGATCGGAGATGATGAGGACTACTGGAGCGGTTGCTGTTGCTACCAGGGAAAAGCTCATCTATGACCTACAAAGGATTTGCCTTTACCTGCTGCTTGGAGGTTGATAAAGTTTTGGGTTGATGTTTTGCGAGGGATTGACGACGATCGAGGAGCGTTGGTGGTGAAGGATCGGGCTGTCGCTGGTGCCGTCGAGGATCCCTCGTCGCCCTGTCGCCTCGTCGCAGCTCCTTACTCCTTGCTTGCTACTGCTAGGAGAAAGCAAAAGGTGAGAAATGGATGATGATAATGGGTTGAGAATGGAATGAGGGAGGAGAAGAATGCTTGCTGTTGCTGTGGGGATGAACTCATGCACTGAGCTACCTGGGGGAGATGAATGTGAGGTTATGCTATGCTAGTTGGGGGAATGAATGCTGAGCTGATTGCCTGGGGAGTGAATATATTTGGTTGCGATGGGGGGATGTATGCTGCGGCTGGCATTGCTGCTTGTGGAGTTGGGGGGATGAATTCTTATGCTGCCTGGGGGAATGTATTGTTGTGCTTTGCTTTTGGGCTTGTGGCTTGCTGGCTGATGGATGGATGAAATGGGGGAAGGCAAATGAATGGAAATCTTTATATGGATGGTGGCTTTGGCTATGCATACTCTTGCCCCAAACACAAAGACCCTTTTGCCCTTGCTCTTATTCTCATGGCAAGATTCGTTGGGGGCGTTTTGGTCTGTGGTTGGGAAATTACTATGCGCGTGATTTTCTGTGGTTGAGTTCTTTAATATACGTGGGTGACGGATTAAGGTAAACACCGGATGATGAGACCTACGAAAGAAAAGAGGTGCCGATTAACTCTAGTCAGTCTAGGTACCTTGACAAACAAGGGGCTGGCTAACTTGAGTTGATCAGGGAGCCCTAGTGTGCTTCAGAGAAATTCTGACGGCCACTTCTAATCTTCTACTTTCTATTTTCTATTATCCATACGGCTTTAACTTACTAACTGTTTTCTAATTTTCTAACGAGCGACGGGAACGGATCGAGCGATGGCTCTATAGACTGGTGCTCAAGGTACAAGGCGGCAAGGATGGCTAAGGCTACAAGGATGCAAGAAGCAGATAGATTTAATTGATTGTTGTTACAAGCATTGCAATTTGGTTGTATAATTACTTTTGAAACAAGCAAAGGATTTGTAATATATTACTTCTTTGTTGTACTAGGATTGATGAAATGTTGTCTTTGATTGCATTGAAAGGTGTAAATATTTTCGAGTTTGTATTAATGATGTATTTATGCCTGCAAAGGATTTATTTTTGTGATTGACTCTTGATTGATAAAGATATAGGAGAAATTGTTTTTATAACTCTTTTGTTGCCAGATGTATCGATTATGCATTTGATATTAATTCTGATATCACTATTTGTTCTGGGTTTAAAGAATTTTAATTATTGCTAATTACCGATTACTGTTAGTTAGGTTAGGTTAATTTTGCGAGTTCTCACACGTGCTATATGGTTGGCGACCCCGACAGTGAGGACATCGCTGCTGCAAATAATGGTGGCGCTCTACTCGACACTGCCCGGGGAGGGGGTGCCCATGGAGGAATTCCTCGGCCTTTCCGAGGCCGTGGCGGTGCACGCGTGTGTGGTTTAGGCCCCCGTGGGAACAACCTTGATCAACGCGGGTGTGTTGCCCCTGATACGATGGATGCTTTTGGTGATGACTACGACGACAATGGGAATGCTTATCATGCATGCTTTGGATGCTTATGCACATCAGCCACCCCCACGTCATGGTGGTTACTATGGTGACGAGGATCACCTACGTGGCCATCGTGATAGAGATGATCCGGACAACATGGCGAAAGTGAAGATAAATGTGCCATCTTTTACCGGACAGAAGAATCCAGATGTTTATGTTGGTTAGGAGGAGAAGTGTAATCATATTTTCTGTATCCATGACTTCTCCGATGCAAAGAGGGTAAAATTAGCTTATGTGGAATTTCTTGGTTATACGCTGACGTGGTGGAATCAGTTACGGGAGGCACTATATGCAGCTGGTAATGACCATATTAGCACGTGAGATGGAATGAAACATGCTTTGCGATGCCGTTTTATTCCACAACATTACCAAAGGGACCCCATAACAAATTGCAGCACCTTATTCACGGTTCTTGCACTGTTGATGATTACTACAAAGAGATGAAAGTATTGCTTATCCGTGCGAGAATTCAAGAAAGTGATGAAGGTAAGATGGTGAGGTTTCTGCATGGTTTGAATGATGATATTGCTGATGACGTTTGAGTTGTATCCATATAACACATTGCAGGGACTTGTTCACCAAGCCATGCGAGTGGAGAGAAGAAATCAGCGACATGCACGGTCCGTTCTTATTCAGACCATCCCATTGCACCGAGTTGGCACACAGGACAGCAGCAGTCCAGCGCCCGCTCACAGAGCGCCTCAGGAGGAGGTGCTACTCCTAGGCCGGCGTTGACCACCCCAGGTGGTCGGCCCCTGGTGTCGTCAACATCTCCCCCCAGTGACAGGCATCCCGCTGCATTGGCGGAGGAGTCTTCTACTACACCATTACTTTATTTCACGGCTACGGGAAGAAGATGACGAAGCTCTTCTTCTGCTCATGTCAATGGAAGACAACTCACCTCTTACTTATCGACGCTCTTATGCTCCTCGCTGAATCGCGTAGCGTTTACCGGTGGTAGCAAAACAAAATGTGGACACACGATTGTAACGGAAGCGCTAACTGTGTTTTTGTGGTGCTAGGTAAGTGATATATAACAAAGGAGCAGCACCGAAACTTAGTAGTAGCAAGAATCAAATAGTAATGCAACTAGTAACCATGTCTAGATTGCCGGTCTATCAACAAAATCTAGCGGGAGCAATATGAAAATTGCTATATGTAGGTGTACGCACGCAGCAACAGCACTACTAACACTTCCTTGCATGCACAAAAAGAAGCACACAAGTAGTCTCTCAATTTCCCAAACTGAAACACGTTCTTTCTCTCTTTTTCTTTTTCTGTCCAGATTTTTTTGTTTCTTTTTTCTTCGAATTTTTTACTGTAATATGTTTTATGACACTTACTAACACTAATCAGCAAGGGAAAAATACTCAAAATTTCATGCATGTCGTGTTTATCGGGTGAAAAAGAACCAGCCCCAATAACGGTATTGGGCTGAAACTGAACAGCTAGGGTGTAAACGCGACGAACGGACGGCCAGCAGTACTAAACTGGATACGAAGGATTAAAACTTGATAAATGCACTCTAAATAACAGAACTAAAACAAAGGGCTAGCTAAATTTTTGTGTGGTTTTTCTGGTTTTGGACGCTAGGACTCAAATCAATCTACTAAAAAAGCGAGAAACATAACTAGTCTAATACTAGAATTAAGGGTAAATAATTCTATCGTGTCAACTTAGATCTGATACCAAGATGGTATGCACCAATGACAGACTTTGATGTCAGAGAATCAAGATCAAACCTGACATCTCCACATGCATCACATGCGAGATGTCCGGGTTTTAGGCATCCGACGCCGCAACTTGCTCAAAACCTTCTCAATTTTTACCATAGACTCTATATGCGATAACACGACACCTCGACAAGTTTCTGCTATTTTCTGACTTCGCTCGATTTTATATAATTTAAATACACTTTTCCCGCAGTACCTCGTCATGTTACGCCAACAAGATGCTCAAATTTCATGTGAGTTCCCGGATACGGCCTCAACATACACCAAATATCATGAATATCATTTTTGAATGACCAAATTCGATTATTCCATGCACCGCAGCTCAAATTTGAAATATTCCATAAAATTCAACTAAACAAAAAAACTAACTAAATATAGAAAAAAGTCAAAATTGTGCCAAATTTGAACATGGAGTTTTAAATAATATATTAAGGCTGCAAACAAATAATGGGGCAAAAAAACAAAAACAAAAAAAATTTGCCGAGCTGCCTCGCACTCTAAGAAGAGGGCTTTGCCGAAAGTGCCGAAGTGGCACTCTCAAAAGAAATTTTTTTTAAAAGCCTTTGCCGAGTGCCACTTGCCCAAAGACTTAAGAAGGGAAACCCTAACTAAATGTGTGGGCTACCCACACTCACTCACTCCACACAACACACGACGACGCACGCACACGCGCCACGCCGCCACCTAGCCTACCACTACCCTTTCGCCACGCCCGCCCGCTTAGCCTGCTCCTGCCCCGACCCCAACTGCCTCTGCCCTCGATCCAATGCCATTCATACTCACCGCCTCTCGCCTTCGCCCCACTGGCCGCGCCAAGGCCTCGCCCGCCCTTTTGGCCCTGTCCAGCGCCGCCAGACATCCACTCACAGCTAAGAAAGGTTCGCTCGTGATGAGATTGATGCGGTTCGTGTGTTACCCGGTTGTCGTTTGTGCTTGTTTGATACTGCGGCTTGCTTATATTTGATTGCAACGACAGTGCTTCGGTGAGTAGAAGGTGTTTGTATAAATGCCTATTGAACATTAGTAATAGCTTGGGACAGGGAATTACGAACTCTTTCAGCTTAGATGGCTATATCTATGCATATTCCTCGAATTTTGATAAATGTGGCATGGTTGATGATTGCTATTGACTCCATTGAGTTTATGAAAATGAACATAAGTTGTCACGATCAAGACAAATTGTCATATTGATTGCATATACAATGCACATGTTGTGATTTGTTAATGACTATTTTTACGTTTTTCTTAGTTGCTTATAGTGTGTCTAACTCCTTTAACTTACAAAAGTTATTTGAGTTACACTGGTTCCATAATTGCATTTGGATAGTGGAACTTGGAACGTAAATAGATTTGTTAACCTTTACCTGTTTTTCTTTGTTCAGCTTTGTGGTTAAATAATAACCTTTAGCAACAATTTTATGTTGCCGCGGGTATACATTTGATCATATACTGGGGAAGTTGATCCCTGCAAATGTGTCCCTCCTAAACTTTGACACACTTTGCCCTTGCTTGATATCTACTGCTTTCGATATATTGTTGTTTCTACAACTTTTGCTTCAGACCTTACCCACCGGAGCACCTAGTCACCTACTAGTTGCCACTATTTCATATTTTCATTCATTCCACCGAATGAACCTCACCTGTCAGCAAAGACGACCCAATCGCATCGTGCTTGGCCTATCACCACACATGCCCATTAAATTGTTGCTCTGTCACACTAGCGCTGCTTTTGCCCAACCCGCTTTTGCCCAATCGATTCTCGCACCACAAACCCCCACCACTATGCCTAAATGTTGTCACTTGCCTAGTTGAATATTATTGCTTTGATACATTTTAGAGGTATTTATCCGCAAATTCATTTGTCTTCTTTTTTTTCGAAAGAACCAAACCGGTTTGCCTTTAAATGATGGAAATTTTTTCCGAGAGATAATATGATCAATGTCTTTGTTTTTTATCTTCTCCTGCATGTTGTTGCCTTTAGTCTAGTGCTATCATAGGGTAGCAAATGCAAAAATTGGGTGAGCTACCGTGAAGTGAGTAGGAGGAGATAGTTGTACTGCTTTCTCCTCGAGTTACAATAGCGCTCCATTGACATCAATGCATTTGGGGCACCAATTTAAACCCAAGTTATTAGCATGCTATAGCTAGAAATAGTGCTCAATGATTCTCACATTTATCCAAGTTCATAATTTTACTTAAGCATTGAAAGAACAGGCCTAACTCCTAATCAAGTTTCGTGATACGGTGAAGGCATGATGTTCATCTAACACAACACAATGGATTACACAACCGATGCTAATCGTTGCTACATGCCTACATCAATTCACATTATTTTGGCATATGTTTCAAATTGTTCCAATTGTTTGTTAGGTTCTCTTTATTTTCCGATTCCCTTTTGGGGTGTTGGTTTGAGGGATCACCTCATCCAAGGATGGGTTGGTCCATCATGGGATCATCCCTCAAATTTGGTGGGATGACACAATCCCTTATTTTGTACTAGACTTTTGCTTATGAGAGATAAGTTGGTGATAGACCAACTCATTCCATTCTTCAAACCAAACAAGTGGATTAGGTTCGAGCTAGGACCCACGGTCTATTCACCGTCCTGTTCCTCAAACCAAACACCCTATATGTGGTTCTTGAACAATTAGAAATGTATGTTGCGTTGTTGTGACGTCTACTAACCATGTGTGTACAAGAGAGGAGGGTCAGGTGAAGAAGTGTTATCTAGAATCTGCATGTGGTGAAGACATGTTCTAATTGCGGTGGCATGTTTTTGCAAGAACTTACTCGCATAATCTTTGTGAGTCAGAGACAGATGAGATTCTCGACAAGGGAGCAAGACCTCTGGTAAATAGAAAACATCTCCTGTTGATTTATTTTGAGATTAACTATGCCTAATTTGATCTTCGATGGCTTGTAGGCGATTCCAAGTCGGTGCGCCACCCACCCCGATTGTTTGGTCGCTATAGTGGAGAAATGGTTGACGCGGATCGCGTAAAGGGCACCAGGAGAAAGCGATTAATGAAGGCCGATGCAGTGCCCCTCACCATCGTAAGGCCACCTCAAAGAAGTATGCAAAGACATATGTAAGTCTCGCACCATTTGTCTAATCTAGCCGCTCAATTTCGCATGATTTCTAACCACATGTTGTTGTCTTTCTCGCAGATCGGGCAAGACGGTGGCACCAATTGGCCAACTCACGGCGTTTGCTCGCCCACATGGGCGGCAAGGTCCAACATCGAGTACAACCCGGATGCGAGTCCAGAGGCGTACACCAACTCCAGCGTCCACACCCGCCTCACTTCTTACACGGAGGCGGCAAGGTCGGCCCACGGGCGGCCTACGATCCGAGGACCGAGGCGCCTTGATCCCGAGATCGTGATGCGGGTGGGGAAGGCAAGAAGCATGGGCGGTTACGGCTTACGGCGGCGTCCTCAACACGGGCTCTACTCCTCCTCCGAACGCCTCCGAGCAATGAGCACGAGCTCTAGCGTGCTATAAGCCAACGGCCGACAACGGTGGCGGCACTCCGTAAGTATTCCAGCCATTCGTCCGTTTTTGACTTTTACGCTCCTTAGCTCGCAATATTGAAACATTGGGGTCAAATGTTGCGGTCGAAGCAAAGAACCGGGCCCAAAGCAGAGGCCCAGAAGCCGAAGGGCGGTTGAGCAGCCGAAGGGAGGCCGAAGTCCGAGGCTACAAGTCGTTGAGGCCAAAGAAGAAGGTTTGCTCAGTTCGTGCAACAACTTGGGGAGCAACAAGGTTGGCGAGATCCCACTACACTGCTTGCACCACGCCCACCACCACGCAGTCTACTCCGGTGAGTATGTTTTACTTTCGTGCTCATGCTTAGTGTCAAACCTAGACATGGCCTTCGTGCGGATTTGTTGATGTGTGGGCCTCGTGCGGGTTAGTTGATGTGACGGCCGTGTCGAAATGTGGTTGTCGACCTTCGCCGACGCTTTTTCTTGCGTGTTTTGGAAACGTCCCGTCAGGGAGGTCTTCAAAAATTTTCAACTTTTCTTTAAACTCCTTACATTTTATCTTGTCACCACGTGCAATATCTTCTTTTTGTGCAATGGACATCGGGGCGGCGTCGAACCGAACTGTGCCGGAGGGTCGCCAAGATCGCAAGTCGACCATCCGCACCGACCGTCGGGATCGCCTGCTGGGCGCATCGCCGTGAGCCGCTTATGAGTAGTTTCTATGTATCGAACTTGTGGACTATGAACTTGTGGTTTGTAATAAATTGTGGATTTCGGACAAATTTGGTCGTTTGTAATATATAAATGTGGTTTGTAATTTATTGTCATTGAATTGTGGTTTCTATTATATATATATGCATTGTTGTTTAAATGGAAAAGCAAAAACCAAAAAAAGGAATTTTAGAGGTGGCTTTGCCGAGTGCAATGACCATTGCACTCTCGGCAAAGAAAAATTTAAAATAAAATAAAATGATGCTTTTGTTGAAAGTGCAATGGTCATTGCACTCGCAAAGAAAATTGACCAGCCCATAGAGGGTTAATGAGCCGACTTTGCCCAATCTTTACGATGTAGAATCATACGATAACTTGGAGGATAGTAACCCAACAATGAGGTAGCCAACTGTAACTTGCTATCTGAGACAATCGTTAGTCCACAAACCTAAATACTAACTCACACAACTACGCTCGATGGCGTACAGGCACAAACTAGGTGCAATTCATGGGGAATCACAAGAACATGGAAAGCAAGAACACTGTCATTGTTCTTAATAGTGAAAAGTAGCAATAATAGTCTCATCTCCTATGGCGCGGCCCACATGTAGCATGTATATATAGTCCTAAAGATTTGATGGGAACGAAAGAAAAACACAAAGCAGAAAATTGGTTGTGCACTACCATGTGGCAATTTTCCTGGTTTCATCGGAAACTTTCTCGAGTGTCATTTTTGCCATACACTCGGGAAAGATCGGCCACGTGTCAATTTTTCCTGGTTTCGTCGAAACTTTCCCGAGTGTCATTTTTGCTATACACTCGGGAAAGATCGGCCACGTGTCAATTTTTCCTGGTTTCGTCCGTCACCATTGGAAACTGTCCCGAGTGTTTCCTTCGGTACATTTCCGAATGTCCACACTCGATAAAGATTTCCGTTACGGTTGAACAAGCCGTTGAGGCGTGTTTTCTCTCGAGTGTTTTTGTTTCCCAAGTATATATATACACACTCGGGAAAGTACTAGTTCCCGAGTGTAACACTCGGAAACTATTTTTACCCCGACTAATCTATCCCGAGTACTCTATCCCGAGTGTTGGCCTTCGAAAATTCTCTCCCGAGTGTTTTGCCTCATTTCCCAAGTGTTTTTAGCACTCAGGAAAAACTGGGTTTCTGACAGTGGTGCTTTCCTTCTTGGACTTGGTCTCCTCGTTCAAGCCACACAAAATATGGCTCGGTTGCATGCACGTGAATCCTTCCTTTATTCTCTCTACCTATTTCTAAACCAACCGTACAACATGAGAGGACTTCTTCCTTTGTTCACATTTTGTATGCATGCGTAGAAGAGAAACAAGCCCCATGGACATTGTGCATGCATGCATGGGAGAGAGATATGGACAGCATGCAGCAAGCCTCCTCATTTGTTTCGGCCTGCATGCTGCATGTGGGGCATGCTAGCTCCTTTCCATGTGATAGCCCCTCCTTCCATCTTGGGCTGGTTTAACCGCGTGCAAATAAGTGTATAGCAGCTTCTCTTCTCTTCGCTAAAGCTCTCATGCATTGGATCCTCTCCCATGTACCTAAGTAACACAAAAGAAGAACACATGAGAAGCATCGCTAAATCATTAAAATCAGAAAATAAACTTAGATTAGCTTTCACCTGGCGTTGGATTTGTTTAGCTCGGCTGCGTGTAATTGGATCATGTCATGTGTTTCTCCTTTGAAACAGCGTGTGTCATCATCATGTAAATATGTGGCATCTCCTTGTGTATGTGTAGCTGGTGTAGGTGTATCTATGCATGGGGTGTCCTCATCAACTCCGCCTTCAATAGATATGTAACTGCCTCATTGGAGTTGAGAGTATTTTTCCCGACGAGAATATTAATCACCAATTGCTTCCATGATGGTCGTAGAGGTGATGCCATTCCCCTCAATTTTTTCATCCACACTAGTCAACTGCGTGATAGGGCGGCGGCGTGAGGAGGTGGTTTCTGTGGCGGCAGCTGGAGCACCATGAGAGGAGGTGGCGAGATCCAGCGGCCACTGACTGGATCCAGACGGTCTGGCGTGGCGGCAGAGAGAGGGAGGCGGTGGCTTGTGTGGGAGAAAGGGGGATCTGGCCGGAGGTGGCGGGATCCGGTGGCCGGAGGGGGGATCTGGTGGGAGAAGGAGCAAGGAGGCGGTGGGTGTGGCGCGGTGGCGCTGCTGGCTAGAAAGGCAGCAAGGGAGGCGACGGGTGGAGTATCTACAGATATCGCTGCTCTCGCTTCAATTGGACTTGAATTGCATCCTGTGCAGGTAACTGTTCCCAGTTGTTTCAGTTGCACCGTAGGTCCTCTGCTCAACAACATGCTGTTGTTACAGTACTGTTCAGTTAGCATTATATTTATTGTTCAGTGCTTGACTTTAATCCTTGGGGAGTGAATTTTAGAACCAAGTTGACTAGTGCAATTTTCTTGCGATTTTCTTCCTGGAATAAACCACTGATTTGTATGAGAGATGTACTTCATAGTTCAGGGTTTCGATCTCATAAAACCAATGAATAGTCAATCCAAAGTTGTGGATTCATATGAACTGTTTCAGGTGAATTCATCAATCAGATGCTTTAGTCAGGCAGTCCGCATACCAGGCCGCCAAAGGTCGATTCACTGTGGCCAGACGAACAACAGTGGTGTTCGTTGAACCTTGGCGTTGGTGCCAGTCGCGAACAAGTCCTTTTAGGGAAATGAATTCTTTGAAGGAGGGGCTCACTGCAAGGCTCCTCCCCGGGCCGTTGGACTGCGCGGAGGGGTGTGATATGTGAAGGAGAAGGAAGGGTCTCTCCCGAGGCCCCGTAGAATTTATTTTCTCTCTTAGCATCCAAGTAAATAAATGAAGAATATGGGGCTGCGTGAACGCTTGGCTAGTGTATATCAAATAAGACTGCTCCCGATGGACAGTATCTTAGTGCAGTTTCTTTAGTGCATGAGGAGTGTTAGGATACTATCTTCTCGATGCATGATTTTTTATGGTGTAGTATTTTAGGCTGTTTCATTTAATTACATGCATGATCTTTACTAGTATATATATATTGTAGCATCATCTAAGATGCCACAGGAACAAAACAAATTAATGAATAAATACAAATATGCATGTCATGATATCACTGTAGCAAGAGCGGAGCTGGGCCTCGGTCCTTTAGGACAATGGCGAGGCCCAAAATCAACTGCCAATAAAAAAATCATTGAAAAATTAGTAAAATACAACTTTAGACCAAAAGCAGCTGGACCGGCTAGAGGATTGGCCTGTGGCCAGCTCCACCCTGACCGTAGGGGCTCTTTTTTTCTTTGAATAAATAAATTTATGTATGAATGAATGTGTGTGTCGTGGATGGCAAAATATTATGGCCTGTAGCCTTTACTTTATGTCTTGTAGTCGAGGTTGAACGTGCTCTCTTTTTGAAACGAACGAATATAGCAGAAAATATGGGGTTTCTTACGAAATTCCTGTGAAAATGCTGCGTTCCAAAGTCCAAGCTGGGCTAGGTAAATTTCTCCCCCGTCATTATTGTACACAATCGATTAACGAACCAACATTAATCATAATCCCATCAGCTTGGGATTAACTCCGTTATTTAATTACGAGGCTCTCAAGTCCCAGGGCAGAAGGTGACGTCATAGCTGGAGGCCCCGGAGCAGGTGAAGGTGCTGCTGGCGTCGTCGTAGGCGTAGCTGTACGCCGCCGGGCACGCGCTCTTGAACACCTGCGAGTAGTCGGTAGGCCCGCACGCCGCCGGCGTGCCGTACTCGCCGGTGCAGCAGTAGCGCGCGCTGCCGTACACGTTGCAGGCGCTCCGGCACGCCACGACGCCACCGCCGGACGCGGCCAGGACGCGCAGCTCCGTGGGGCAGATTGCGTTCACGTCGCCCGCGCACTTCACGGCGGGGCAGTCGCCGCTGCCGCCTGAGGGCGCGACGCGCACCGGCACGTTGAAGCCGTCGACGAGGCTCACGTCGTAGAAGTCCTGGCCGCCGGAGCCGGCGGCGGCGAGGGTTACCTCGACGAGCGTGACCGGGCTCGACGGCCCGCGGCCGTCGCAGGTGACGTCGCCCGAGCCGCAGTCGGCGGTGGCGCACGAGAAACGGCCGGTGGTGGAGTCGGTCGCGCAGCCGGTGCGCGCCCAGAATGTGCCGGACCAGCTGCCGGACGACGGCGCGGCGAGGTGGGAGGTGGCGGTCGGCGGGAGGTAGAAGCCGGAGCGCGCGAGCCGCGGCGAGCTGGAGCCGTTGAGCGCGCCCACCCACACCGGGTACTGGCAGCCGTTGGTGAAGCTGAAGGACGACGCGCCCTCCGCGACAAGCGCTGCAAATTAATCAAGACATATGCGTAGCCATGTACATGATGATCACTGCTGCTTGCTGATTAACATATATATCTTGGTTGCAAATTTAGCTCAGGTGCAGAGTTCCCAGTACAATAATTTAGGTGCAATTCCGTGGCACAAGAATATCTAGGCTAAACCCGTACAAGTAGAAGAAATCCTAGGTAAATATATTTCAGTTGCCATTTGCCAATTAAGCAACAGTGTTCACACAAACGAAGCGTGGAATAAGATGAAGTAATAATGTGTTCATTAAGCAACACTGACCTCTGAGGAGGAGCTGGACGAGGAGAATGGCCGGAATCACCCTAGCTCCATTGCCAGCCATGAAGGGTTGGAGAAGAAGGTGAGCTACCGCCATGGCAAGCAAAAGAAGCCTCAGTTCACAAGCACAAGCATAATCTCGTGCACACATATATATAGCATGGCGGATATAGATGATACGTGGAGAGAAGGCAACAAAAAAGCTTCTTTTTTAGCGAATTTATTTGGTCGCTCACGCTTGGCATGGGCTAGCTAGTTTTACTACAGCATACTGACAAAAGAAAAGCAAAGTTAAGTAATTAGCATCACGTAGTGTGCTAGTACCAGCAATCAAACTGTTCATCAATTAATTTCACCGATCGATTGGTAGTTCTGCTACTTTTTTTTTTCGTTTCCTTTTCGGTTTGGTGCAGGTTTGGTACTCTTGAAATGAAGAAATAAGATAGTCTGCATCGTTCATGGCTCTGCAGGAGTCAAGCGACAGGTCAACTGACAAAAGCGACAGGTCAACCTGATCTCTTTGACTCTTGGATGAGGTGATCCTCAAATCAAACACACCAAGGTTCGCGTTTGGGTCCCAGAATTAAACTTGGCACGTGAAATTGGACCTCCCGGTTCAAATTCCCAAAGGATTGAAATTAGTCTGACATCCGGACGAGATGATGCTTCGGGACCTTGTTGGTGTACCGTCCCCTACGCAGCCGACTCAAGCCACGCTTCCGCGCCGTAAACGGAGTGATCGCGCGAACATTAGTTCGGTCAACGTCGTCGAGGGCACGCGAGGCCAACACCCAGTAGCGAGATTCACACCAGGGTCAGGTGCGCGCCGAAAGCGCAAGTGAATGGATGTATGGCGCATTTCTTGAATGAAATGAGATGAATTTCTTTTGGTACAATGAAATGAGATGAATAGATGGTTGTGTTTGTATTTTACATATGCATTGTGGTTGAATAAACTGATTGAATGGATTATTGTGTTCAAATGCCCTTTGCTCATGATTGTATTTGAATGAAATGTTTGCAAATGGTTCATGACAATTTTTTTTATGTTGGCAGCTACTGTCACGCCGGTCCTCCTGGCGTTACAAAACTGGACTATCACGCCATAACCCCTGGCGTGACAGGACTTAGCACTAGAGCCGGCCTTCGTTTTTGCAACCCCACTGGAAAATCGAACTACCTGGTGTGGCAGCACTATTTTGCCACGCCAGGAGGCTATGGCGTGACAAAGCGGACTGTCATGCTAGTGCTAATGGCGTGACAGGACTTCGCACCAGAGCCGGCATTCGTTTCTGCAACCCCACTGAAAAATCGAACTACCTGGCGTGGCAGCGCTAATATGCCACGCGCAGAGTATATGGCGTGACAAGGAGATTTGTCACGCCATGGTATATGGCATGACACATGCCACGCAAGCTCCACGCTGGCGCGGCGCGTGGTTGAGGGCTTGCGTGGCACCTTTGGCCACGCCGCTACTGGTGGCGTGATAGTGTGGTTTTGTCACGCTACCGCCAGTGGCGTGACCAAAAGGGTCAGAATTGGAAATAAAGTTCGCGAGGTGTTAACTTTAAAATATTAATAAAAAAGGATTAAATAATAAAAAAAATCGTTCAAATTCCCAAAGGATTGAAATTAGTCTGACATCCCAATTTTATTGGGTGTTTGGTTTGAGGGACATCATTCTAGAATGGATAAATCGTAGGATCATTCTTTAAATTTGGTGGGATGACATCATCCCTCATTTTGTACCAGACTTATGCTTCTGAGGGATGAGATGATGATAGACCAGTTCATTCTATTTTTCAAACCAAACAAGTGATTCGGTCAGGGTTTTCAATACTGGTTTTTATTCTTTATCGGGGTCACTGATTGTACCGATTATTGGAAAATTTCATCCAAATTCAGCCGAAATTTTTAAATCAAAAATTGCATTTTTTTGAAGTTAAAATGAAAAAGATAAAAAAAAGTGTAGTTTTGAGGGCTTGAACACATGACCTACAATCTCTAAGGCTAGAGACATTACCACCAAGACACACACACATGTGCTTAGATATGGTTATACATTTCCCTTATATTTGGCAAAATTCAAGCAAATCTGTTTTTTAGCCGGTTTGAACTTTTACGGGTGTCACATCTCCATTTTTATTAATTGGGATTTAGATATATCTCATAAGCATTTTATGTTATTTTTGGAGCATGTGCATAAATTATGCATTTGAAAAATTTAAAATCAAATGTAAACCTCTAACTCAAACTAAAGCCACAAAAGAAATTTAAAATAAATGCTCACGAAGATCTCTGAAAAATAATTTATTTAAATACTTGAATAATTATCATGTTTAAATATGATTTTTTCCCAAATTTTAGAATTCAAAATTAACCTTGAGAAATATTCAAACTTAATTAATAAACATCTTCTCTAATTGAATTTTAAACAAGTGAATAAATCATGAACATAATTTTTTAAAAATATACATAGAACATAAAATCCTAAAAAAATTGCATAAAAATTTACAATATATCAGAAACCTTCTCTGAAAATTTTATAATTTTTGGAGCTTGATAACTATATTTAAAAATTCACTTAACTCTCAGCCATTATATGAAAACATAAAAAAAAGGCTATTTTCCTTCTCCCTGCTCACTTACTGGCGGACCCCACCCGCCAGTCTTTCTCTTCCACGCGCCCCGACCGTGTGATAGCTCCGCGCCATGCACGCCGCCACACCCCCCGCCCATGCCACGGCCACCTCCCAAGACACCGCCTCCACGCCTAAAAAGGGTCAGGCCAGCTTCCTCGCCTCTTCCTCTACCATTCTCCCCCACCGAAGGCTCTTGGAGCCCCTGCGCGCGCGAGCTGCTCTCGGCCGCCAAGTAGCCCCGACCGCCGCTCTTCGTCCGGCCGCTGCAGTGGACTCCGGTCAACCCTGTATGCGTCACAGCGAGCCCAACCCCGCAAGGAGCAAATCCCCTCCACTGATTTGGAGGAACCGCCACCGGAGTCTCCGCCCTCGGGTTCTCCTTCAACTCTGGCCGCCATTGCCGTTTTCACCGCCGCGCCTTCTCCAGCGAATCTCCCTCCGATTCTCCTCTCCGTGAGCCCCATTGAAGTTGAGAGTGTTTTTCCCGACAAGAATATTAATCACCAATTGTTTCCATGATGCTTGCCACCCATCATTGATACGAACTCCCTAAATGCCCAACTGAAGCTTTCCGCTGTCTCTTTCGTAAGTAGGACACCGACATATATGACGGACAGGAAATGATTATTCACACCCACAAACATTCCAAACGGCACGTCATATATGTTTGACTTGTATGTTGACCTGATACGATTATCATCATCGAGATCAACCGAGAACATATGAAATTTTCTTGCGATTTTCTTCCTAGAATAAACCACCGATTTGTAGGAGAGATGTACTTCATAGTTCAGGGTTTCGATCTCATAAAACCAATGAATAGTCAATCCAAAGTTGTGGATTCATATGAACTGTTTCTGGTAAATTCATCAGATGATTCACTGTGCCCAGACGAACAACAGCGGTGTTCGTTGAACCTTGGCGTTGGTGCCTGTCGCGAACAAATCCTTTTAGGAAAACAAATTCTCTGAAGGAGGCCTCTCTACGAGACCTCTCCGCCGGGCTATTGGATTGCGCGGAGGGGGTGATATGTGGAGGGGAAGGAGGTGGCCTCCCCCAAGGTCCTCCCCCTAAAAATTTGTTTTCTCCTTGTAGCATCCAAGTAAATAAATGAAGAGTATGGAGCTGCGTGAACGCTTGGCTAGTATATATCAAATAAAGTGTCCAAATTATCAAGGCATGGCTTTGTCATATATATTGTATTGATTATCAAAACCAAAAATATATATATTGTAGCATCATCTAAGATGCCACAGGAACAAAATAAATTAATGAATAAATACAAATATGCATGTCATGGTATAACTGTAGCCACGGCGGAATTGGGTCCTGGGCCTCTAGGGCAATGGCAAGGCCCAAGATCAACAGCCAATATAAAAATTATTGAAAAACCAGTAAAATACGACTTTGGAACAAAAACAGTTGGGACGGCCTGAGGCTTGTCATGTGGCTAGCTCTGTCCCTAACTGTAGCACCTCTCTTTTTCTTTGAATAAATAAATTTATGTATGAATGAATGTGTGTCGTGGATGACAATATATTATGGCCTGTAGCCTTTACTTTTATGTCTTGTAGTCGAGGTTGAACGTGCTCTGTGTTTGGAACGCATGAATATAGCAGAAAACATGGGGGTTTTTACGAAATTCATGTGAAAGTGCTGCGTTCCAAATTCCAAGCAGGGCTAGGTATATTTCTCTCCCGTCGTTATTATACACAATCGTTTAACGAACCAACATTAATCATAATCCCATCAACTTGTGATTAACTCCGTTACTTAATTACGAGGCTCTCAAGTCCCAGGGCAGAAGGTGATGTCATAGCTGGAGGCCCCGAAGCAGGTGAAGGTGCTGCTGGCGTCGTCGTAGGCGTAGCTGTACGCCGCCGGGCACGCGCTCTTGAACACCTGCGAGTAGTCGGTAGGCCCGCACGCCGCCGGCGTGCCGTACTCGCCGGTGCAGCAGTAGCGCGCGCTGCCGTACACGTTGCAGGCGCTCCGGCACGCCACGACGCCACCGCCGGACGCGGCCAGGACGCGCAGCTCCGTGGGGCAGATTGCGTTCACGTCGCCCGCGCACTTCACGGCGGGGCAGTCGCCGCTGCCGCCTGAGGGCGCGACGAGCACCGGCACATTGAAGCCGTCGACGAGGCTCACGTCGTAGAAGTCCTGGCCGCCGGAGCCGGCGGCGGCGAGGGTTACCTCGACGAGCGTGACCGGGGTCGACGGCCCGCGGCCGTCGCAGGTGACGTCGCCCGAGCCGCAGTCGGCGGTGGCGCAGGAGAAACGGCCGGTGGTGGAGTCGGTCGCGCAGCCGGTGCGCGCCCAGAATGTGCCGGACCAGCTGCCGGACGACGGCGCGGCGAGGTGGGAGGTGGCGGTCGGCGGGAGGTAGAAGCCGGAGCGCGCGAGCCGCGGCGAGCTGGAGCCGTTGAGCGCGCCCACCCACACCGGGTACTGGCAGCCGTTGGTGAAGCTGAAGGACGACGCGCCCTCCGCGACAAGCGCTGCAAATTAATCAAGACATGTGCGTAGCCATGTACACGATGATAACTGCTGCTTGCTGATTAACATATATATCTTGGTTGCAAATTTAGCTCAGGTGCAGAGTTCCCGGTACAATAATTTAGGTGCAATTCCGTGGCACAAGAATGTCTAGGCTAAAACCGTACAAGTAGAAGAAATCCTAGGTAAATATATTTCAGTTGCCATTTGCCAATTAAGCAACAGTGTTCACACAAACGAAGCGTGGAATAAGATGAAGTAATAATGTGTTCATTAAGCAACACTGACCTCTGAGGAGGAGCTGGACAAGGAGAATGGCCGGAATCACCCTAGCTCCATTGCCAGCCATGAAGGGTTGGAGAAGAAGGTGAGCTACCGCCATGGCAAGCATAAGAAGCCTCAGCTCACAAGCACAAGCATAATCTCGTGCACACATATATATAGCATGGCGGATAGATGATGCGTGGAGAGAAAAGGCAACAAAAAAAGCTTCTTTTTTAGCCAATTTATTTGGTGGCTCACGCTTGGCATGGGTTAGCTGGCTACTTTTACTACAGCGTACTGACAAAACAAAGGCAAGTTAAGTAATTAGCATCACGTAGTGTGCTAGTATTAGCAATCAAACTGTTCATCAATTAATTTCACCGATCGATTGGTAGTTCTGTTGCTTTTTTTTCTTTTCCTTTTTGGTTTGGTGCAGGTTTGGTACTCTTGAAATGAAGAAATAAGATAGTCTGCATCGTTTATGGTTCTGCAGGGGTCAAGCGACAGGTCAACTGACAAAAGGGTGAAGGAAGGACGGAAAAAAGTTGTTTCTTAGTGTGTGACTGAATGCAAACCCCAAAATTGGCAGACCTGATCTCTTTGACTCCTTGGATGAGGTGATCGCTCAAATCAAGCACACCACGGTTCGCGTTTGGGTCCCAGAATTAGACTTGGCACGTGAAATTGGACCTCCTGGCTCAAATTCCCAAAGGATTGAAATTAGTTTGACATCCCAATTTTATTGGGTGTTTGGTTCGAGGTCCATCATTCTAGAATGGATGGACCCTAGGATCATTCTCTAAATTTGGTAGGATGATATTATCCCTCATTTTGTATCACTTATACTTACGAGGGATGAGATGATGATAGAGTAACTCATTCCATTCGTCAAATCAAAATAGGTGGTTCGGTCAAGGTTTTCAATGTCGGTTTTTATTCTTCATCGGGGGTCACTGATTGTACCGATTATCGAAAAGTTTTGGCCAAATTCGTCGAAATTTTGAATTTTTTGTAGTTAAAATGAAAAAAGATATTAAAAAAAATGCAGTTTTGAGGCCTTGAACACATGACCTACAATCTCTAAAGTTAGAGACGTTACCACTAAGACGCACACACGTGTGCTTAGATATGGTTAGGTATTTCTCTTATATTTGACAAAATTCAAGCAAATCCGTTTTTAGCCAGTTTGAACTTTTACGGGGTACCCGATAGAACTGATATTTTTGAAAATCGACCGGTTTTTTCAACTTTGGGTTAGGTTAGGAGATATGATCGGACGGTCAATTCACTTCCGTTCTTCAAACCAAATACCCCATTAGTGTTTAGATGATAGTAGAATCACGAACTAGAATTAGGATCCAAATCAATTCGGGTTGACGTTTGATTGCACACTTTGAGGAATCGTAAACAAATCTGGGTCTGACCAAAGTTGTAGGAGGTGCTTGGGAAACAGCGACAACATGCCGAGTGGAAGCTTAGAGTGGCAGGTACTGGTGCACGTGGAGGTGACGAGCAACGGTGTTTTCTCACCATTAATTCCCTCAACCAAGGCAGGTAGAAGTGGTGGGGATTATTATTATATATACAACCCCTGATGCTATATAATCTCTTCTATGCATGCAACAACTAATTAAAACTAATGGAAATGGGCCTGGTATGCAAACCAACCCAGAATCAGGCTTCACAATTTTGGCGAAATTTCCTAAAATTCGTTCATTTCGTCCCCTCTATATTTGCCTTTGCTTTTTCATGGAGCTTCTTTACGTAATCAGCACACTTACTAGCATCCATACTAGCTCAGTCCTGCAATGGCAAAGGCAAAAGCTCGATGGCAGCAGTAGGTTTAAAACCATAAACAATTTGAAATGGACATAATTTTGTAGTAGACTGTACTGCCCTGTTATAAGAGAATTCCACATGTAGAAGGCACTTTTCACACACCTTTGAATTACACTTGAGAACCACTTGTAGCATCATAGAAAGTGTACGGACCACAACTTTAGTTTGTCCATCTGTTTGTGGGTGACATGTGGTGGAGAACAAGAACTTTGTACCCAATTTCCCCCACAAGGTCTTCCAAAAATAGCTCAAGAACTTTGTGTCGTGATCTGAAACAATCGTCTTGGGTAGTCCATATAGACACATGATTTCCCTCGAAAATAAATCAGTAATATGTGAAGCATCGTCGCTCTAATGACATGGAATGAAATGATCTAATTTAGTAAACCTTTCAACCACCAAAAATATTGAATCCCTCCCCCTCTTAGTCTGTGGAAATCCTAAAAAAAATCCATAGATATATCTTTACACGGAACACTAGGAGCAAGTAAAGGCGTATATAAACTATGGGGGATTAAGACGTGACTTAGCTTTATGACATATAATGCATTTCATCATATAACACTCAACATCGTACCGCATATTTGGCCAAAAGAAGTGATCGGCTAGCACACTCTCGGTCTTCTTAGCACCAAAGTGGCCCATAAGACCACCAACATGAGCTTCCTGCAATAAGAGTAAGTGAATCGAGCAATCTGGAATGCACAATTTGTTAGCTCTAAATAGGAAACCATGATGCAAATGATACTTATCCCAACCTTTTTCATCTCCACACTTTTAATAGGGTTCAACAAAGAATACACTAGTAGCATACAATTCTTTTATACTTTCCAAACCCAATATGTTAGCATCTAGTTGGGAAAGTAGTGTATGTCGCCAAGACAATGCATCTGCTATAACATTATCCTTCCCCTTTATATATTTAACAATGTATGGAAATGATTATATGAACTTACTGCAACGTGCATGTCTATGGTTTAGTTTTAATTGACTCTTAACATGTTTCAATGATTCATGGTTAGAATGTATAACAAATTCTTTAGGCCATAAATAATTGTAACACCCCAGCCCAACACTGAGCCTGAAATGCCACTAAACTACCATAATAATTTAATTTACATCAACTTACAATAAAATTACAGCAATCAATTCATTATCAAAACCCATCCACAGTTCACAATGAAATATGAATAAAGATTTGACAATCATAAATAATTAAACCTTAGAAGCATATCAAGATAATAATCCAAAATTGGCACAAAACTAATAGAACAAATTCTATGGAATGAATAAACAAGTCCTAATCGATCATATAAGATTATTCAGTAACTATCATGTCTTAAAAGATATCCCATCATAATAAAGTAAAGGTTTATCATGGCAAATGATTCAAGTTTGAGAGTGTGTAATTATTCTACAAGCAACAGTAGAGCAAGAGTGAGTTCACGACTCATCAAATACATCAATAGACAATGAACAATGTTAAATCAACAGTAATCAATAACACCATTATCATCACTTGTTCTCTTATCTTTATTTTCATGCTCATTCATGCAATCATATTCTCTTTAATCTCACATACAATCGTCAAATATTTTCTTTTCAATGCATCTCAACACTACATGTCCACATGCACTTCTTTTGCGTATACCGGTATAGCGTGAGAGAACACTCACAACAATGTTCACTTTCAAGCCCGTCCTCAAGGATCGGGAACTTCCTCCACTCCAGTGGAGTTGTGATCAACATGATTACCTTCTCATATGCAATGATGTTTATGAATGCACAAATTATTCATAGTTTCATCAATATCATCATTGATCATCATTCTTATGTCCAACAATACGAAATAATTCATGAACATTCATATTTCTTGCAATTAAAATAAAAAATAAGCACAAACAATAATGGTCAACCAACCAGTTTAAATTAACAACCATGAACGACCAGCCTATAGGTATAGATATATAAGCAATGTTACTTATTATTATTTTTTAGAAAGTAAATGAATTTATTGAAATTGAAAGAAATGAAAGAAAGTGAACAATAATTAAACATAGAACTTACGCAATTGATCAATGTTCCAAGAATTTGACAAAATTTGCCCATTAGACATAGCCAGTCGTACGGAACCTGGTCGGGTAACTTCGACCACAATGTAAGGACCTTCTCACTTGGGGGAAAGTTTATTGCGATTTGCCTGGCTATGAATTTTTCTGAGAACCAGATCACCTACAGCAAGGCTGCGAGGTTGCACCTTACGACTATGGTACCTTCGCATGGCTTGTTGGTAGACTGCTGATCGTACAAGGGCTTGGTTTCGTCGTTCTTCAAGGAAATTGATGTCGTCGTGTCTTCGTTCATTCGATCGTTTTCGTTTAAAAGCGATAATTTCAAGCAGAGCCAATTTTGAGTTCTGGAGGAACATGGCTTCAGCCCCGTAAACCAAAAAGAATGGTGTTTCACGGTCGCCGATCGGTCGTGATTGAACGCCCATATACTGACGGAGTTCTTGAACCCAAGCTCCTGACCGTTTGATTAACTGGTCGAATACTCGGTGTTTGATCCCTTGCATAATGATACCATTGGCTCGCTCAACTGCTCCGTTGCTCTGCGGATGAGCGACAGAAGCAAAATGAACTTTTACACCAAGTTCATCGCAGAATTCTTGAAATTGACTGCTAGTGAACTGGGCGCCATTATCTGTGATTATACGACTAGGTACACCAAATCGTGTGATCACATTTTTCATTAGGAATCTCTTAGTGGCCTCAGTTGTTATTTTAACAACCGCTCGGCCTCGATCCATTTTGTAAACGTGTCAATCATGACGAAAAGGAATTCGAAGCCCCCGGGTGCTCTTGGGAAAGGTCCCAGAATGTCCATTCCCCAGGTTGCAAAAGGCCAAGAAAGAGGAATCGTTTGTAAGGTTTGTCTTGGTGATATACTTATGCGCTATGAAACCGATATTGTACGCGCCGTCACAAGTTTTTTGCATCATGAAGGGCGATTGGCGATAGTATCCTTGCTCAAGGCTTTACCGACCAAAGTTACAGAGGAATGATGTGCTCCACGAACTCCTTCATGGATTTCGATTAGCAACTTAATGCCATCCGTTTGAGATATGCATCTCATCAACACTCCATGAGATCCTCGTTTGTACAAGGTACGTTCGATTAGAGTGTATGATTTGGCTTTTCAGTACTATCGATCGGCCTCTACATCATCTTCTGGAATTATGTCATCTTTGAAGATAATTGTAGATCGATGTCATCCAATCTCTACCTTGATCGTGACAAATACCAACCGTCAACGACACTGTGGAGCATCCATATTCTTTTGATTGGTTTGTTCGACCTGTAAATAATCATGTATGTTCTCGGAAGGCTCGACTACCGAGGGTGAATCGAGTTGCTCGAGAAAAACTCTGGGTGGGACGGTTGACCTCGTGGAGGCCATCCGTGCTAATCGGTGCGCGAAAGTTTTCCTTTCTAGGAATATGTTGGATCTGAAAACCGAAGAAGTGCTTTTCAAGTTTTCGTACTTCCGCCAGATAATATGACATCTTGGTACTTGAGCATTGATACTCTTTCCCTACTTGATTCGCTACCAGTTGAGAATCGCCTTTCACTAGTAATCTGCGAATCCCGAGCGAACGAGCTGCTCGGAGTTCTGCCAGTAACCTTCATATTCTGCCATATTATTTGTGGCAGGAAAATTTAACTGGATGGCGTACTTAATGTGTTCGCCAGTAAGGGATATCAGGATCACTCCAGCTCCCGACCCTTTTAACATCGAAGAACCGTCAAAGTACATTGTCCACTCCTCGTGGTGTTCATACATGGGCCCTTGGGTGGGTTCAGGGTTTGTCCATTCGGCAATGAATTCTGCTACTGCTTGGGACTTTATCGCTGTTCGTGAAATGAAATGGAGGTCGAACGCCCCTAGCTCAACTGCCTATTTTGCTATTCGTCCTGATGATTCCCTGTTTCCAAGGACTTGACCAAGGGGATATCCCGTCGGTACGACCACTTTGTGGGCCTGAAAGTAATGCCTTAGCTTCCTTGAAGACATAAGGAGACCATAGAGCAACTTTTGTACCTGTGGGTATCTTTTCTTTGGTCCATGTAAGACCTCGCTTACGTAATAAACTGGTCGTTGGATGTTATCCCTTTCCACGACCAGTACACCGCTCACTGTTTGTGGAGTTGCTGCCACGTACATTAGCAGTGTTTCTCCCGGACTCGGAGAGACTATAACCGGGGCACTTGTAAGGTACTTTTTAAGTTCTTCAAAGGCATCGTTTGCCTCTCTAGTCCATTCAAAACTCCCATGTTTCCGGAGAAGTTTAAAGAAAGGTAACCCTTTTTCTCCTAACCTTGCTATGAAACGACTTAAGCCGCGCCATCTGACGGTTAGTTTTGGACTTCCTTCTTCGTGGTCGGAGGTCGATCCGGTCGATGGTCGCTATCTTTCTTGGATTCGCCGATACCTCTAGCCGAGACTAGGAAACCAAGCAATTTTCAGCGAAACTCCGAACACACACTTTTCCTGATTCAACTTGAGGTTATGCCTTCTCGGTAGCTGAAAGTTTCTTGTAAGTCAGAGATGTGATTGCTAGCGTTGGTGGTCTTTACGACCAGATCATCAACGTAAGCTTGTAAATTCCGACCTATTTGCGGACTAAAGGTTTTTTGCATTAACCTTTGAAAAGTTGCACCAGCGTTTTTGAGACCAAATGGCATCTTAACATAACAGTAAGTGCCATATGGAGTGATGAAGGAAGTTTTCTCCTCATCCTCTTTACACATACTAATCTGGTGGTACCCTGAATACGCATCTAAAAAACTTAATAATTCGCACCCAGAGGTAGAATCTACCAGTTGATCAATGCGTGGAAGGGGAAAATCGTCCTTCGGACAAGCATTATTAAGATCTGTAAAGTCGATACACATTCGCCATTTCCCATTATTCTTCCTAACCATTACAGGGTTGGCGAGCCACTGAGGGTGGTTGACTTCACGAATGAATCCAGCCTTGAGAAGCTTGTCAATATCTGACTGGATTGCCTCCTTCCGATCAGGTGCAAAACGCCGCAGCTTCTGCTTGATCGGTTTTTATCGGTGGAGAGCTAGCTCATGCTCGATCACCTCCGGGGATTCCGGGACATATCGGACGCTGTCGGCGAATCGTCTTGATTTGCTCGGAGGAAGGAGACGAGCGACTCTTCCTATTTAGGATCGAGCCTTGCCCCGACCAGAACCTTGCGAGCAGGTGGGCCAGGATCTTCTGGTCTAGGTAACGACTTGGCGCTGTCCGGAGAAATGCCTTTGTCGAGGGATACCTCTTTTGTCTGGTCGGAGGGTTTTGGTGTCATCTTCGGTCTTGTGTGCTTGGCTCGCATGGCGGATGAATTAGCCTCTCCGGTCGGGAGTTCATCGACCGGTTCTAAGGATTTTCGATCACATGCATAAGCCATTTCGACCACCCCGAATAGTGAGGACTCCTTTCGGCCCCGGCATTTTCAAATTTTGATAACCGTAATGCGTGGCTATCAAGAATTTTGCTAACGCCGGTCGACCAAGAATCCCGTTGTATGCGGATTCAAAGTTTACGACATCAAACGAAATTTTTTCCGTTCGAAAGTTATCAGGCTTCCGAACGTAACCGGTAAGGAAACTTGTCCTATCGGTTTAGCGGTGGAGTCAGGAACTATGCCATGAAAAGCATATTTCACTCGTTTCACCTTTGACATGGGGACGTGCATTTCTTCTAAAGCTCCCGAAAATAATATATTCAAAGAACTACCTCCATCTACCAAGACTCGATTAACCCTACAATTATTAATGGTTGGTTCGACAACAATAGGGAACCTACATGGTCGAGTCGAAGGAATGGGGCGATCGTCCTTCTTGAAGAAATTGCAATGTCCGACCACTTCGATTGCTTGATAGTGTTCGGAGATTCGACGAGGTTGACCTCCCGCTCCACAGCTTTCAGATGACGTTTGGATTCGTATGAAGAAGATCCTCCAAAGATCATGTTGACTGTATGTTGGGGATCCTGGTACTCCATCTCTTCATCGCCATCCTTATCCTTTTTGGAGCTCGTTTCTCCGGGTTCTGGTATTGCGGGAAATGGTCCTTCACCTCCATAATAATCTTCCAGTTTCTTTTGCCAAACTCGACAGGTGCGTAGATCATGCCCTGCCTGCTGGTGAAGTGGACACCACTTCTTCTTTTTCTGGAATCCTTCGGTCGGAGCTTTCGTCTTGCCCCGACCGGTGTAGTCCTTTTTGCCCTTCATGAATTTATCAGGAATGGCTAGGACCTCCTTGTCATCGGATCTGCGGTTCTTCTTCTTCTTGAGAGACTTCTTGTTCTTTTTCTCTGGTTTGTCCAGGCCGGGCTGAGGAATCTTATCTTTCCGATCAATGGCTTCGCACCACTCGATTGCTTCGCTAGCGGTGGCATACTTATCGGCCATATCAAAAAGCTCAACGGTTGTTCTTGGGGGGTTCATTGCTATGTCCTCCGTAAACCGTCGATTCCTCAGACCTGTTTTGAAGGCCTGAATAACAGAGGATTCTGCGACCTCGGGAATAGAGTTGCGAACCTGGCTAAATCTCTTGATGTATTGACGCAGAGTCTCATCAGAGCCCTGCCGGATTCGGTGGAGATCATCCTCCTTTCCAGGGCGATAGTACGTACCCTGGAAATTTGCAATCAGAAGGTCACAGAGTTGCTCCCAAGTATAGATCGTTCCGACCGGTTGGTTCAATAACCACGACCGGGCAGACCCTTCGAGCACGGTGGGTAGATAGTTGGCGATCACATTTTCATCACCTCCAGCAGCCCTGATGGCGGTGGTATAGATTTGGAGAAATTCCAATGGATTTTGAGTTCCATTAAACTTGTCCAAATTGGCCGGTCGGAACCGGTTAGACCAACGCACAGCTTGGAGCCCTGCAGAGAAGGCCCGACAACCTGTGATTGATTCATGACACCTTCTCTGGGAAGGTGCCGGATTATAATCGGTCGGAGACCAGTTCCTAAGATTGGAACGCTGGAACTCCGGTGTGCCGATCCGGTCGTGGACATTGGTATGATGTCTCCGACCGCCTACTTGATTCAAACGATGCCGAAAATCGTCAGGTCCAAGCGATGGTTCTTCTCGACGTGATGGGGGAGTGGCTTCATGAAATAACCTTCTCCCCTCATGACTCCTTGGTCGGAATCGTCGAGGAGGCCTTGGTATCGACTGTTCCGGAGTATGACCATGCTGTCCCCTGCTGAGGGAGGAACGGTGAGATGAAGTCATAGTTTGACTCTCTGAAACCCTTTGTTCCTGATATGCTTCAGTGCGCTGCATGGTCTGTTGGAGAATTTCGGATACTTGACCTACAAGCTATACAAAACCTGGAGTTCCTGCTAAAACAGGATCAGAATTATTTAATATATCTTGAACACGTCGCAAGTTTTGTACAGTTACCGAAGGTCTCGGGGGGTTCAGACTGGTCGTAGGTGTACGCAGACCTGAACCCTCCCCCGACCCTCGGATTTGATCTGCCCTATCAACTATTCTAGGTGGGGCAGTGCCATGCGAATTAGTTGATGGACGTCGATCAGTTCTGTGGCCTCCGGAAGTTGGTGCCTGACGGCTTGGATCATCTCTAACAACACGTGATGGCGTGGCAGAGAGTGTAGGACCGTGCAGTGCATCTTGATTTTCATCTCCGATCGCGTTGACTTGGTGCCTCCAGCATCGATCTTCTGATGAGCTTCCATCGTAACTAATAGAGAGCTTATCAGTGCTTCTGCCAGAAGTTTCCACGACGGAGAGCGATCGGAGATGAGCACCTCCTGAGGTCTCCTCAGCCTGATTCGGCGTACTGCCGATCGTATGCTGAGCGTGATTATCCCCACGTGGTCTATGACCAGTGGAGGCTTCATCGACAACGTTACCAGATGTTGGTTGACTCCTGGAATTGCCAGAAGCCGTAGGAGAGTATCTTTCAGCCATGATTTCATCGAGGGTATAGAGATTTTCGAGTGAAGGTGCTAAAATTTCTTCACCTATTTTGCCGGTCGGAAAGGCCGGGCTTGAAGAGATCCCCTAACATTCCGAACTGATCGGAATGGCTGGTTCCTCTGATTGCGCCACCGGTAACGGTGGCGCATCCTCATCCATCCGGTCGATCTCGCTATCGCTCGGCGTCGTGAGCGGCGGAGGAGGAAGATGAGGATGACTGCCATTTTCCTTCATGGCACGAATGCATCCTTCCATGTCGAGGTTGTCATAGTCCGCCAAGTCGAACCAATTCTCCTCATCCGGACTCGGGCATATTCGCATTAATGATTGCGGAACTTGGGTGAGAATTTGTGTGAGAAAAGTTTCTTCGAAAACTTCGTCTTCTTCCCCACGGACGGCGCCCGGTTGTCGGCGATCGAATCGCCGATCTTATGAAAATAAAAGGAGGAAAATGGCGTAGAGTATCCCGAAGAGAATGGGGCTGCTCTTTATTTATATGAACCGGGTTTACAAGACTTGACTAGGGACTATCTCCAATTACACTGAATGTATTGAATACTACTGCTTCGGCTTCTGTGTTGTCTTCAGTTGTTCGCTGTTGTGTGTCTCTTCTCGTCTTCTGCGTTTCACCATTAAATAACTCCCGAAGGGACGGCAGTTACTTCTGGGAAAGACGTCCCTGATGAAACGTTACAACTGGTCGGAGGTTTAAGGTAGTTAACAATGTGCTAACTGCCTTGCGGTTAAGTATTTGTGAGACATTTAACCGCAAGGTGGTTTATCGTCAGAGTCTTGTATGTCATCGTAAGTTATGGAACGTTTAGCACGTGTTCTATTCATCATACGGTTAATGGTACCTGTTCATAGCATTTCCGAGCAGCCACCTAGTCGAAACCTAGTCCGACCAGGGTACCCATCGTGTAACCTCTGGAATCCTTACGACCAGTGAGGTTGTTAGCCTTAGGGGTTACGACTATGAAGACGTATGGTCTTTTTATGTATTTAAATTAATACATAGAGGTTTTAATCCTCGTTAATGAGTGATAAAGAAAATATAGTGATCAACTATTAATCACTATCTACCATGCACTTGCCTCTTCTAGTAGCAAGGAACAGTTTGATTAGGTGAGGACCACAAACCCGACGCCACTCCTCCTACAGTAAGCACCCAATATCAAAACAAGCTATAGCAGTAGAAGAACAACATTTAAACGACATCACTTCTACACGTTTCCCCAAATCCGCCACACTCCCCCTTTATCGGACAGTCACCTCTTGTTGACCCGGTACTAAAAATGTCATAACTTTTGACTCACAAGTTTTATCAAGGCAAACCACACCAGTTATGGAATCTACACAAAATTCCCCACAACTTCTTAGTTGGCCACGATTCCTAATTAAATCATTTAACCCTCTGTTTTTAACCCAGAAGATAGTTCTATCATCTTCTGGACAGCAGGTTTACTATTTTTATTATTTATGTTCTACCCAACCGAAAATTGTGTTCTTGGACTCTCTATAATCCTTAGATAGTTATCTACTCTCTTCATGTAGATCAAAAACCATAATTAGTCTATTTACTATTTTTAATATATAAGTTACCAAGATGCCGCCAAAAGACGACAACTCTCTAGATAGCAGGCTTACAAAATTCGTAACTAGAAATTTAACCATCTGATCGACATGATTAAATATTATATGAAAAGTTACCAAAATTCTCTACAATTATCTGGTAGATGATATCCTCAAATTACGCACATATGGTACCCGAAATTACTATACAACAATGCAATGAGATTAAACCGATCTATTATTCAATCCCTCTAACGAAGTACACATGTTACCTGTGTCTCTAATCTGGATTCTAATATCTAATTGAATTAACAAAATAGAGAGAAAAATAACAGACCCACACGATAAGAAAAACCAGATCCCGACTTCTTCCTCATAATTTTTCTCTGCTGAGGCACTTCCTTTCTCCTAATTCTTCCCATTTGCTTTGCCTTTGGACAATCGGCGACGCAGCGGCGAAGAATTGGTAGGACGCTACTGGTGCGGCAGGTCAAGCAAGCCTCCACGTGTGCGCGGCAACAGCAATGCGGTCGATGCACTGGAACCGACGTGGGTAGCCGAAACCGGCTGGCGATGGCTTCCACATGCAAACACGCTGGTAGGCACTAGCGCACGCGCGGGTAGGCGGCAAAGCGTCGGGCGAGCAGCCTGGTCGTCGCGCATGCAGTAGGTGGCCGAAACGGTCGGCGTTGGCTTCCACGCGATCGCAACCGAGCGACACGCCGCTGGCCGAGTAGCAACCAGGGCAGGCGATCACGTGCGCACGCTAACAGCCGACGGGTTAGCGTGTGGCGATGCCGAGTGAAGGTGCAGCACCGCCGCAAGATCACGATGGAAGATCTGGCGAACGGCGCATAGGAAAAGCAGAATGCAGCGGGAGTTATTTTCTGGGTTTTGGATCCCTAATCCCCAAGTCCCTTTTATCACAGCACGAGTTCCACTACCCTTTCAATTCCTCCCGCACGACTTGTCACGCCATAGGATAAATCCGCTAAATAGTGTTTTTGGTCATGCCAACACTGTCACGCCACGGGTGGTGGTGTGATAAGAGTTTCCCCCAAATACGGGCTGACGTGACCAAAATGGTCAGAATTGAAAATAAAGTTCGCCGACGGTTAACTTTAAAATAAAATTTTAAAATGGTTAATTAATAAAAAATTCTCTCGACGAGGCAGACGCAGTCGTGCACGTTCTCGGGTTCCTTTCACCGGTCTGGACACTATAGGGTTTGTTTGGAACACTTTTATGGTTTGTTTGGAACGCAGGTAAGGAAAATGTAGGAATTGGATGAAAAAAAATATAGGAATAGAAAAGGAATGTAGTTGTAAAACAGAGGATTGGGAAATACAGGAAAAATAACAAAGTCGATGCTTGAAATACAGGAATGAAAAAACACAATCAAAATATTATAAATAGAATTAATTTGATATGTGTATCACCTACATGTGCGTCCTACTAAATAGGACAGGCATGTCAGCGTCATAATGCGCTCCCTCCGAATGCAGGAAATTTTCCCATAAGTAGAGGTGGATGTTTTCTTTCCTATGAATCGTACATGTAAAGAAACTTTCCTACGGAATTTTGGATGCAAACCTTTCTTCCAACGCGTCTACAGTAGCCCAATCCATAGGAATCCAGATTTTTCCTCCATACCAAACGAACCCTGAAAGTGAAAAATAAGATGAGCAAACCAGTAGGTAGGCCTGGTCTTAATCAAGGTGCAAGCTATTGGGTCACGGTCTGAACTTAGTTGCTGGTGGCGGAGCCAGGATTTGATCTGGTGGGTATGAATATGATATAACATATAGACACAAATATCTGTGAGGTTTATTCGCAACAAAATAAAAATAATAATAGGCTCTTGAGGCACAGAACAAAAGTAATGGTATGAGCAGCGTTATCACCGACGAACAATTGAGAAAAGAGGGCCAACATTGCTTTCTCTAGCCTCGAACCGTCAAGGTAACCACACCCGGATTGCTTCGTTCCTTCCCAATGCAGGCAAGAAACTAAGGCAGTTTATTTTTCAACTGAACCGAACCAGTCAAACTATTGATCAGTATTTAGTATCCAGTACGGTAGGAAAATTCTGTTGGTTTCGGTATTCAATATGTTTGGTATTTACCCTAGGGCAAAAAAAAACAAATTTTGGATGTAACATCCCAAAAATTCCAATTTTGGGAAAGTACAATGAAAATAAGTGTGAGCATAATTTTGGGCATGTTGAAAATAAGTGTGAGAATAATTTTGAACATTTTTTTGTGTGGAAAACTATTTTAGCATGATTTGTGAACTTTTGTACAAATCAAATAGTGAAATTACATGCAAACAACAACTTGTAAGAATTCTCGAGAAAATCACAGAACAGATCAAATCCTGAAAAATTTACACACGACACTACACAAAGTCATAAGCACCCACAAAATCTTCCTATATAAAAGGGCTATAAAAGGGCGCAGAAAGAGGGGATGGAGACACGGGCCAGGTCACTATTTTTTTTGGGTTCGTTTGATCTCGTCTTGGTTCCTTGCTCGCCGTTTGATCTTTTTCGCGTTCTCGCATGACGCTGTCGCGAGCTGCCACCGTTTGGTTTTGTCTGGTTGTTGTGCGCCGTCGGATCAGCCCGAGCGGTGCGTTCCAATGCTGCTCCCGTGGGGTGCCAGCGCGTTTAGGTTTCTCAGTTGTCGTGCCGCTTTTATTAATGTGTCTAGTATGGCTGCGATGCGCGGCTGTCGGGCGTCCGCATCTTTTTCTCCTCTCCGTCCTCCGATTCTGTTTTCTTTTTGTTCCAGCCGTCCGATTGTGCCGGCCGTTCCGCTTGCATGTTTTTGCTGCGGTTTTTGCTCCATTCGAACAACCTTTTAGGGAGACAGCGGTGAAAACGGAGATCGAGGCAGCTGGTGTGGCCTCTCGCAACTCGTGCGTGAGATAAAGCCGGCAGCCGAGGCTGTTTCGATCTGCGTTGTTTGCTCCCCTCCGTGCTCGGTTCTGTTCTTCACTGGTGCTTCGTCCTCGTTTCAGTCACCACGCTTCCTCCTCCGTCCTATTTTCCTCTTCACGTTTTACCTCCTCGATTTTGCTTTTGCTTTGCCATGTTCCTACGTCCTTTGTGGTTTCTTCAGATTTCTTAGCTTTGTTGCCTTTTCCCCCATGGCGCTCGGTCTTTCGTTGCTGATTTGTTTTTGGTTCTCCGTGTTCCTTTCTAGAGCGGCGCATATTGCTCGAGGTGACCTCTGACGCCACCACCTTCGCGCCGACCATCGCCGTGCCGGTTCGTCTTCCTCATCGCCACGCCGTTCGGCATGATTATTCTCGCGGCTCAAGGTGAAACCATCGCGCTTCACTTTGTGGCCGTAGACTTGCAGCACGAATAAATTTTACTGATTTCATCAAAATTTTTAGTTGTGTGTGTGTTATGTACTAACATATTAGCATTTCCGTTTATTTATATACTATTTCCAGTAGAGGTCATGACCAGTCGCTATTTGAGCTCGCTTAATCACTAACTAATTCTGGGACTTGCTCGAGTACGATTTTGGGCGACAAAAATGTTTCTTACGATTATTTTTGATTTGTTCCATTGAGAAAAGCATAGGACTGTGTGCACAAAATAGAGTTTCAGGGTCCACTGGTCTATGCTGATTGGATCTTGTTACTACCTTTTGCTAGCAGTACAAGAACACGGCCAAAGCAGCCGCGGACGCAGTTCGTGTGATCCTCCGGCAATGCGCGGACTCCAAGATGGTGAAGCGTGTAACAGTCAACTTGAATGTTTGTAACATTTTATTGCTGCTCGTATAGAGGCAATCGAGTTAACCTTGGCGGTGTATATAACACAATCATCAAGTATTCATATTAACAGTGAACAGTAATTTGCAGAAGTACAGACTATCAAAGCTCCTGCCGGAGAAGGAGCTTCTGAGCTACAACGACGGCGAGACCCGACGTTCGAGGTGTCACCTTGCCCTGTGGCCTCGTCGTGGGCAACACGGTCCTCAGGCGCGTCCCGGAGACGCTGGAGAGCGCCGTGTCGCCGGTGGCTCAGGATGAGCCCCACTTTGGGTTTCCGAGCCTGTTGCAGAGGCTGCTGGGTTCGGTGCCACTGGTGCACATCAACGACGTTTGCGAAGCGCTTGTCTTCTGCATGGAGCGGCCGTTGGTCTCCGGCCGGTTCCTCTGCTGTGCCGCCTACCCGACGATCACTGACATCGTGGACCACTACGCCAACAAGTACCCTCACCTCGACCTCCTCAAAGAGTAGGCCATTCTTCACCTGTAACAAATCAAGAATGGATCCCTCGAGATGATACTTAACGTAGCTAGTTAATTGATTTATGTATTTTTTTTCTTGAATTTCTCTCCTGTGCCACGTGAAATCGACAAGATGATATGTTACGCTATTGCGATTGTTTTAATTGGTGTCATGGTGATGAGGTAGCGAGAGTGCAACTTTGATAGGAACAAAATTGGGGAGCTGGGTTTGGTACAAGTGCAGGGTGGAGGAGATCTTTGGACGACGTTGAATCTTGCAATGAGACTAGGTTGCCTTGACGCGTCCAAGCTCGGAGTGAAGCTGTAAGGCTATACATAGCAGGATGAATGATCATAGTTCTGCTGTTTGTTATGCATTTTACACGTTTCAGAATTCATATTACTAACATACATGTATTGGAGAGGGAAAACATGAGTTAAAAAGTATGCAGGGAGCTAGCGAAATATATGTGTTGGTTTTTTTTTGAAAGGTAATCTATGTGTAACCTGATTACGTGACTGCACTTTTCATGCATGTTTCATTCGGTAATTTTGTTTGCTATTGTTGTCTTCGTAACGGATCCTCGTCGTGCCTCCGCCAATGTAAATACAGCTTTCCTTTTCTGTTTTGTATGTGCGGTATAGTTTTCCTTTCTCTGTGATATATAGTTCTAGCTCTCTTTATGATATATACTTTTCTGTGTTTCCATATCCCTATGATCTAATATAGACTGTATTGCCGTATCAGTTACCTTGTCCCCATGCACAGGCGCCCACGTCGACGATTTTCCATATCAGCTAGCCCTCGGAGGGATGGCGTCTTTGGCGGCGACCATAAGCGCGGCGGCGATTAACGTCTGATTTGTGTGTTGTTGGTAATTGACCTATTTCATAATTATTTGAGGAATTATGTAAAACAATTTGTTGCCTCGAAATTTAGTTTATTGGTCTAGCTATTGTCTATTGAACTTCTTCGGTCGCGGATCAATATGGAAGTCGATTCATCTGACAAAAGCTTGAAACGACCAAAGATCAAGAAAAAGACATGGTTTTTGCTGAAATCATGCCTCAAACTCTCACATTGATGATTGATGTCTTTGGAAATTTTGTTGTTCAGAAGGTATGGGTAAGGGTTTTTCTGTCACTGAGATAGCCATCATTATTTTACATGTCTCACCATAAACCTTTGAAACAGTTTTTTAGCATGGGGCCTTGACTTCGGAGTAAAGGAGTTGGTGATCGGCTAATTGGGCGTGTCTTAGCACTCAACCTTCAAATGTCTGTTCTTTGAGTTATCTGAAGGTGTGGATCATTTGAAACCTATTTATCGGTGCTTGAGTCAAAACTCGAAAATATTCCCATATTACAAATTAGTTCTTATCTGAAAATGAATGTTCTGTTCTGGACTGTTCCTATCTGCATCATTATTATCATATTGTGTTGGCTGTAACACTTCACCTTTAAGAAAATTCACCATGACATTCTAACATATGACAAATTGATGCCTTCAGTTGGACAAATTCTTCCTGTCCAGTAACACTACCTAGAATACAAGTTTGCTTATTCTATATACTAGAGTACAGATTGTAGACAAGACAACTGCTGATGAAAGTATTATATAGGTCCCAATGCTTGGGGAGTATTGCTTTCTTCTTCACATGTCATAATTTTTCGTTTTTGCCTCCGCGCCAAGGCGCGGGTAGGTATCTAGTTTATCATAACTTTTGGACACTGTTTGCTAAGTACAACAATTCGGAAAACACCTAGCCAGTTTGGAAACAAAAAAAAAACCATTTTTGAAATTCCCGCTCACCGTTGAGCTGTAACTGCCACAGCCCATTTCACTCGTGCCCGCTCCAACTCCTCCCGCTAACATGCTAGCCCCGCATGCCAGCATCCTTCTTCCACCTCTCGTCCTCCCTTGCGCGCCAGTGTGCCTCGCCTGCTCCGTTGCTCGCCCCTCGTTTGCGGCTAGTGCCCATAGTTTCGCGCCTCAACCACCCCCGTCACCTCCGCCTGCTCTTGCCCATGCTATTTGCCCCGTTGATGCGCCATTTTCCCGTGCGGACGGAGAGACCCGAGGCTGCTCGCGAATTTCTCACGCAACCATCGGCGTCTCGCCTCTTTTTCTCGCGTATTTGTCCTAGATACTTAAGCACTTGAGCACACACAGTCATCTTCAGCTTGCTCACGTTCCATTTCGTGCAAACTTGAGCTTGATCGCTCATCGGTTTTGCGGGAACACGTGCGTCGTCTTCGACGCCAGTGAGCACGCCTCCTCAGCTCCGCCGCTCTAGTGAGCTTCCTCACCCATGACACTCACTTCAATTTGAACCCCGTCCATCACTCATTCCTCTCCTTTGCTCAATACAGCTTCTGGAGTCTTATAACACGATTTCGCTCACCTTCATCCTTGACTTCGGAGCGCACCCGACCACGCCGACACGTTCCCGTCGCTCCGGTGAGTTCAGGCTCAAATCCACCATATCATCATGTGTTCCATACCATATTGATGTATTTCCCCCACTCAATGCAAATAGACTCACCGAAAATACAAGCATCGCCGCCATCTTCCTCTCGCACGGCCGTCACCGTCATTTTCATTCTCCTTCGAAGCCCGGTGAGCCTCAGACTGATTCCTTGCATCTACACCATCTCTAGCACCTCAGTGAGCTAACGCGACACTCCTTGCAGCTTCTTCGTTACTGTGGTGAGCCGTCTCAACCCTTCCCCGACCCCATCTTCTTTACCCTCGTGGTCGTGGTGAGTCACTGGTCCTCATGTGTGCATCATTTTGCCACGGGTGAGTCCCTAGCGCCCAGCCACCCATGGCGCCATCGCGGTTCCATACCGTCGGCTCGACTCCGCTGACCCTAGGTCCTCGCGCTCAATCCCTTAGCATCGCCTGGACTCGCTGAGTCCAGTACACCTCTCCTTTAGCCCTCGAGACCGTCTCCTTCGTCAAAGCCGTCGCAGACCCAAAGCTTCCCGTCGTCGCGTCGCCGACTCCATCCATCTCTCTAGTCATATTCACCTTCCCTAGCATCACAATAACATCCTCTCTCCATTTATGAACTCCTTCAAGCTTTTCTGCAACCACCTCGCTGCCGACGAGCTCTTTTTTTTCTCTTGGCCACGAGCAGCTCTTCCTCTTTGCTTCTCTCTCTGCTCCAGTGGGACCCACATTATTAAGGATTAATTAGCGCTAATTATCAGTAGTTAAGCATACTGAGCCGTTGACAGGTGGGGCCAGTCGAAAATATTAACAGAAATCTAATTTCAAATGTTTTTAGTAAATGTATCACTAACATGTGGGATCACCTCTGTTTTGTAAATAAAAATCTAGAAAATAAAACTATGAGTCACTGATAAGTAGGCCCCACATGTAAGTTAATAAAATTCAAAAAAAAAAAATGCGAAAGCCGCTTTTAGCTTAGAGGAAAAATAAGCTTTCCATATTGGAAAGCGTGAACCTTAGAGGAACTCAGAGGAGAATACACTTTCTCTGTTAGAAAGCGTAAACCTTATAAAATACACTTTCGATGTCACCCTTTTATTATTTTCTAGAATTTCAAAACCGATGCAAATTGAAAGGTTAATAAATATGAACTCCAAATCAAATGAATATTTTTTTCTTAATTCATCTAAAATCATGCCATATCTTAATATACAAAAATATTTAGATTTTGTTGCTGTTGAAATTATTTTTCTATAATTAATTTGTTTCCGGCTCTTTTGATTAGACGACGATACATCGAACAAAATTTATGACGATCCTTCATCCTCTTATTCAGAGCAACCATAGCAAGGTAAGCACCTCTTTTGACCATGTTGGTCCTATTATTTTAATTATTTACTTATTTTTGTAAAATCTATTATTCATGTGTGTATGTTTGCTCAAAATTGCCATATTTGGGGATAACGGTAGTTATATTCTCTAGAATCCTTAGACAGTTATCTACTCTTTTCATGTAGATCAAAAACCTAATTAGTCCATTTACTAATTTTAATCTACAAGTTACCAAGATGCTGTCAAAAGACGACAACTCTCTAGATAGCAGGCTTACAAAATTCGTAACTAGAAATTTAACCATCCGATCGACATGATTAAATATTATATGGAAAGCTACCAAAATTCTCTACAATTATCTAGTAGATGTCATCTTCAAATTACGTCCATATGGTACCCGAAATTACTATACAACATTACAGCAGATTAAACCGATCTATTATTCAATCCCTCGAACGAAGTACACGTGCTACCTCTGTCTCTAATCTGAATTATAATTTCTAATTGAATTAACAAAATAATAATAGACCCACACGACAAAAAAGCCAGATCCCGACCTCTTCCTCATAATTTTCCTCTGCTGAGGCACTTCCTTTCTCCTGATTCTTCCCACTGCTTTGCACTAGACAATCGGCGACGCGGCAGCAGCAATTGGTAGGACGTGCTGGTGCGGGCAGGACAAGCAAGCCTCCACGTGCACGCGGCAATAGCCATGCAGGCGATGCACTGGAACCGACGTGGGTAGCAGAAACCGGCTGGCGATGGCTTCCACATGGCCGACAAGCGGGTAGGCGCTAGCGCACACGTGCGGGTAGGCGGCAAAGCATCGGGCAGGCAGCCTGGTCGTCGCGCATGCAAGCAGGTGGCCGAAACGGCCGGCGTTGGCTTCCACGCGACCGCAACCGAGCGACATGCCGCTGGCCGAGCAGCAATGTGGGCAGGCGATCACGTGCGCACGCTAACAACGACGGGTGAGCGCGTGGCGATGCCTAGCGAAGGTGCAACACTGACGCAAGATCGCGATGGAAGATCTGGTGAACGACGCACGGGAAAAGTAGAATGCAGCTAGAGTTATTTTCTGGGTTTTGGATCCCTAATCCCTACATCCTCTTTTATCACGGCACGAGTTCCACTACCCTTCCAACTCCTCCCATACGACTTGTACCAGGAAAGCAACTCCTCTCTAACAAAAAACAAAGCATCCCATTTTTACATAGCCTATTCTGTCAAAATACGCCAAGGTCCTCACAAGAGTTATTTTTTCAGAAAACCCCACTGATCTTTTTTGTTCTCTCTCTAAAGCGTTTCAAGGTATTACAATAATGTTGCCAAGTTTTCAACACACGCACTAGTGCAAATAGTTTTTTTTTTAATCACAAACAGAATAGTTAAGCATTGGTCCACTTAGTTCTTCACTGAAATAAGCAATTGTCCTACCTTCTTGCATAAGTACTCCCAATCTCTACACCACTCACATTCTATTTTAAACAGCCTACCAAAATCCGGTAGCGCAAGTAGTGGTGCAGATGTGAGCTTGTCTTTCAATTCCTGGAATGCTTTGTCTTGTGCTACCCCCCATGTGAAAGAAACCTCATTCTTGGTCAATTCATTAATTGGGTCAGCGATGGTACTAAAATCTTTCACAAACCGACGGTAGAAATCCGTTAATCCTAGAAAGCTCCTCACTTGGCTTACATTTTGGGGAGGCAACCAGTCACGAATAGCTTTGATTTTCTCCTCATCTACCTCCACACCATGGCTTGAAACAACAAAGCCAAGAAACCCGACTTTGTCTGTGCAAAGGTACACTTTCCAAGTTTAGCATATAAGCATTCTTCTCTCGAAACAGCAAGCAGCCATAATATCATCCAAATATACTACGACAAATTTTCTAATGAACGCTCTAAGCACATGATTCATAAGTCACATAAACGCATTAGGTGCGTTTCTTAAACCAAATGGCATAACCAACCATTCATATAAACCAATTTTAGATTTAAATGTTGTTTTCCGTTCGTCGCCCTCTTTCATATGAATCTAATGGGAACCACTACGAAGATCAATCTTAGTAAATATGGTAGAGACACTAAGTTCATCAAGCATATCAAGTCTAGGAATAGGATGCCTATAACTAACAATTATATTATTAATATCTCTACAATCTACGTACATTCTCCATGTACCATCTTTCTTTGGAACTAAAATAACTGGAAAAGCACAATGAGAAAGACTTTCCCTTACATAACCTTTGTCTCAAGAAGCTCTTGAACTTGCCGTTGAATTTCTTTAGTTTCCTCTAGATTAGTGTGGTAAGGTGCCCGGTTTGGCAATGGAGCTATAGGATCTTCTAGAATGCATTGACATTTTTCAAAACTAGCCAATATTGCTCCAACTTTGATTCCATTGAACCTTTAACTTTTTCATGGGCTTCTTTTGGCTAAAGATGAGCTAGACAAGTTTGGTGTGCATCACAACTAGCTATCCAACCTAACTAGGCTCAAGCTACTAGCCTAGACCGCCTTTAATAGTACGGTCAAAGCAAAAACAGAAGGACCTATGCTGGTGGGAGGGGAGAAGGGGGAAGCGGAGGCGGCCACCGGCGGTTATAGCATGAGAGGCTGACGAGGAAGGACAGTCACTGTCAGTGCTGGTGGGAGGGGAGAAGGGGGAATGGGTAGGGTTGGTTGTGCCTGAAGGTGGTGGGAGGACGTAACGGAAAAAGATGGTCTGCATTGGCCGGCGCCGCTGATCTGCTCGTGGGAAGACTGAGGCTCGAAGTTGTGACACTGATGACGAGCAAGGCGACATATCTGAATCTGACTTGGATTCGGATAAGGAAAGAAGTCGTTGCAGTGACACGGCACTGATCTGTATAAAATTGAAGAGTTTATCTACTGAACAACGGCATGGCAGAGACATCTTGAAAATAAGCAATACAGGTAAAGCAGTAACCTGCGTGAGCATAGTAACAGGAGGCTTGCCACCCATCATTGATACGAACTCCCTAAATGCCCAACTGAAGCTTTCCGCTGTCTCTTTCGGAAGTAGGACACCCATATAGGGTCTCTTTGCTTAGGCTTAGATTTTTTAGCTTATAGTTTAAAGTCAGCTTTTTAGCTTAATCAGTTTATAAGTCTCTAAGCTTTTAAGCCAATTGAGGGTGTTTGGTAACATGGCTTTTTATGGACTGGTTGGCTTTTTTGTTCAAAATGTCTAAAGTATCCTTGATTAGACCGAATTGCAGTTCCATCCATTGCAACAAAAAAGGATGCATTAACAGGAGCAATCAACTTCATAACACATCTAATAATGTCATAATGCATCGAGTAATCCATAATTTTTTACTACAACTCTACGGCAGCAGTTGATTATACTAATCAGTAATTACACCTTGTAATAACCAAATCGAAACAAAGGAAGCTAATCCAGCAGGACCAGCAGCAATGAAGAAGACGCATCTCATCTCCCCCATTCCAAGCTTGATCACCCCTGATGAGCTCAACCCAATGCCATCTCCATCTTCGTCTTCCTAGGTTCTCTCTGGTTGTGGGCTCATGGCTAGATCAAAGGTACCCTAATGAGAATCAAAGCTCAAATCTGGCACTGATGTCTCCCTAAGCCTTGAATTACTAACAGCTCCAGTCAAATTGGCCTGCTCACTAACAACAAGGTGACATAAATTTTATCAAACAACAATATAATTCATTGGGCATGTTCAATAGAACCTGAAAATACAAGTTTCTTTAAAGTGACAAATCTTAGCTATAAATTTGCCTTCTGTGAAGCCTGACCCAATGCAAGGAGCACTTATCATTTTATTCTGGATTTTTTTTTACAATGATAGCATGTTTCTTTTGGCAGCACGGCCATGGAAAACCAGATTAGTTATACATTAGGTGGCAGTTCAGTAAACAAGAAGATCGCACACATCCTAAAATCAATTTTCAACTCTGGCTACGCATTTTAATCAAACACCCACATTTCAAATTCCATTAACTGACCCATTCTAACCTGCAGCAAGATTGCAAATTCTTAAAGCGAGGCATTTCATCAAGCAAGCTAGCCATAGCTAGAAAGACATCGTCAAACTTGTGCGCTTGCAACATTTAGTGCTTCCTTCCTAGACAGCAGATTTTGGAAGATTTCTACTTAAACAAAAGGGAGCTGAAACATATGCAAAAATTGAATCATCGAGTACAAGAGGGCTAGCTGGATCTGCATTGCAGTACACACACGTTAGTGTTCTACTAGCATTTTTTTTGGTCTATACAAGAAACACTCCCAAGTAAACAAATATATGTACAGGGGAGACTAAACGACTATACAAGAGTTTTGGTCAGTTGCCAAGGAAAGACTTTGTGGCAGTATGTTCAGTTAATTGCATGCACCTTACGGTCTCTAATCAAATTAACCTCGATCACACACACAAATGCACCATTTTCACGAGCGATCTAGAACAAATCACAACAATTCCGTATATGGAAAAAGCAATGGGACACAAGATCACCTGCCTTTATTTCAAAAACTAACTCAAATCACATGATTGATCAGGAACTAGTACACGGCGATAAACCGATGACCGCAATTGGACTCACCTTGATCTAGAAGAAGAGGCGTCATTGCCAGAGGAGAAGGCGACGTCGGGAGGGGAGATGGGAGGCGGCGGCGACGGGGAGGGGAGATGGGAGGCGGCGCCGTCGGGATGGAAGATGAGAGCTGGCGGCGACGGGAGGGGATGGGAGATGGCGACGTTCGGGGGCGGTGGCAAAGGGGATGGGGAACGGGAGTGGGAGGTGGCGCCGTCGGGAGGGGAGGTGGGAGGCGGCGGCAATGGGGGATGGGAGTAGCAGGCGTCGGGAGGGGAAGGGAGAGCAGGAGGCGTCAGGAGGGGATGGGAGCAGCAGGCAGGCGTCGGGTTGGGGGAAGGATTCGATAGAAAAAAAGAGAACGATTTGTATTTATATACGATGGCAATTTGAGGGTAATTTTAACGAAGTTTGGTGGCAAACAGATATTCTATTCCGCAAAAGCCAAAAAAAACACCTTCTCCTGGCTTATAGCTTTTAGGTTTAAATTGGCTTAAACTTATTATAAACCGGACAAAAAAGTCACTCTTTTGTTTAGACTTAGGCTTTTTTGCTTTTTAAACCTGACAAAAATTCTAAACAAAGAGGGCCATATATGACGGACATTCACATTCACAAACATTCCAAACGGCATGTCATATATATTTGCCTTGTATGTTGTGTCAAATGTGACGACGTCACCAAAGTAACTGTACATCCTTCGGCTGCGACCGCTGCTCCACATAAGAGACCTGATACGATTATCATCACCGAGATCAACCGAGAACATATGGATCATCTTGCTTCATTTGCAGAAAAATATCCATGGTCTTCTTGACATCATCATCAATATTTTCATGTGCAATCTCAGAACAGACAGTCCTAAGCGACTTTTCGCTGAAGGGCACGTCACTCATTGAACCGCACATGCTCCCCATTATATTACCGACCTTGATTAAGCTCACATTGTTCTTCCTGAAATACCTCACCATGTTCTTCGTAGAATCGTCAATGTGTTGATGTGAGTTGAGATGTAATTTCTCACCACAACTTTCAGCCATTTCGTCGTTGTGTTCATCTATGACTGATTTGATGTACCAGCTTTTCGATGTAGTCATTAGCAAGTGAATCTTGGCAGGTGTTGGAGATATTAGAGTTTAGGTAAGAGTCTAAGTCGTGTGCGAGTCGGACTCAAGTTGTGTGCGAGTTGTGTTAGAGTCGAATCGTTACATTTGACACTATAAATAAAGGGTGTGATGATCCAAAGAGGGACACACAAATATTTCCCAAAAACCTACATGGTATCAGAGCCAACCCATCTCAAACCCTAACCCGAGCAAAATCCAGAAATCCTTAGCTCAGAATAGCCGTTGTCACCACTCCTTAGTCGATCCGCTAGCCGTCGTTGCACGTGGTCCTCCACGACAACGTCGCACGGGAACAAGCCGCGGCCGTCCGGGCTGCATGCCGGGTTGCGTACAGGCAAGCTAGGACGGTGGCGTGAGGAGGTGGTTTCTGTGGCGTCGGCTGGAGCGTCATGAGAGGAGGTGGTGAGATCCAGCGGCCACTGACTGGATCCAAACGATCTGGCATGGCGGCGGAGAGAGGGAGGTGGTGGCTTGTGTGGGAGAAAGGGGGGTGGAGGACGTGGCGGGATCCGGTGGCCAGAGGGGGGATCTGGTGGGAGAAGGAGCAAGGAGACGACGGGTGTGGCACGGCGGCACTGCTGGCTAGGAAGGCAACAAGGGAGGCGACGGGTGGCGCGGCGGGGAATGTATGTCCGTACGAAGTATCTACAGATATCGCTACTCTCGTTTCAATTGGACTTGAATTGCATCCTGTGCAGGTAACTGTTCCCAGTTGTTTCAGTTGCACCATACGTCCTCTCCTCAACAACATGCTGTTGTTACAGTATTGCTCAGTTAGCATTATATTTATTTATTGTTCAGTGGTTGACTTTAATCCTTGGGGGTGAATTTTAGAACCAAGTTGACCACTGCAATTTTCTTGCGATTTTCTTCCTAGAATAAACCACCGATTTGTAGGAGAGATGTACTTAATAGTTCAGCGTTTTGATCTCATAAAACCAATGAATAGTCAATCCAAAGTTGTGGATTCATATGAACTGTTTCAGGTGAATTCTTCAGATACTTTAGTTAGGCAGTCCGCATACCAGGCTGCCAAAGGTTGATTCACTGTGCGGCTGTGCCCAGACGAACAACAGCGGTGTTCGTTGAACCTTGGCGTTGATGCCTGTTGCGAACAAGTCCTTTTAGTAAAACAAATTCTCTGGGGGAGGAGAGCCTCTCTGTGAGACCCCTCCCCCAGTCTGTTGGATTGTGCGGAGGGGGGTGACGTGTGGAGGGGAAGGAGGGGGGCCTTCCCAAGGCTCTCCCCTCCCTGTAGAATTTATTTTTTCTTCTTTTAGCATCAAGTAAAAAAATAAAGAATATGGGGCTGCGTGAACGCTTGGCTAGCGTATATCAAATAAAGTGTCCAAGTTATCAAGGCAAGGCTTCGTCATTTATATTGTATTGATTATCAAAACCAAAAATATATATATTGTAGCATCATCTAAGATGCCACAGGAACAAAATAAATTAATGAATAAATACAAATATGCATGTCATGGTATCACTGTAGCCACAGCAGAACCGGCCCCGGGCCTCTAGGGCAATGGCAAGACTCAAGATCAACAGCCAATATAAAAATCATTGAAAAACCAGTAAAGTATGACTTTGGAGCAAAAGCAGTTGGGTCGGCCCAAGGCTAACATGTGTGTGTGGTGGATGACAATATGTAATGGCCTGTAGCCTTTACTTTATGTCTTGTAGTCCAGGTTGAACGTGCTCTGTGTTTGAAACGCATGAATATAGCAGAAAACATGGGGGTTTTTCCGAAATTCATGTGAAAGTGCTGCGTTCCAAATTCCAAGCGGGGCTAGGTATATTTCTCTCCCGTCGTTATTATACACAATCGTTTAACGAACCAACATTAATCATAATCCCATCAGCTTGGGATTAACTCCGTTACTTAATTACGAGGCTCTCAAGTCCCAGGGCAGAAGGTGACGTCATAGCTGGAGGCCCCGGAGCAGGTGAAGGTGCTGCTGGCGTCGTCGTAGGCGTAGCTGTACGCCGCCGGGCACGCGCTCTTGAACACCTGCGAGTAGTCGGTAGGCCCGCACGCCGCCGGCGTGCCGTACTCGCCGGTGCAGCAGTAGCGCGCGCTGCCGTACACGTTGCAGGCGCTTCGGCACGCCACGACGCCACTGCCGGACGCGGCCAGGACGCGCAGCTCCGTGGGGCAGATTGCGTTCACGTCGCCCGCGCACGCCACGGCGCGGCAGTCGCCGCCGCCGCCTGAGGGCGCGACGCGCACCGGCACGTTGAAGCCATCGACGAGGCTCACGTCGTAGAAGTCCTGGCCGCCGGAGCCGGCGGCGGCGAGGGTTACCTCGACGAGCGTGACCGGGGTCGACGGTCCGCGGCCGTCGCAGGTGACGTCGCCCGAGCCGCAGTCGGCGGTGGCGCAGGAGAAACGGCCGGTGGTGGAGTCGGTCGCGCAGCCGGTGCGCGCCCAGAATGTGCCGGACCAGCTGCCGGACGACGGCGCGGCGAGGTGGGAGGTGGCGGTCGGCGGGAGGTAGAAGCCGGAGCGCGCGAGCCGCGGCGAGCTGGAGCCGTTGAGCGCGCCCACCCACACCGGGTACTGGCAGCCGTTGGTGAAGCTGAAGGACGACGCGCCCTCCGCGACAAGCGCTGCAAATTAATCAAGACAAGTGCGTAGCCATGTACACGATGATCACTGCTGCTTGCTGATTAACATATGTATCTTGGTTGCAAATTTAGCTCAGGTGCAGAGTTCCCTGTACAATAATTTAGGTGCAATTCCGTGGCACAAGAATGTCTAGGCTAAAACCGTACAAGTAGAAGAAATCCCAGGTAAATATATTTCAGTTGCCATTTGCCAATTAAGCAACAGTGTTCACACAAACGAAGCGTGGAATAAGATGAAGTAATAATGTGTTCATTAAGCAACACTGACCTCTGAGGAGGAGCTGGACAAGGAGAATGGCCGGAATCACCCTAGCTCCATTGCCAGCCATGAAGGGTTGGAGAAGAAGGTGAGCTACCGCCATGGCAAGCATAAGAAGCCTCAGCTCACAAGCAAAAGCATAATCTCGTGCACACATATATATAGCATGGCGGATAGATGATGCGTGGAGAGAAAAGGCAGCAAAAAAAAGCTTCTTTTTTAGCCAATTTATTTGGTGGCTCACGCTTGGCATGGGCTAGCTATCTACTTTTACTACAGCGTACTGACAAAAGAAAAGGCAAGTTAAGTAATTAGCATCACGTAGTGTGCTAGTATTAGCAATCAAACTGTTCATCAATTAATTTCACCGATCGATTGGTAGTTCTGCTGCTTTTTTTCTTCTCCTTTTTGGTTTGGTGCGCAGGTTTGGTACTCTTGAAATGAAGAAATAAGATAGTCTTGCATCGTTTATGGTTCTGCAGGAGTCAAGCGACAGGTCAACTGACAAAAGGGACAAGGAAGGACGGAAAAAAGTTGTTTCTTAGTGTGTGACTGAATGCAAACCCCAAAATTGGCAGACCTGATCTCTTTGACTCCTTGGATGAGGTGATCGCTCAAATCAAGCACACCACGGTTCGCGTTTGGGTCCCAGAATTAGACTTGGCACGTGAAATTGGACCTCCTGGCTCAAATTCCCAAAGGATTGAAATTAGAATGGATGGACCCTAGGATCATTCTCTAAATTTGGTAGGATGATATTATCCTCATTTTGTATCAGACTTACGCTTACGAGGGATGAGATGATGATAGACTAACTCATTCCACTCCTCAAATCAAACAGGTGGTTCGGTCAAAGTTTTCAATGCCGGTTTTTATTCTTTATCGGGGTCATTGATTGTACTGATTATCGAAAAGTTCCGGCCAAATTCGTCGAAATTTTTAACTCAAAATTTGAATTTTTTTGAAGTTAAAATGAAAAAAGATATTAAAAAAATGCAGTTTTGAGGCCTTGAACACATGACCTACAATCTCTAAAGCTAGAGACGTTACCACTAAGACGCACACACATGTGCTTAGATATGGTTAGGCATTTCTCTTGTATTCGACAAAATTCAAGCAAATCCGTTTTTAGCCAGTTTGAACTTTTATGGGGTACCCGATAGAACTGATATTTTTGAAAACCGGCGGTTTTTTCAACTCTGGGTTAGGTTAGGAGATATGATCGGACGGTCAATTCACTTCCGTTCTTCAAACCAAATACCCCATTAGTGTTTGGATGATAGTAGAATCACGAACTAGAATTAGGATCCAAATCAATTCGGGTTGACGTTTGATTGCACACTTTGAGGAATCCTAAACAAATCTGGGTCTGACCAAAGATGTAGGAGGTGCTTGGGAAACAGTGACAACATGCCGAGTGGAAGCTAAGAGTGGCAGGTACTGGTGCACGTGGAGGTGACGAGTAACGGTGTTTTCTCACCATTAATTCCCTCAACCAAGGCAGGTAGAAGTGGTGGGGATTATTATTATATATAGAACCCCTCATGCTATATAATCTCTTCTATGTATGCAACAATTAATTAAAACTAATGGAAATGGGCCTGGTATACAAACCAACTCAGAATCAGGCTTCACAATTTTGGCGAAATTTCCTAAAATTCGTTCATTTCGTCCCCTCTATATTTGCCTTTGCTTTTTCATGGAGCTTCTTTACGTAATCAGCACACTTACTAGCATCCATACTAGCTCAGTCCTGCAATGGCAAAGGCAAAAAATCGATGGCAGCAGTAGGTTTAAAACCATAAACAATTTGAAATGGACATAATTTTGTAGTAGATTGTACTACCCTGTTATAAGAGAATTCCACATGTAGAAGGCACTTTTCACACACCTTTGAATTACACTGAGAACTGCTTGTAGCATCATTGAAAGTGTACGGACCACAACTTTAGTTTGTCCATCTGTTTGGGGGTGACATGTGATGGAGAACAAGAACATTGTACCCAATTTTCCCCACAAGGTCTTCCAAAAATAGCTCAAGAACTTTGTGTCGTGATTTGAAATAATCGTCTTGGGTAGTCCATATAGACACATGATTTCCCTCGAAAATAAATCAGCAACATGTGAAGCATCGTCGCTCTAATGACATGGAATAAAATAATCTAATTTACTAAACCTGTCAACCACCAAAAATATTGAATCCCTCCCCCTCTTAGTCTGTGGAAATCCTTAAAAAAAATCCATAGATATATCTTTGCACGGAACACTAGGAGCAGGTAAAGGCGTATATAAACTATGGGGGATTAAGACGTGACTTAGCTTTATGACATATAATGCATTTCATCATATAACACTCAACATTGTGCCGCATATTTGGCCAAAAGAAGTGATCGGCTAGCACACTCTCGGTCTTCTTAGCACCAAAGTGGCCCATAAGACCACCAACATGAGCTTCCTGCAATAAAAGTAAGTGAATCGAGCAATCTGGAATGCACAATTTGTTAGCTCTAAATAGGAAACCATGATGCAAATGATACTTATCCCAACCTTTTTCATCTCCACACTTTTAATAGGGTTCAACAAAGAATACACCAGTAGCATACAATTCTTTTATACTTTCCAAACCCAATATTTTAGCATCTAGTTGGGAAAGTAGTGTATGTCGCCAAGACAATGCATCTGCTACAAAATTATCCTTCCCCTTTATATATTTAACAATGTATGGAAATTGATTATATGAACTTACTGCAACGTGCATGTCTATGGTTTAGTTTTAATTGACTCTTAAAATGTTTCAATGATTCATGGTTAGAATATATAACAAATTTTTTAGGCCATAAATAACTGTAACACCCCAGCCCAACATTGAGCCTGGAATACCACTAAACTACCATAACAATTTAATTTACATGAACTTATAATAAAATTACAGCAATCAATTCATTATCAAAACACATCCACAGGTCACAATGAAATATGAATAAAGATTTGACAATCATAAATAATTAAACCCTAGAAGCATATCAAGATAATAATCCAAAATTGGCACAAAACCAATAGAACAAATTCTATGGAATGAATAAACAAGTCCTAATCGATCATATAGGATTATTCTATATCTATCATGTCCTAAAAGATATCCCATCATGATAAAGTAAAGGTTTATCATGGCAAATGATTCAAGTTTGAGAGTGTGTAATTATTCTACAAGCAACAGTAGAGCAAAAGTGAGTTCATGACTCAGTAAATACATCAATAGACAATGAACAATGTTAAATCAACAGTAATCAATAACACCATTATCATCACTTGTTTTCTTATCTTTATTTTCATGCTCATTCATGCAATCATCTTCTCTTTATTCTCACATACAATCTTCAAATATTTTCTTTTCAATGCATCTCAACACTACATGTCCCATGCACTTCTTTCGCGTATACCGGTATAGCGTGAGAGAACACTCACAACAATGTTCACTCTCAAGCCCGTCCTCCTCAAGGATCGGGGACTTCCTCCACTCCAATGGAGTTGTGATCAACATGATTACCTTCTCATATGCAATGATGTTTATGAATGCACAAATTATTCATAGTTTCATCAATATCATCATCGATCGTCATTCTTATGTCCAACAATACGAAATAATTCATGACCATTCATATTTCTTGAAATTAAAATAAAATATAAGCACAAACGATAATGGTAATGAGTGATAAAAAAAAATAGTGATCAACTATTAATCACTGTCTACCATGCACTTGCCTCTTCTAGTAGCAAGGAACAGTTTGATTAGGTGAGGACCACAAACCCGACGCCACTCCTCCTACAGTAAGCACCCAATATCAAAACAAGCTACAGTAGTACAACAACAACATTTAAATGACATCACTTCTACACATTTCCCCAAATCCGCCACACTCCCCCTTTATCGGACAGTCACCTCTTGCTGACCCGGTACTAAAAATGTCATAACTTTTGACTCACAAGTTTTATCAAGGCAAACCACACCAGTTATGGAATCTACACAAAATTCCCCACAACTTCTTAGTTGGCCACGATTCCTAATTAAATCATTTAACCCTCTGTTTTTAACCCAGAAGATAGTTCTGTCATCTTCTAGACAGCAGGTTTACTATTTTTATAACTTTTGTTCTACCCAACCGAAAATTGTATTCTTGGACCCTCTATAATCCTTAGATAGTTATCTACTCTCATTATGTAGATCAAAAACCATAATTAGTCTATTTACTAATTTTAATCTATAAGTTACCAAGATGCTGCCAAAAGACGACAACTCTCTAGACAGCAGGCTTACAAAATTTGTAACTAGAAATTTAACCATCCGATCGACATGATTAAATATTATATGAAAAGTTACCAAAATTCTCTACAATTATCTGGTAGATGACATCCTCAAATTACGCACATATGGTATCCGAAATTACTATACAACAGTACAACAGATTAAACTGATCTATTATTCAATCCCTCTAACGAAGTACATGTGTTACCTCTGTCTCTAATCTGGATTCTAATCTCTAATTGAATTAACAAAATAGAGAGAAAAATAACAGATCCACACGATTTAAAAAAACCCAGATCTCGACTTCTTCCTCATAATTTTTCTCTGTTGAGGCACTTCCTTTCTCCTAATTCTTCTCACTGCTTCACACTGGACAATCGGTGACGCGGCGGAATTGGTAGGACACGCTGGTGCGGGCGGGACAAGCAAGCCTCCACGTCTTGCGCAACGACCATGCGGGCGATGCTGTAATGGAACCGACGTGGTAGCCGAAACCGGTGGCGATGGCTTCCACATGGCGGAACACGGGTGGCGCTAAGCGCGCATCTTGTGAGTAGGCGGCAAAGCGTCGGGCGGGCAACCTAGTTGTCGCGCATGTAGGCGGTGGCGAAAACGGCGGCGTTGGCTTCCGTGACCGCAACCGAAGCGACACGCCGCTGGCCGAAAGCGACAACGTGGGCGGCGATCGCGTCGACGCTTAACAACCGACGGGTTAGCGCGTGGCGATGCGATCGAAGGTGCGAGACTAACACAAGATCGCGATGGAAGATCCGCGAACGGCGCCGAGAAGCGAAATGCGGTGGAGTTATTTTCTGGATTTTGGATCCCTAATCTTCAGGTCCCTTTTATCACGGCACGAGTTCCACTACCCTTTCAATTCCTCCCGTATAACTTATCACGCCATAAGATAAATCTGCTAAATAGTATTTTTGGTCACGACACTGGTCGTGGCTTGACCAAACAACACTGTCATGCCACGGGTGGTGGTGTGACATAGGGCTGAAAAAATAGCTCGAGGCTCGTGGCTCGACTCGGGCTCGTCACGTCTCGGCTTGGCTCGAGCTCGGCTCGTAAATTTTCGAGCCGAGCTGAGCCTGGGTTTCAGCTCGTGAGCCAAACGAGCCGAGCCCGAGCTAGCTCGCTAGCCGCTCGCGAGCTCGGCCCACGAAGGCCCAGGAGGCCTGTCCAGCACCGGTCCCGGCCCGATAAATCCTAACCTAGCTTCTTCTCCCATCCAATCCTCCCCCTTCCGATCCCAATTCCCCTTCGGCCGAATCGGCCCTTCCATTCCAATCCTCCCCAGCTCCCCCTTTAGATCCCAAATCCTCTCCCTCCCCCACCCCGTCTGTCGTCCTCTGTCTTCCAGCCTGCCACCGCCGCCCCGTCCGCCCCCCGTCCTCCCCCTCCTCCTCCGTTTCCCTTGCCCAAGCCATGATGTGGCACGACGCCTTTGCCCGCCGTCATCGCGCCCCTCCGGGGCCCTCCCCAACTCCGGCCACTTCCTCTCCCACCGCCACCGCCCCAGCCTAGGCCCCCAACTCCGGTCGCTTCCTCCGGCCTTGCCACCGGTAGGTTCGTCCTCGTCGCGCGTGGAGCGTGGTCGCCATCACGGCCGACTGCACGAGCTAGAGGCATAGCCTGAGCTCGTTGGGCTCGATGTGCGTCAGCCCCGGCACCACGCCCTTGAAGAGGAACTCAGAGCGGGGTGACGCCGTCGAGCAACCTCGCGTTCGGCAGGAGCTTCCTCGGCGGTCCTGTTGATGTTGATGTTTTTGGGTTGCATTTGCATATTGCGATTGGTGTTTTGTATGCGTGGATGATGTTCTTGAAATGATTTCATGCTTTTCATGTTCTTGAGATGCCTTCTCCGTGCTGGCCTGGAATGGGGAGGAGGTGCGGTGGTGCTGTGGTGGTGTCTGATGTGCCGTGCGTTGCAGGTGACCATGGAGATGGAGTCCGTGCTCGTGTTGTGTCTGAAGCTCGCGAGCCACTCCGAGCCTACTGCCGAGCCGAGCCGAGTGGGGATTCTAGCTCATTCCAAAAACGAGCCGAGCCACTGTTCCAAATGAGCTCAAGCGAGCCGAGCTCCGGCTCGGCTCGGCTCGTTTCCAGCCCTAGTGTGACAAGAGCTTCCCCTAAATACGGGCTGACGTGACAGCGTTGTTATATCATGCCACGGGTGGTGACGTGACCAAAAAGATCATAATTGGAAATAAAGTTCGCCGAAGGTTAACTTTAAAATAAAATTTTAAAAATGGCTAATTAATAAAAAAAGTTCTCTCGACGAGGCAGACGCGGTCGTGCACGTTCTCGGGTTCCTTTCACCGGTTTGGACGTGTATGGTTTGTTTGGAACGCACGTAAGGAAAATGTAGGAATTGGAAGAAAAAAAATAGGAATAGAAAAGGAATGTAGGTGTAAAGTAGAGGATTAGGAAATACAGGAAAAATAGCAAAATCGGTGCTTGAAATACAGGAATGAAAAAAACACAAGGATCAAACGATTATAAATAGAATTAATTTGATATGTGTATGACCTACATGTGCGTCCTACCAAATAGGACAGGCATGTGCGTGTCATAATTGGAATAATTCAGAATTTGTCTTAGTGAATAGATGGATTTCAGAATTTACCCCCTATATGTCTATAATATATGAGCCCTGGATCTACGTATCATAGACACATGGAGAACAAAATCTAAAATCCATCTATCCTATAAAGACAAATTCAGAAATCCCCCGTCATAATTCGCTCCCTCCGATCGCAGGAAAATTTCCCACAAGTAGAGGCGGATGTTTTCTTTCCTGTGAATCGTACATGTAAAGAAACTCTCCTGTGAACGCATCTACAGTAGTCCAATCCATAGGAATCCAGATTCCTTTGCTTTTCCTGCATACCAAACGAGCCCTGAAAGTGAAAAATAACATGAGCAAGCCAGTAGGCAGGCCTGGTCTTAATCAAGGTGCAAGCTATTGGGTTACGGTCTGAATTTAGTTGCTGTTGGCGGAGCCAGAATTTGATCCGGTGGGTATGAATATGATATAACATATAGATATAAATATCTGTGAGGTTTATTCTCAACAAAATAAAAATAATAATAGGCCACAAAACAAAAGGCTCCTGGATCACACAACCTAGTGTCTAATAGAGATTTGCCGGGTGGACTCTCACCAGGTTTGGGCTGCAGGCTTCCACCCCTGACCACATTTGGACAAAAATTTAAGCTCCACTGCTATGTATAAACAGTGATATGCCCAAACTATGTACTAGTATTGGATTGGATAGTAATGGTATGAGCAGCGTTATCACCGACGAACAATTGAGAAAAGGGGGCCAACATTGCTTTCTCTAGCCTCGAACCGTCAAGCCAACAACACCCGGATTGCTTCGTTCCTTCCCAATGCAGGCAAGAAACTAAGGTAGTTTATTTTTCAACTGAACCAAACCAGTCAAACTATTGATCGATATTTAGTATCCGGTACGGTAGGAAAATTCTGTTGGTTTCGGTATTCAATATGTTTGGTATTTACTGTGGGGCAAACAAAAAAAAACAAAATTTGGATGTAACATCCCAAAAATCCCAATTTTAGGAAAGTACAATGAAAATAAGTGTGAGAATAATTTTGAGCATGTTGAAAATAAGTGTGAAAATAATTTTAAGTATGTTTTTGTGTGGAAAACTATTTTAGCATGATTTGTGAACTTTTGAACAAATCAAATAGTGAAATTACATGCAAACAACAACTTGTAAGAATTCTCGAGAAAATTACAGAACAGATCAAATCCTGGAAAATTTACACACGACACTACACGGAGTCATAAGCCCCAAAAAATTTATCATAACTTTTGGACCCCGTTTGCTAAGTACAAAAATTCGAAAAACACCCAGCCAGTTTGAAAACAAAAAAAACCATTTTCGAAATTCCCGCTCACCATTGGGCTGTAACTGTTGCGGCCCATTTCGCTCGTGCCTACGCCAACTCCTCCCGCTGACATGCTAGGCCCGCATGCCAGCACCCTTCTTCCACCTCTCGCCCTCGCCCATGCGCCAACGCGCCTCACTTGCTCCGTCGCTCGCCCCTCGTTTGCGGCTGGTGCCCATAGTTTCGCGCCTCAACCACCCCCGTCACCTCTGCCTACCATCTGCCCTGTTGATGCGCCATTTTCCCATGCGGATGGAGAAACCCGAGGCTGCCCGCGAATTTCTCGCGCAACTGTCAGCATCTCACCGCTTTTTCTCGCGCATTTGTCCTAGCTACTTAAGCACTAGAGCACACACGGTCATCTTCAGCTCGCCCACATTCCATTTCGTGCAAACCTGAGCTTGATCACTCCTCAGTTTTGCGGGAACACATGTGTCGTCTCTGACGCCAGTGAGCACGCCTCCTCAGCTCTGCCACTCTGGTGAGCTTCCTCACCCATGACACTCGCTTCAATTTGAACCCCGTTCATCACTCATTCCTCTCGTTTGCTCAATACAGCTTCTGGAGTCTTGTAACACGATTTCGCTCACCTTCGTCCTCGATTCCGGCGTGCACTCGACCTCGCCAACACGTTCCCGTCGCTCCAGTGAGTTCGGGCTCAAATCCATCGCATCATCATGTGTTCCATACCATATTGATGCATTTCCCCCACTCAATGCAAATAGACTCACCGAAAATCCAAGCACCGCCGCCATCTTCCTCTCGCACGGTCGTCACCGCCATTTTCGTTCTCCTTCGAAGCCCGGTGAGCCTCAGACCGATTCCTTGCGTCTACACCATCTCTAGCACCTTAGTGAACTAACACGACACTCCTTATAGCTTCTTTGTTACTGTGGTGAGTTGTCATCGTGAACCCCCTTCGTGCCACCGCTGCTCGTCGTCGACAAGCCGCCTCAACCCTTCCCCGACCCCATCCTCTTCACCCTTGTGATCGTGGTGAGTCACTGGTCCTCATGCGCGCATCATTTAGCCACGGGCGAGTCCCTAGTGCCCATTCCTCCTTAGCCACCCATGGCACCATCACGGTTGCATACCGTCGGCTCGACTCCGCTGACCCTAGGTCCTTGTGCTCGGTCCCTTAGCATCGCCTAGACTCGCTAAGTCCAGTACACCTCTCCTTTAGCCCCGAGACCATCTCCTTCGTCAAAGCCGTCGCGGACCCAAAGCTTCCCGCCGCCTCTCGCCGTCGCGCCGCCGACTCTATCCATCTCTCCGGTCATATTCACCTTCCCGAACATCACAATAACACCGTCTCTCCATTTTCGAACTCCTTCAAGATTTTCTGCAACCACCTCGTTGTCGGCGAGTTCTTCTTTTCTCTTGGCCATGAGGAGCTCTGCTTCTTTGCTTCTCTCTCTACTCCAGTGGGACCCACATTATTAAGGATTAATTAGCGCTAAGTATCGGTAGTTAAGCATACTGAGTCAATGATAGGTGGGACCAGTTGAAAATATTAACAGAAATCTAATTTCAAACGTTTTTAGTAAATGTATCACTGACATGTGGAACCACCTCTGTTTTGTAAATAAAAATCTAGAAAATAAAACTATGAGTCACTGACAAGTAGGCCCCACATGTAAGTTAATAAAATTCAAAAAAAAAGAAGAGAAAGCCGCTTTTAGCTCAAAGGAAAAAAATAAGCTTTCCATATTAGAAAGCGTAAACCTTAGAGGAACTTAGAGGAGAATACACTTTGTCTGTTAGAAAGTGTAAATCTTAGAAAATACGCTTTCGACGTCACCCTTTTATTATTTTCTGAAATTTCAAAACCGACGCAAATTGAAAGGTTAATAACTTTTGCATATGAACTCCAAATCAAATGAATATTTTTTTTCTTAATTCATCTAAAATCATGCCCTATCTTAATATACAAAAATATTTGGATTTTGTTGCTGTTGAAATTATTTTTCTATAATTAATTTGTTTTCGGCTCTTTTGATTAAATGATGATACATCGAACGAAATTTATGATGATCCTTCATCCTCTTATTCAGAGCAACCATAGTAAGGCAAGCACCTCCTTTGACCATGTTGGTCCTACTATTTTAATTATTTACTTCTTTTTGCAAAATCTATTATGCATGCGTGTATGTTTGCTCAAAATTGCCATCTTTGGGGATAACGATAGTTATATTCCTATTCAATGCATGATCTTGCTTGAAATATTGATATCCTTTCTGTTGTAGCTATTAGGTTTTGGTTTAGGCAATAGATGATGTCTATGTGGGTATTTCAAGTGCGAATACCGCACAAAAGCTTAGTCGGGCTCTAGATTTACTAAAATTGGAAAATAGATGAAATGTTGAACATAAATTTGGGAGATTTTGAAATGATGGTCTAGAGGGGTTTACCTCTGTTATTTTGTATAAAAATAAAAATAAAAAAACTTGGTTTATGACGCGGGCGAGTTATATTATAATCTGAGTATGAGAGGTGTATCTCACAAGTAGATAGGGGGATATCCTCGCCCGGGTCAATTAAGGACTGAACACCGGTATATCCGACCTAATCATAAGCGTACAACCACATGTGTCGTATGGGATGGCATTAGCTAATTAAGTCATCGAAATTAGCCTTGCACGTTGGTAGGTCGTAGTAGTGCGAGCATGACCGGTGTAGGCATGTTCGAAGGGGCTCCCTTCACCATGGTGTCAAGAACAAAGCTTGCCGACACAACGGTGAATACATCACTGAGACGAGGGGTGTACCCAGGTCAAGTGAGGGTGTTCATTCGCCGGGCTAGTGTAAGGTTAGGACTAGATGATGTAAAAGCTTCGATACGTGCTCTAAACTGCTTACCAAAGGAAAGTGAGCGGTAATATCAATAGATACTGGACAAACTAGAGAATTCGTATGCTGTGGGTAAAATTGTACCCCTTTGCAGAGTGTAAATCTATTTAAATAGTCGTGCTCGTGGTGATGAGCATGCTAAGTGTAGTATTGTCGGGTATAATCTTGGTTTTTGTAAAAACGGTTCTTGGTGGAAAATGAGGGAATGGGTCTTGTTGTTGATATTTGAGTTGAGTGTCATGTCTATGGTTGAAAGTAAGATGTTGATCACAGCCGAGGAGGGTTACAATTTGTTATTTATCAAGTACTCACCTGTTGGTTCTTTATCTACTTAACTGCTCTTTAAACTTCCGTTGCAAAATATTATGTATTGATATTGTAAATAAAATTAGCCTAATGCTGAAAAAAACTTTATGATAAAACCTCAACCCACTACTACAGACATGGTCCTCACAGACGGCTCGTAACCATCATCACAGATGGTTTTTGAACCATTTGAATTTATGTGTCTATGATAACAGGCGGTTATCACAGATGGTTTGTGAGCTGTCTGTGATAAGTCACAACACAGATGGTTTTTTGTTGAAACCATGTGTGAAAACCTTCTATCACAGACGGTTTCCACTAAAAACCGTGTGTGATATATCAGATATCACAGATGGTTCTCCTACTAACTGTCTGTGATTGGAGACATATCACAGACGATTAGTAAAAAATAACCGTCTGTAATATCCGACATATCACAACGGTTGTTGGTGGAAACTGTCTGTGATAGTTGGCCTTCATAGATGGTTTCGACCCCAAAAACCGGCTGTGGTATTTCGTTATACCTAACTAAACTTTTTTTTTTCTGATTTTCGGCTAGCCTCAGAAATTGCTAGCCATGCCCTCTGAAAACAAGCAAGTAGAAAATAGTTAAATCATAGATGAATCAATTTTTGACAACTCAAAGTGATCATTTACAACTCAAAATCAATTACAAAAGAATATGTTTAAGTATTATCGCTAGAGTTACAATTGAATTACAACTACTCAAAGTGAATTACAATCGAATCAATTGTTTGAAGGTCCTTCAGCGGTATCAACGGAGCGAAACTCTCTGCTGGTGTTAACGATCTCCATCTTGATGAAGCTGTAGAGCATCCCTCGAACCTCCGAGATCTCGCTCATAACGAATGCATCTAAATCAATGTTCAAGCCCTGTCGCTAGCAGGAGTAAAGTAGTTAGAATATATATTTAAATTTATAATTAGGAAATAATTATTACGAGATTGACAAACCTCTAGATCCTTTGTCTTAGCACTGATGATTTGCTGCATATGACGGCAAACGTAGAATGCACATAGGTGATCTTGTTTTTGCTGGTGGCACTACAAAAATAGAATTACATATATATGTATAGTCAGTTCGAGACGCATTATTACGAAGTGTGATATAGGATTATTGTGTTGTAGCGTGTACCAGAAATCGCGTCCTGTGTTGTAGTGTGGCGCTCGATTCCTTGTGTGTCTCTCCCTTGGTAATATAGGCGCTGAACGACCTATGTGATTCCAAAAATTTATTCTCGGCCATTTCAAACTTAGGAAGACTACAATAGAGTTATGTATAGAAGAAATGAGCATACCCGTCGAGTATTCCTTGCACAAGGGTGAAGTCGTGGGTTTTGTTGAGTAGGGTATCAAGGTATATTACCTTGTTCCTCTTTGGTACAATGATTAAATGGATCAAGTGGAACCTACTCATGTATGTTGCTATAGTCATTAAACCTAAGTTCGTGTTGCGTATAAAGTACGAATGAAATTTAGATAACAAGTAGTGAAACACTTACTTCTGGTTATAGGGCACTAGTATGTAGTCCTTGTCACCATGAGCAAGCAATCCCGTCGTTATGTATTTCACGACGTAGGATGCGTCTTGGGTGATGTATTGCTCAAAGACCAAGTGTGGGTCGAGGTAACCCATCGGTTCTTGCTATCGCCAAGTATTTTTCATCATGTATCTATACATAAGCAATTAGTTGTGACATTTATCGGTATTACGTGAATGTAGAACTTGATTGTACACACTTACAGTGTCCAACATCGTAGAAGTGAGGCGTCGAGGACAGTGAGGTTGAATAGGTCGAATAAGTCATCGAAGCTCACGACGAAGTGGCCCGGCTCGTGGAAGAAATGCTCCTTTGTGTATCTGACGGTGATTCCAGTATCACACCCTTTCTCTTTGGTCTTCCGCTTGTACCAGAAATGCAACGACTGGCAACCTAATCCAGCGTGGGCTAATACTATGTCCTGGCCAACAGACTTCCGAGGGAGTATTTCTTGGGCTTGGGAGGCACCTTAATTTTCTTCGATTTCGATTTGGCCTTAACAACTCGCCTGCTACACATCTTCCTATGAGACGACTCGGGAACCAATACGACGACACGCTTTTCTTGTTCCTTCGGCGTCTTCTCCATGGGAACCGATGAGGCGACCTTCTAAAGCAAAGGTTGAGGTGGAGTCATCGAGGGTCCTATTGGAGAGGCATCACTACTACAGAAAAGGCTTTCACAGACGGTTCAAAAACGTCATCACAGACGGTTTCATGAGCCGTCTGAGTTTATGGGTCAGTGATGACATGAGGTCATCACAGACGGTTTTGAACCGTCTGTGATGCATACTTTCACAGATGGTTTGTGGTTCAAACCATCTGCGATAAGTAATATCACAGACGGTTTCATCCACAAACCGTTTGTGATAAGTACATATCACGCATTTGTTTGACCACAAACCGCCTGTGATAAATACATATCACGAGCGGTTTGTGGCTGAAACCGTCTGTGATGACTTTTCTCTATAAAGCCCTAAGCAGTGGCTACTTGTACCATTAAATCCGACATCATATGTATATATATATATATATATATATATATTATTCATGATCTCTCGGCCACTTTGGGGATCGTCCATTGACATGAGAAGGATGAGACAGTAGCCACGGGCAACCTCATTGAGCCCCTGCAAGTTTAAAAAGTATGGATGCAAGGAGACCGTCAAGACATCCAATTACCTGGATTGGACGTCGTTATGTTCAGAAAGTGTCGTTGATGCGCAGGTACTCCGACTGGGAAGTAGCACTATGTATTAGCAAACTAACCATTCTTGAGCATGTAATCATCTTTAAACCCAACAAGAACACCAAGCAACCATTCTCATATTTCAAAAGAATTCTCAACTTGTTGCTTGGTGTTCTTGTTGGCTTTAAAGACAATTACATGCTCAAGAATTGTTGGTTGCTGATAGATGATGCCACTTCCCACGGAGAAGTTAAGATCAATGTCACTTTCTCAACATAGCGACGCCCAATCCGTAATTGGATGTCCCGACGCCTCCTTGCATCCATACTTTTAAACTTACAGGCTCAATGAGGTTGCCCGTGATACTATCTCATCCTTCTCATGTCGCATGGACTAATTTCCTAAAGTGGTCAGACTACGAATAATATATATATATATATATATATATGATGCCGTTTTAATGGCACAAGCAACCAACGCTGGAGACTTTATAGAGAAGAGATTATGAATGGAATGGTAGGACGAACCTGCTACGCAAGAGGTAGGAGAACTTGATGACCATCATGAACAAGGGGACTATTAATATGAACTAATTATCAATTCAATTTCAGCATAAGACTATTGACATCATTACATCACAGAGCAAGAGGACTATTAATATGAACTAATTATCAATTCAATTTCAGCATAAGACTATTGACATCATTACATCACAGAGCAAGGGGACTATTAATATGAACTAATTATCAATTCAATTTTAGCATAAAACTATTGACATCATTACATCACAGAGCAAGGGGACTATTAATATGAACTAATTATCATTGAGCAGTTCATCAGCAAGAGAACAAGACCAAGGGTGTCCAAACCCACCACACCAGTAGTAGCCCTCGGCATCCATCGCAGAGCACTAGCTAGCCATTTTCATCACAGAGCAAGAGGGGTAGAGACAGAGAGGGAGTAAGGTAGGGTGATACCTTAGTACAGCGCAACCACGGTGGCGACCCCACCACCAGCACAACCCTCATCCATTTGCTTTACCTTGCATAAATCACACAAACATTAGGACACAACTTAAGGCTCAAGCATAAAAATCAAACTCAACAAAAGACATTAAGCTAACAGCTGATCTAGAGGAGAATAGAGGGAGGATGGGGAAAGCGAAGACCGGCCAGGGCCCTAGCGGGGCGCAACGGGGTCGGGCGACGACGGCGACGAGGTCGAGCGGCGGCGTCGAGGTGGGGAGGGGAACGGAGTTAGGGCAGGCGCAAACCCTAAGCGGAGCCGGGAGGACGAGAGTTTGGGTTATCAGAGTTAGAGTATTAATCGGTGACGCCGCAAAAGACACTCTTATCGTCATTTAGTGTCTTTTGCGGTGTCACCAGATGCTGCAACCGTCGGCGACAGGAAGAATGGCGGCGTCAGCAGCGACGGGGAGGGGAATGGACGAGAGTAAGGCCGCTGGGGAGTGACGAGTTAGAGCGCAAACCCTAGCGGTCGGCCGGGCTAGCTCCTACTTATAAAGAGACTTATCACAGACGGTTCTATTATGGAACCGTCAGTGATAATTATCACAGACGGTTCCATAATAGAACCGTCTGTGATATGGGACATATCACAGACGGTTCCATAATGGAACTGTCTATGAAATGGTTTTTTCTCAAGTATATTTATCTTGTATATACACTTACATGACATGAAGAAATTACATGTTTATATTAAAAAAAAGCAGAAACCTATAATTAAACAAGGTTTTTCTAGTGGCGGAGCTAGGCTGCTATCTCCATCTGCAATACTTCATAGGCGACGGTGTCGGCATCGGACGGTTCTCGATCATCGTGAACGGCTCGAAATGCATCCACCGCTGACGCGCTTGCTCGAGTGTCTCCGAAGACCCTCGATCGTTGAACCAAGAAGAATTGAGCCCATAGGTTCTCTTCCCTTGCTTGAGGGTCTTGGCACAGTCGACTCGATGCGCCGCCGCCTCGATTACAGTCCAAGTGACGGCAAGCCTCCCGAGACGTGCAACGCTGCGTTTTGGAGGACTACGTCGATGATGCGGTAAACGCGCCGAAAGTGGGAGATCACCCGGAAGACACGGCGGAGGAGGATGTCAAGACGGCGGAAGGTGGCCGTCACCTGCTCCGACAAATTCTCCGCCGGCAGAGGAGTGAAGATATTGTTGATCAAACAGTGTTCTTCCGCAGCACGGTTCAACTTACACCGAGAGAGGTGCTCGTACAGTGCGGCCAGGAAGGCCATCAATGCCGGCGACAAGGAAGAGGCAGCCATTTCTGTTTTTTTATAAGTATATGGGGATGATCATATTGATGGCGGATGATCCTTTTATAAAACAAGGAATAAATTCGAGCGTGAGATTTAAGAGACGACGAGGAGGAGCGAAGCGGATCGATGCGATGAAGAGACGATCGGGAGCCGGGCGATGGCGGCATTTAACGAGCGACCGGCGATGAAGAAACTCACCGTGGAGCTATAGCGATATTATCACGACGGTTATTGTTAAGAACCGCTCGTGATACTAATTAATATCACGAGCGGTTCTTGTTCGTAACCGTCAGCGCTACTTCACGATGGTTGTGTTTTAAAACCGCTCGTGATACTAATAATATCACGACGGTTCTTGTTCGTAACCGTGCGTGGTACTTCATGACGGTTTTCAACATGAACCGCTCGTGATATTATTTTCTTCTGCATTTGCGGTCTCTAAACCAAAACCGTCTGTGATTGAATGTAATACCGACGGTTTTGGTCAACCGTCTGTGATGAGGCGTCTAGTATTAGCCTTTTTGTAGTAGTGCATGGTCATGTCGAGATCGCGGCATTGTAGGGTCCAGGGCGATGTCCTTCTTGGGCCTCTGGATAAAAGTGTACCTAGCATCCTCTAGTGTTCTGATGTCTTCGTTCGGGCAAATCTCCAGCGGGACGACCATGAATTGTCATGTACCATGTCCACCTAGACCCTGGCGTAACCCAGCGCCAGTTGGGCACCATGCTGCACTATCCCTTCCCGGCATGGATACGCCATTCCCTGCCCAGCCTCAATAGAAATGGACCCAACCAGCCTCACTTGGAGCATGATATCAAAAAATGATGGAGGGAAATACATCTCAAGATGACATAGAGTCATCATCACCTCGGTCTATAGATCATCTAGTCCTTCGATGTTGATGACCTTCTGAGCAATTGAGTTAAAGAAATAACACAGCCTCAAGATTTCCACTCAGACCTTGTTCGGCAAGATACTACTAATTGCAACAGGAAGCATTTGTGTCATCATCATATGACAATCATGAGACTTCATACCAATTAATTTCAAATCTACCATAAAAACAAGTTTCTTAATGCTGTCAGAGTAACTGGATGGAACTTTCACACCATGCAAGCTCTAGCACAGTTCATTTCTCTTGGCCTTGGACAGAGTGTAGCAAGCTGGGGAAAGGTACGTTTGTCCTTTATCGGTCTCTTTCGGTGCTAACTCGGTCTTTATGTTCATGTCAACCAAGTCACGCCGTGCATTCACACCATCCTTTGTTTTACCACTAATGTTCAGTAAGAGATCAATCAAGCTATCACATATATTCTTCTCCACGTGCATGACGTTGATGCAGTGGTGAACTTCTAAGTGCTCCCAATAAGGCAAGTCCCAAAAAATTGATCGCTTCTTGCAGATGTTCTTCTGATGGGTCCTTAATTTACGTCACTTCTCAAGCACAACATCGATATCCTTAACCATATCATAGACCTCTTTCCCTCTAAAATCCCTTGGAGTTGAACCGTCCTCTTTATTTATGTCGAATTGTTTCTTCATCTTGTGGTATGGGTGAATCCTGGGAAGGAACCTACAATGATGCATATACACAGTTTTGCGCGAGTTGTTCAAGTTGGAAATATGCCCTAGAGGCAATCATAGAGATGATTATATTTCATTATGTTCATAATATTGGATGATATGTTATCTTGTTCCTAGAATAATATTGTTAATATTTATTATCAAGTATGTGACTTGATTGTGAAACTCTATATTTCTGCGATGATTATTCTTAAACGTTCCCTGGTCGAAAACATATGAGGACACATATGAATAGACTAGCATATGTATTAGTTGATGACTATGTTTCACAGGTCATGGATATGGAGATATCAAACCAATAATATGGACACATATTAGAGAACATGATGTTGGATTAGACCCACCTTGAGACACTATTGAGATTGTTATCATTCTATGTGTCGTTAGTTGGTCTCAAGTAATGATGATGTATAATCCTTAGACCTGAGATCAGCATGGTTTCCTACATGTGTAATAGCACTCTTAGGGGTTGCCAAACGCTACACCGTAACTGGGAAGTTATAAAGGTAACTTTCGGGTATGCTATGAAACATGCAGAGGAATGTGACTGGTCAGATATGGGAGTTGCCCCTCCTAACATAACAGGAGAGATGTCTCTGGGCCCCTCGTTGTGATTGGATAAAGAAAGTGCATGACCATGCCACTAGTGATCGAAGTGTTCGACCACGTAAAGTTATCCGACACTCGATCGAGAAAGTATTGAACAGTCCATGGATGATACAACATCTCACCTGGAGTTCAACCAGACATCGTGAGGCAAAGGGAGTATACACGAGTAGGTTGTTTAGTTCGATCAGTTACGAACTGGTCGTATGGAGATATGAGCTAGTTGTAGACTGGTCGAATGTAATCACAGAGTGGTCGAAACCTGGTCGTAAGGACTTACGAACTGGTCGTGACCAAATACGAACTAGTCGTATAGAGATAGGATCTCGTCATAAGTGATGAGGACCTAATCGTAGATCATAATGCATTAAGGTTCGTCCGATATAATTTGTGTGTATTTAGGAATCGCTATGTTCTGCTAGGAGCCGCTACGACTCGTGATCGGAAAAGGTTTTCGAGTCACAACCGATTACGCATGAACCTACAAGGTCACACACTTAATGGGTTGGAACAAACCAGTACGAATATGATTCGTCAAACGTGTTCGAATAGGATCCGTCACGAGCACTATATAAGGAGATGCATGAGGCTATTTGGGACGTAAGTTTTACACCACCGAAACCCTAGCCGCCACCTTCCTGAGAGCTCTGCCGTGCGACTTGGTGCTAGTACACCGACGTACGGTTGTTCCTTCCTTGGACATGTGGATACCGCAGAGGCGCTACTACGACTGTTGCGCTTGAGGACGATCGGCGATCTTCACAAGGAACTGTAGACTTTGCAGGAGGAGAAGATCGACTACGACCACTGCACCGACATGATCGACACTGGACGATCAACTATGACCACTATATCGACGTGCTCTTCGTTGGACCAGGCTGCTCCAACCCTTCTTCTGCTGCTCTGCGCATCTGGTGGTAACGATCTGTGATCATCTACTTGATTGGCATCCTGGTTTGAGTGGTAGAAATTTTTGATTTGTAGCTATCGTAGCCTACCCGAGGCACTACAGTTCAGCCATACACTCTCAGTACAATCTAAGTAGTGCGGACAGGGGCTCCTTTTGTACTGAACCCCGACAGGTTACCAAGGGCAGAAAAATCATTGATGGTGCAGAACAATATATCGCGTAAACTGAAGTTCTCTCATTTGTATACATCCCATACTTGTACCCCTTCATTTCACAGTGTCACAAGATCTTGCAGCAATGGTGCTAGGTACACATCAATATCGTTTCCAGGTTGCTTCGGCCCTTGGATAAGTAGTGATATCAAAATGTACTTCCGCTTCATACATAGCCAAGGAGGAAGGTTGTACATACATAGATTCACAGCCTGATGCTATGTCGGTTGCTCATGTTACCGAAAGGATTCATTCTATTTGTACTCAACCCTAACCTTATGTTCCTCAGTTCTGCATCGAACTCTTCGAAGCTTCGATCGAAGTTTCTCCACTAAGCAGAATCAACAGGGTGTCTTAACTTTCCATCTTTCTTATGCTCCTCCGAGTGCCAACGCAGCAGCAATCTTGCCTCCTGTCGGTTCGCAAATAAACGCTTCAAATGTGGGATTACAGGGAGATACCACAACATCTTAGCAGGAGGTCCTTACTTCACCTTAGCAGTATTCTTATGCTTGTATTGGGATGCTTTGTACATGGGACATACATGTATGTCTGCATACTCTTTACGGTCGAGGATACAATCGTTCGGACATACATGTATTCTTTCTACTTCCATTCCCAATGGACAAAGAACCTTCTTGGCTTGGTAGGTGGTGCTAGGCTACACGTTTCTCTCCGGAAGGATGTCCGCTAGGAGACCTAACAATACCGTAAAACTCTTGTCGGACCAGCCATTGCTTGCCTTCAATTTTAGCAGTTCAAGCACGGATGACAACCTTGTGTATTCCGACTTGCAGCCTGGGAACAAAGGTTTCCCCGAGTCCTCCATTATGCCCTCGAATTTACCAAACTCCCTCTCACTCTAGTTCCCTTCTGCATCGCGTAACATCTGATCTAGATTATCATCGTGCGATCTATCCTCATCAAAAGCACAGTCCACATCCGGCATATCATTGACTTCCTTAGTAATGTCGTTATTATTAACTTCCTGTATAATCTGCTCTTCTCCGTGACTGGTATAACATGTATACCTTTTTTGAAACCCCTTCGAATCAAGTGCGCTTCGATCTGCGCTAGGTTGTTAAATATCTTCAGATTACTACAATCAATGCATAGGCAATACATAAATTTTATCCCCTTCTTCAAGATATCCTGCTCGGTAGCTCTTCTAAAAGCAAACACGCCATTAATGTACTCTTCACTCACACGGTTCGCACCGTACATCCAATTTCGGTCCATCTACGCTACACACGTAACAAATTAGTGTTAAATTAGATTAATAAACCGCAAGTATTCTTCCTATTGACCAAACATACTAAAATTGATTAGCGGTTAACCTAGAGAAAATATAAAGGGTTACAGATCGTTACCCTCGGAGCTCAAAACAAAACACCCAAAAATCCCGCGAGATCCTCCTCCCTTTCTTCCTCCTCTCCTTCCGCTCCCTTCCTCCTCTCCTTCCGCTCCCTTCCTCCTCTCCTTCCGCTCCCTTCCTCCTATCTTTAGCTTCCTCCTTTCCTTCTCCTCCCTGCCTCCTTCCTTCCCTTCCTTCTCCTCTATAAGGTGGCGCAATGGAGGAGGAGGCAGCAGGGGGTGGTGGCTCAAACGGGAAGGGGGTGGAGGTGCTAGGGGCAGGGGGGTCTGTCGGGACGGCCGTGTATTTATAATGCCTGCATGTCATAGACGGTTCTTATTGCACTATCATAGACAGTTTGTAAATAGAACCGTTTATGACGTTGCACTATCACAGACGGTTTGTAAATAGAACCATCTGTGATAATTCACAGACGATTCTTAATAATAACCGTTGTCTGTGATGTCTACGATTATCACAGAAGGTTTTGATTAAGAACCGTCGGTGAATTATCACAGACGGTTCTATTTACAAACCGTTTGTGATAGTTACGTATCACAGACGGTTCCAAAGGAACTATCTGTGATAAGTACAATACAGACGGTTCCTTTGGAATCATCTGTGATGAGGCGTCCAGTATAGCCTGTTTTGTAATAGTGACCCTTGTTAGCCATGCATATATATAAATTTTGCGATACACTACAAGTCTTGCTCAATATGCAATGTACTCAATCTTGCTTAAATCGTTGTTCAGAGTTCGAGGATGAGCCTATACCGGACGACGCGTTCTTTACACCTGGTACCGGAGGGTTCAGTGATGGGTCTTTCTAGTACTTGTTTCTTGATGGTTGCCTGAGGGTTTGGATGGGCATACCGCTAGACTTTTGGTTTATATACATGTTATGCTTCCGCTGTTTAATTTACTCCTTCTAACACTTGTTATTTTGTTTGGTCAGTCGGTCGTGTATCATATTCTGTGATGTAATCGTTTAAGTTCAGTATCATATTTGTTTCATATTGTATGTATATTGTGTATGGATATGTATGTCAAAGTTATGGATGTGTGTAGTAGCCACTGATCATGGGACTAGTACGGTACACACACGAGGGCTTCGGGTATTCCATGCCTAGGGTCCGACATCGGATGACCCTCCCTGCACTAGCCATCAAGTGGTTGCAAGTTGGCATTGTCCAGTAATCAGTATTAGTATACAACTGAGCTAGCTAATAGGCAATTGTCTAGCTTACCTTGGTCGTGGTATAATGAAAGTTCTACTACATACAGATTGCTAAACCTCAGCTAGAAGTTCATGTGATTGTTCTTCATTACAAAAGCTCATGTGTATTCAATTACTCAATTAGTTTTTATCTTCTTATCACTTAAAATTTGATATATTGTATAAACACCACCTACAAGAAACTATGGATGTGATTACTTCGATCTACACACCTACTTTCAACAATTTTCTTATTGATGACCACTTGAGGATGCTTGTCATGTTTGTTGGACCGATATTATTTACGGTGAAAATATCTAGTTCCTCTAATGCAAAGAAAATATCTATGGCACAGTATTTTTATTTCATGCACTTTAGTTACATTTTTTCTACCATTCACTACTCATGCTACAAATGGAGTGAAGTGAGAAAATACACATGAATTAAAACATTACTAAACCTTCCCTTTTATTTGTTATGTTTTGCAAAGACTACAAATTTTTACATATAGTAATCTATAATGTTATAGTGTATTAATAAAAACCATAAAGTTGTAACACTATTATAGTATTTTATATACGGATGTGACTGTGTGATCTTCGTATTTTAAAATATATGAAGGGTTAAATATAAAAAATACAAACAAATGTAGCATTAAAAATTTGTTTGGAATTGAATAATGTATAACCTTAAATGGTCCAAAATATATGTTCACAAGAAAAGATTGTTTAGTATATATAAATAAGGGTTCTAATTCGCCCCAGGTCTACCAAATGATAGGACTGACCCAATGGATCCATATGTATATATGTATCCTTATCTTTGATGCATGCATGGCTACGTATACATAATCATGTCGTATCTGTCCCATATTGGTATGCGTGCAACTTAGATCTATAGCTCACTGGGAATGGTCGACAATTCGGAAGGAAAAACTATGATGGTCAGAGAAGTAAAAGTGGCTGAGGAGCTCAACAACGACATTTTTTGTAACATCCCAAAATTCCATTACCAAAAATAAAATGAATAACGTTATTATTTTATTTGATTTTCTCAGTTTTAAAAGAGTTTTCTTGGTTTTCTTGAATTTCCTGGATTTTGAAGTCAAAAATAAAATTTATTGATTTTTCTCTGATTTAAAGTTAAAAAGAAAATTTAATTAATTTATCAAATTTTTGGAATTTAAAAGGTTTTTCCTATTTTCTAGAAAATAAAAATAATTTATGTGCTAAAAAACAAAATTTAAGTTGGAAATAATTTATTTAGGTGCAAAATAATTCATCAAATTTCTGTGAATTTTTCTAGAATTGTTAAACTCTATTTGCTATTTTCTGAAAGTCCTTTTGATTTCTTGTAATTTCTAGCAATTAAAAATGAATTGCTGTTCTAAAATAATAAAAAAAATTGTGTTGAAAATATTTTATTTAAGCTCAAAATACCCTACAATGTCTTGTTTCAGTTTCGACTGGAGTTCACAGGAGCAACACCGGCCACCGTTTCTTCCTCAAGTCAGGCGACAACTCCGTCGAGCTCGTTCTCTTCATCCGTTGGATATTTTCTCGAGCCCTTTTAACTACATGTTCCTTTCAATATTATCTATCTTTCTATTCAAATAGAATTTTAAATTTCACAATAATTCACTGCCGGCCATATCAGATTCTCTCCCCTCTGTTAAATCCCCAATTTCTATCATTTCATGTGAAATCCAACTTCCGAGAGTTTGTTCTCCTTCATCCGAGCTCCGATTCCAATGATTCAAATTTATAAATTCATATAAAATCCTAATATATATAAATATACTAAAATTATTAATTTTGGAGTTTATTTGAATTTGGCTTATTTTCGCGTATAGATTTCAATGACTTCGGAGAGCCATATTTCTACGTCGTTTCAGAACAACAATTAGTTGAGCAAGGCAAGTTATATCTTTGATCATGTTCGATCCCAATATTTTAAATTATTATTGTATGCTTATGTCTATTCAATGTCATTTAAATACCTCTTTTGAAATTGTAGTTAATCCCAATACATTTGTATGGCCAAATTTTGACATTGAAATATCCAAACCTTGTCACCTTAGACAAAATCTAGTGGGTGCAATAATATGAACTAGACCATGTTGGTAAAAATACATGCTTGGTCATGCTTAGATAAAAAAAAATTCAATTTGGTGAATTTTTGCCAAATATTCGACTATGATTTAAAAATGTGTATATAGCATTGGTGTGCCATAGAAATTTATGAATGATTTGAAAAATAAAATAAAATTATAAAAATTGGTTTGGATTTGGTTGAAATAGATAGTTGGTGGGTACAGGTTTATACGGGCTCAATTCAATGATTGGTTGAGGTCCAGGGATTGTTTTTGGAAGTCGCACTGTCAATTAAGGACCGGTCTGCGACCTGCGAATTGTTAAGCCATTCCGTACTACCACAAGTATGGTATGGAACCGACCGGGCTAATTAATTTGCAAAATTCCACTGTTAGTTGTGCCATGTTGATGTGTGGGTATCAGAATGACCTATTTTTTCTGTATTCCCACATGGCGCAAGCGGGGGCTTCCGGCAGATGGTTTAGTCCAAAGGAAGTGAAACCTTAGCGGGCATGACTACTTTGGAATGCCACATTGTAAAGGCCTTGTGACAATCACTTAGTCGCATTCCTACGGAAGTGTGTGAAGCGGACATTATAAGTCGATTATCTCTTGTGGGTAAAGTTGTACAACATCTGCAGAATGTAAATCTATTCGAATAGTCGTGTCTATGGTCATGGACATACTGAGCAAAGCCTTTCGCGGATTAGACTTTGGTTTTATTTTCAAAATTATTTATAAAATATTTTATGACATGGATGGGTGTCTATGAGAAAATTGTGGGTTGAAGCCCGGGTTGTTGCCCATGTTTAAGTTAGTGCTAGGTTGGTGCATACACTAGATTTATTAATTCATTTAAAACTCAATTTTAGATATTGTAAAATTTGAGGTTTTGAACTTAGTTATTGTATTTAAACATGTCAAATATTGCTTTTACACAAATAACCCTATAGGTCTTCCTTTGATAATATCCATGCATGCATTAACTCTGTTATGGATGTAACTTGCGGAGTACATTTTTGTACTCACCCTTTCTTAATAAAATATTGTTCATAGGAGGATGACTTGGCAACTGCTGAGGATCTCGATGACTAGGCCGCTACCGCAGTCGATTGCCTGTGGTAGATTAGCTGGACTCCACTACTTCTTCTTCATCTTCCGCAGTGTTCTTTTTTGTTGGTTTGTAAGCTGTTCTTGTAAAATTTATATTTATTAATAAAGTTCTACGAATTGTGGATGTTACCATATTTGTTTACTGTGTACACTAGCTACTGTTCTAGGGACTAGTGTAGAATACACACAGAGGATTTAGGGGGGTTACTCTCAGGTCCCACACTTTTTCCCAACACCGATACATGCCTCTGTAAATCTATCGACAACCACGGGTCAACTACATATACCCCTCAGCTCCATCGATCTATAGCACACTTCTCCTTTTCAATCACCCAACTTACTCTCCTCATATTCATATCTCAACAGTGAAGGCAGTTGTCAAGACCCGAATATGCAAATCCGGACCCTCCGTGTGTACTGCACTAGTCCTTACATCGATGAACATCATTCCATATAAGCAATTAAAAGGATAAATGTGCTGAATTTGATAAGCAAATAATAGTTATGACCTTATGATCGAGTTTACATTTATTCAACCATGGAGGGCTTTAACACTTAAAGTAAAACAGCAACAGCGGAACGAAAACAACTTCAGTGGAACCAATCACTTGCCACAAGCAACCAACTAGGAACAAGACCTAATGATCCTCCTCCTCGTATAACTCCTCCGACAGAGCAAAGTTGACTTACTCCACTTTTCCGACAGAATGATGATTATAGCAAGAGTGATGTAACACCCCAGCCCAACATGAGCCTGGAATACCACTAAATAAACATGATAACAAATTAAAACCTAAGACATAATTCTAAATTTCGGCAGAACCTCCTTTGTATAGTAAACTATGCCAGATGTTCCAACAGTTAAATATATCATAATCAATATTCCAACATCCAGAATTCATCAAAGCATTCAAAACATGCTAAACAACTAAAGCATATTCAAAGACATCTAAAATATGTTACTCCTCATTATTACAAGTAATCCAATGTAAATCCTTAAGCAGTTTGATCAATATTAAAGTATGATCTAGAAGTTATTCAACTTTAAAGATGAGTGGCAGTGTGTGATTCCAACTCAAGCCTATTCCCTCCCATGCAAGTTGTTCTTGCAAGTGGTACATAAAAGCCCAACAAAAACAAGAGTGAGCTCAAAGACTTAGCAAGTACCAATAATAAAACATTAAACTCACAGTTATAGCATCAACATCCCATACGAAAGCTTTACTCTAAAACATCTCACATGTTTTATGTAATGCAAATGTGCAATGCATCTTTTTCTCTTTTACTCTTTTTGTATTTTACCGGTAATGCGAGGTATACAACCATCAATGTATACCTTTGACTGTGCCCTCTAGCACAGGGACCAAGAGCCTATACTCCACAAGTATAGGGACCACAGCCCGTCATCTTCATGATGGGGACCTATAATCAATGCCCACACCAACGAGTGTGGGGACCACAAGCCTGTCATCTACATGACGGGGACCTCAAATACACATACCTGGTCATCATGTGACCAAGTCTCAAGTATGCTCTCAAAGTGCATATGAATCATTACTCTATCTTTCAAGAATATGTATAGCAAAAACAACATACTAGAATCTCAAACTTTCAATAACATGCATAGCAACAACAACGTACATGAATAACACTTAAACATATCTCAAGCATTCACCATCTTTAATTATACATATCGCATTATCATCCATGCATAGCTAATATGTATCAAAATAATAGCACTCGCTATCAAACATTCATAATTGAACTATTAACCAGAGTACTTGCCTCAACCGTGGGAGAATGGAGGACGAGAAGAGGGTGCTGCCCCCGGGACCAACCCCCACCTGAATATATATATAAAGCACGCTAAGACAATAATACTGGACTAACAACAAAACTAGCAGTACAAACGAACTCGCTATACTCTCTAGCGCAAACCCAACTCCACTCCTAAATATCGATCTGTCCCCTCTGTGGATAGTCACAATCTAAAATTCACAACTTTTGATACAGAAGTCCACATGGGGTGTTCTTGGACTTTCTGGAAATTTTAACAAGTTCTCCAGCTAAAACTAGTTGGTGAGCCATCCTGATTCGGCCATCCACTACCCCTACCAAGCTAATTAACAGAACAACGAATTTGCATTGGGTTTCTGGATAGTCATACTAAAATCATCATAACTTTCAGTAAGTTTGTCCAAAATTCGTTTTATTTAGCTTTCTAGAAATCTGAGACAAGTAACTACATCTTTCATTCTAGTGAGCTCCTCTAATTTTTCCTTTAACTGTTCGCTTAATTCAGATTACTAAAAACTATCAGGATACCAACGGATTTGCAGAACAGCAGCGCTATAAAATTCGTAACTTCCAGACTGTAGATCGGAATTGGGTGATCTTGGAGTCTACGAAAAGCTAAGAATGAATCCCATCTAACTCTAGGAGATGGGATCCACAGATTCTCAATTTAGATGACTGAAAACAGCCGAACAAATTTCTGGACAGAACGCAATCTAGCAGTAGTTGATAGTCGATCCACTAAACGAAATCATAATCGCATCTAATACAAATCATACAGCAAAGAAGACCCATCGTTACCCTTGAAGAATTGTAGGAAGACGATGAACACCATCTCCAAGCCATGATCCCATCCCTTCCTTCCTCCCTCCTTCTCCTTTCTGTTCTTGGCCAACCGAAACGCTCGGGGTGAGCCCTTCCTCCTTCCTCCAAGTGGCCGGCAGCAGTAGGGGCTTCCTTCACCGGCAGCGGGGGACCTCACCGGAGGGGGAAGGGGCTACTGGAGGTGGTGGAGGCGCAAGGGAGAGGGCACCATGGTGGCGGCCACAAGGGAGAAAGGAGGGGCGGCCATAATAGGGGAGAGGGGGAGGAAAAGTGGCGACTAGGGTTTTGGGAGGGGGAGGGTGGCGCCTCCCTCTCCTTGGCCGGCCACCTATTGCCCACATGGGCCAAAGCCCAGGGCCAGGTTGCCAGAGTTTTGTATAAAACCCCCCTCTTCTCCTTTTGCTAAATCATTTTCTAAATAGTCCTTCTCCGAATTCAATTAGTTTCTCCCGAATACTCTTTCGAATATTCCTGAATACTTTTGGGGTATTACATTCTACCCCCCTTAAACAGAATTCGACCCTGAATTATAATCACGCTTAACGTCAAGGAACAATCACAGCTAGAATTTACCACAAAACCACGCACCTACTGTGATCAATACCGGATTTTACTCACGCATGCGAGACTCCAATTTCCAAGTCATTTTCCTTTCGGAATTATGGGACCACCGCACCTTGACGTAATAGACGTGTTACGCCTTATTACACGTCCCAACCTCTCACGTGTCACTCCACGGACCTGACTCGATAACACAGTTTTACTCGTGGGTCAACGGCCCTAACGCAACTTCACACTCCAGATTTTCCCAGTACTCCCTCGACATTAGGTCAAACAAAACGATATGTGCCCTATGCCAGGACTCAAGACAGTCCTAGCAATATGCTATCTCCCAAATCTCCGCAACTTTCAGAAACAACCAATGTACTTTGGGCCAATATTTCCTTTGGTACCAAACCACACAACCTGCACATAACACATAGAATGCTTGTTCCTTGTATCATTCGATCTCTTCACTTTGACAATGAGCTCCTTCTTTAACTAGGGATGCACAGCATAACTCGTTTTAAACGAACTCTTTTCAAACAGAACCCAACTGAAAATAAATGATTCTCATCTCAAATACGCATTACCAACTCCTCACCAAAAGAATTAAACCCAAAAACAAAGGATTCATCATGAAACTCTTTCACTTTCCATGTAGGCAGTTTGCCAATGAACATTACATAAGCCAAAGGCGAAATCACTCGTATGCCCAAAACAACCATTTCCTTTCTTTTTCTTAACCGAAAAGAATCACGCATACCAAGAAGAGCCAACTCAATTTATAATTGTCATCTGTCATAGAGACAAAGCTCAAATCAAAACCAAGAGAATACCTCATTATCTGATAATACAACCTTTTTCTCAAACTTTCTCTGAAGAATTCAACTTTCTCTTAAACCAAGAGATTCCAAATCGTCGCATAACACACTATTTCAATTCTTTTAATTTGGCAACCTCACAGCTATGCTCAAACTGAACACAAAATCCACACCTATGTAAAGAGACTCTTCCAATCCACAATAACATACTCTGATCAACTTCTCTACCAAAGGAATAATTTTGACAAATAATTCCCAACACACCACCATATAGATTTCGGCCACAATCACAAACACCTCAAGCTTTTAAGGTTAATCAACTTGAAACTCACCGCATACACACTCATTTACTGCATCCAAAAGATTCTATCAAAGATCACCATAACTCTTGGAACCTAATCATGGGAAACCAAGATGCTAGCATAAAAATGCAAAGCCCAATTCAATATCTAAGACTCTTACAATGAATTTCTGGTATACTTGGTAGGTAACCCTCAGATTTGAAGACTAAAATTTCACATAGCTCAACAATAACCTCAGTTGTTAATGTCATCATTCCTCACTAATCAAGTAACCGCCCAATGCGATTCATTACACCAATCTTAGACCTTCTCTAACCCACACTAATCAAATGCAGTTACTCGACCACAATATACCCATTCGCAAAACCCTAACTGATTGACCAGAATTCAAACATACTCAATCACTAACATCAATAAATAAATATATTCTTGACCAAGTTATCCTTAGAGATAATCTAACTCCCATAGGGTTACTCACTGAGGCCGAGTCATACTTGACAATATCTCAACAATCCCTGTTATCCCATTAATTAACACGACTATTAGATTCCTCTACACTGCTACTCTCATTAAACTACACCATCATACTTCTTCTACACAATCTTACCGAGTACCCAAATGCGATACTCTAATAATCTGTTCAAGATTTCCATACTTGCTAATTCTAATGTTATGTCAAAATGAACACAAAATCTTGGACCACCTCTCGCTATATGTCCTACTAGTTGTGATAACGAAATCTATTAGCTCCAAAGACAAACATTCTTTTTAAATCAAATCCTCTCCAAGGATTATTCTAATAAATCGATTTATTACTCAAAGCCTCTGAAACAACCGACACCTAAAGGTTCACAACATCATCTACTAGACCACCACTATCTAGTTGCCAAAACACAACCGAAAAGACTTTGCAACGCAATTCAGTTAACCCTTTTCTTAAAAGAAGAGGCAAATAGAAACAAAGTTCAGCACAGCGGAAAACGTTACCACTTACCGTAGTTACAAGATCAAGAGAAATAATCAAATAGCAATGATCTTGGAAAACCAAAGATGAGACCCTAGTTGAGGGCACATGTCCCTCAAGAAGGAATATGAAACCTCCATAAATCATAATAAAACATTGCTATTGAAACTCATTAAACCCTTAAGCTGTAACGACAGAAAAAAAATTCAAATTACAATTCTTAACCCCAACCTCAAATATTTGTGGTACACATTTTCCGTTAACAAAGAAAGTAGTTTCCTTTGATTATATTGTTACTTGCCATCCCAGACAAGAAGTGCCTTTTAAACCAAATCACATTAATCACTTAAGAGCCAAATAGAACTTCCCAAAAGACCACGAATGCAAAACTCCAAACATTTCTTTTAACCAATATTTCGAAAAGCAGTTAACTTACTTTCTCTCTTAAAGAATCATCACCACTCTAATGAGTCAGAAGCTCTTGTGGACTATCTTACTACATCCAGAATAACTCACTCTTAACAAGATTCATTATCGCCAACTCTTCCTTTATAAAGCCCCAAAGGCTTACCAAAAAAAGGTACATTCTACTTTACCACCTCATCCTCGATTGAGAGTATACCAAATTCTTACAACCTCACTACACAACCACTTTATTTTTAGAGGGAACCTACTACACCAATTAAAAGGTTATACCAAAAACCCTTTCGTCGTAAACATGTTGTCATCCGACTATTTCACAACCATATCAGCGTAAGCTATCTATTAAATCACATGAGTTCAACTTTTATTGATGCTCAACACCACACGTCAACCCACAACGGTTGCACTCTAATCCTTGTTGCTATCAACCGGCTTCATCAAGAAATCTATATGCTACCTACTTTCCTTGAGAAATCACATGAACAATTACAACCACATATTCAATCGTTCTCCCTCACATTCATAATTTGGTACAAAATCGCAATAAAACTTCAAGAATCGAAATCTTCCATCATTCAAGAGTCTCAGCAACACTACAACCAAATTCATCACATCGTTCTTTATAGAAGAGCTATCCAGAATTCTTCCCATAATATTCTACATCCACTAGTTTCTATCCCTTCAATCTTTGGTAGGCAAATCCAACATTTAATCATGGTAAGAAACATGTGGACCTACTAACTATATATGTTCACCACGTATCTATAGAAAAGATAATTCCTAGTTTAATATCCACTAAAGCAATAATCCAGCGTCTCCTCAACTTTCCCTTTGCACACCATTAATTTCATCCATTAAGACCAACTAATCCAACAAAGTTAGCAGACTAAACAATTTTAGTGGTGAAACCAGTTCGTCAAATTTCCACACTTCTTAATAACTCCTTTAACTTCAATTAGTTATAGCCATACCCTTAATCATAGTTCATCAAGAACTACTACAAGACACTTGCAAATTAATCAACTTTCCTTTCAGGGATCCTAGTTAAGATCGATCATGCACACACTGCAGACCCAACCTAATAATCCATATCGCATCCATTAATTGCTTTGATTATAACCTCTCACTTAACCAAGACAAAACATCGCTAAAGGGTTTAACATCTTCTTTCATAAAAGAGAACCATTAATCTTCAACACTCAAAATACCCAAGAGAGATACATTGAGTCAAAGCCTCCACGTACTAAAGGACTTGCAAATGGAAGCTTTCATTAACCAAAAACATCACGCGAATTAGTGGGTCATGGTTTTCCAATGAGAAAGATAAAACTTCATTATAAAGGTCAAACTTGACAATCAATTAAGTTCACCAGCTACAAGAATAACTCATCAGTTGGGAAAACATTGATTGCTTTACAGGGCAACTTAAACCAATGGGAACACAGCAACATTTCTCAAAGAATCCCATCAACTGGAATAGACTACTAATCCAAGAGAAGTTCATCAGCCACAACTAGACAAGAGTTGACCAAATTCAAATTTCAAGGAAGAGAACAACTCTTCTAAAGATATTCACTATCAACACCTGTACTAGGACATATTAGGTAACCACTTTCCTATTCTCATACCGCGAACGGTGTTGTAACCTAGTACAGCCCAGGACCACAACCACGACCTCCACCTCTCAACATGGGTTATTCCCACACATAATAACCATAGAATTATAATATAGATATACCAGATCATCTCATAACAGGAATCACCAGTACAACTCAACGGAAGCATAAATACAACGCAAAAACCCATTCCCAACTACTATGTTTAGTGTGTCAAGTTTAATAATTCAAATACCACGGACGTACAGCCCGCTCTGATACCAACTGTAACACCCTAGCCCAATATGAGCCTGGAATGCTACTAAATAAACATGATAACAAATTAAAACCTAAGACATAATTCTAAATTTTGGCAGAACCTCCTTTGTATAGTTAACTATACCGAAGGTTCCAACAGTTAAATATATCATAATCAATATTCCAACATCCAGAATTCATCAAAGCATTCAAAACATGCTAAACAACTAAAGCATATTCAAAGATATCTAAAATACGCTACTCCTTATTATTACAAGTAATCCAATGTAAATCCTTAAGCAGTTTGATCATTATTAAAGTATGATCTAGAAGTTATTCAACTTTAAAGATGAGTGGCAGTGTGTGATTCCAACTCAAGCCTATTCCCTCCCATGCATGTCGTTCTTGCAAGTGGTACCTAAAAGCACAACAAAAGCAAGAGTGAGCTCAATGACTCAACAAGTACCAATAATAAAACATTAAACTCACAGTTATAGCATCAACATCCCATACGAAAGCTTTACTCTAAAACATCTCACATGTTTTATGTAATGCAAATGTGCAATGCATCTTTTTCTCTTTTACTCTTTTCGTATTTTACCGGTAATGCGAGGTATACAATCGTCGATGTATACCCTTTCCTGTGCCCTCTAGCATAGGGACCAAGAGCCTATACTCCACAAGTATAGGGACCACAGCCCGTCATCTTCATGATGGGGACCTATAATCAATGCCCACACCCACGAGTGTGGGGACCACAAGCCCGTCATCTACATGAAGGGGACCTCAAATACACATACTTGGTCATCACGTGACCAAGTCTCAAGTATGCTCTCAAAGTGCATATGAATCATTACTCTATCTTTCAAGAATATGTATAACAAAAACAACATACTATAATCTCAAACTTTCAATAACATGCATAGCAACAACAATGTACATGAATAACACTTAAACATATCTCAAGCATTCACCATCTTTAATCATACATATCACATTATCATCCATGCATAGCTAATATGTATCAAAATAATAGCACTCACTATCAAACATTCATAATTGTGCAATCAACCAGAGTACTTGCCTCAACCGTGCGAGAACGGAGGACGAGAAGAGCGCGCTGCCCCTGGGACCAACCCCCACCTGAATATATATAAAGCATGCTAAGACAATAATACTGGACCAACAACAAAACTAGAAGTACAAATGAACTCGCTATACTCTCTATCGCAAACCCAACTCCACTCCTAAATGTCGATCTGTCCCCTCTGTGGATAGTCACAATCTAAAATTCACAAATTTTGATACAGAAGCCCAAATGGGATGTTCTTGGACTTTCTGGAAATTATAACAAATTCTCCAGCTAAAACTAGTTGGTGAACCGTCCTGATTCGGCCATTCACTACCCCTACCAAGCTAATTAACAGAACATCGAATTTGCGTCAAATTTCTGGACAGTCATACTAAAATCATCATAACTTTCATTACGTTTGTCCAAAGTTCATTTTATTTGGCTTTATGGAAAGCTGAGACAAGTACCTACATCTTTCATTATAGTGAGATCCTCTAATTGTTCTTTTAACTATTCTATTAATTCAGATTACTAAAAACTGTCAGGATACCGACGGATTTGCAGAACAGTAGCGCTATAAAATTCGTAACTTCCAGACCGTAGATCAGAATTGGGTGATCTTAGAGTCTACGGAAAGCTAAGAATGAATCCCATCTAACTCTAGGAGATGGGATCCACAGATTCGGACTCTAGATGACCGAAAACGTCCGAACAAGTTTCTGGACAGAACGCGATCTAGCAGCAGTTGATAATCGATCCACTAAACGAAATTATAATCGCATCTAATACAAATCATACAGTGAAGAAGACCCTTCGTTACACTTGAAGAATCACTGGAAGATGATGAACACCATCTCCAGGCCACGATCCCATCCCTTCCTTCCTCACTCCTTCTCCTTTCTCTTCTTGGCCAACCGAAACGCCTGAGGTGAGCCCTTCCTCTGTTGGTGTTAACCTTGTTGTGTTTGTGTTTGAGTTTACTTTGTTTCAGAGTTTAGTCTGAATAACAAAAGACTGAAGCTGTTTGGTAGTCTGAAGTTCAGACTTTGCGCATATTTTCAGTTAGTGGGCGAAGTTATCGTCTGTTAGTGTTGTTGGTCCATGATCCGTATTGTTAGGATCGTGGCCAGGTCTTAGTCTATTTTAGTGGCTTAGAATTCGGACTAGAGGTTTGAGTCTGGAGTGCGTGTGTTTGTAATGTGCTTGTTGGTTGTTTTTCTTCAAAGATATCAGAAGCGAGTCCGAAATCGGTGAAATACGCTTTTTCGAAAACTACGCAAGTTGAGCAACAAGAACAACCCAAAGGTCCATTCGGCCTTCTTTGCAATACTTCTCTGTATCCCTTGTGATTGTGTGTCCAGCCTTTTGTGTGTGTGGAAGACTTGGGTGTTCTGTGATCCATCACTTGGTATCAGAGCTCAGGCCGGTGAAGCTGCGACCACCGGCGGATGCCCAAGTACATGCCAGCGGACGTCATGGGGAGCAATCAAGGGAGGAAGGAGACGTCGGTCGGGATGTCATATCCCGTGCCGACGCGAACGAATTTCTCGGCTTGGTCTATCAAGATGCAGGCCGTGATGGAGGCGAATGATCTGTGGGACGTGGTAGATCCTGCAAACCCGAAGGAGCCGATCAACGCGAAGCTGAATAAGGTGGCCCGAGCAGCCATCCTCAGCGCCATTCCTAAAGATGTACTCTTCCTCGTCGCGAAGAAGAAGAATGCCAGGGAGGTATGGGCGGCCCTGAAAACCATGTTTCTTGGGGTCGGACATGTCCATGAAGCGAGGGTGCAATCCCTCAAGGAGGAACTCGATGGGCTCAAGATGAAGAGCACCGAGACCGTCGAGGATAATGTGTTCTAGGTTGGCACCATTGTCAACAAGATACGTGAACTCGGCGAGAACATGGAGGAATCGTACGTTGTCAAGAGGATGCTTCGATCTCTCCCTAACAAATTTCTGCAGATTGTTAGTTCCATTGAACAGTTTGCAGATCTCAAGACCATGACGGTGGAGGAGCTCATCGGGCGCCTCAAAGCACATGAGGAGCGACTACGTAATGCCAACCTTGAAGATGATGAGCATGTACTGCTTACTCGGACTCATTGGAAGGCCAAGGAGGAGAAGAAGGGAGGCGAGCCATCCGGGAGTGGCACCAACAAAGGCGGTCATGGCTATGGCAGAAGCCGTGGACGTGGGCGTGGTCACGGTCGTGGCGACGACGAGTGCGGCAATGACAAGGAGTTCAAGTTCGACAAGACTAAAGTGTGTTGCTATCACTGTCAAAATTGTGGCCATTACGCATTTGAGTGTCGATCAAAGAAGAAGGAGGAGATGGCACACCTTGTTGAGAAGAACGACAATGAACCAGCTCTGTTGATTGTCCAGATGAGTGAGCCTGCACATCACACGAATTTGCCGGCTGAACTGGCACTTCTCAATGAAGAAAAGGTGATTCCCAAGGTTGGAGATGAAGAAAATTGTAAGAATCTCTCATGGTACCTTGACACAGGAGCTAGTAATCATATGTTCGGGTGCCGTGATGTGTTCACGGAGCTGGACACGACGGTGTCAGGCACGGTGAAATTCGGTGATGGGTCCGTTGCAGAGATTTGTGGCCGTGGGACTGTTTTATTCCAAAGCCAAACTGAGGAGCATAAAGTACTAACTGATGTGTATTTTATTCCTCAGTTGCGAAGCAATATTGTAAGCCTGGGACAACTCGATGAAAATGGTTGCAAAACAGTGCTAGAAGATGGGATCTTGAAGGTCTATGATCAGGAGCGTCAATTGTTGGCAAAAGTGAGAAGGTCTAGCAACCGGTTGTATCTGCTGAACCTACAGCCAGCACAACCTGTGTGCTTGATGGCAGTGCACAAGGAGAAGGAGTGGCTTTGGCATGCGAGGTTCGGTCATATGAACTTTCGTGCGCTAAGGGACATGTCAAAGCAGCAACTTGTCAAAGGACTGCCACTGATCGAGCATGTCGAACAGCTGTGTGAAGGCTGCTTGGCAGGCAAGCAACATCGTTTGCCATTTCCCTCAGCAACAATGTATCGAGCACAATCTCCCCTAGAGCTGCTGCATGGAGATTTATGTGGACCTATATCACCAGCCACTCCATCAGGCAAGAGGTACTTTCTGTTGATTGTAGATGACTGCACTAGATTCATGTGGATAGTGCTCATAAAATCAAAAGATGAGGCCCTGGCTGTGTTCAAGTCAGTGAAAGCCAAGGTCGAGTTGGAGACTAGGCTAAAAGTGAAGGCACTTAGAACTGATCGTGGAGGAGAGTTCACCTCAAATGATTTCCAAGCATTCAGTGAAAATTTGGGCATGAAGCGATTCTTGACGGTCTCCTATACACCTCAGCAGAATGGAGTGGCCGAGCGGAGGAATCAAACTATTGTCGGAATGACAAGGAGTCTGTTGAAGAGCAAGAAGATGCCAAGGAAATTTTGGGGTGAGGCGGCAACCACATCAGTGTATCTGCTGAACCGCGCATCAACCAAAAGTGTCACTAGCAAAACACCGTACGAAGCATTGTACAAGAGGAAGCCGAAGGTATATCACCTGCATACTTTTGGTTGTGTAGCTCATGTGAAGACTGCTGCACCACATCTCAGGAAACTGCAAGATCGAAGCACTCCCATGGTCTTCATTGGGTATGAACCCGGTTCTAAGGCCTATCGCTTCTTTGACCCCAAGAATCAAAAGGTACATGTGAGCCGTGATGTGCAATTTGAAGAAGAAAGGGAGTGGAACTGGGAGGGGCACACTGATGAGAACGTCTCACAGTCCAATCAGGGTGACACGTTCACCATACATATTGAAGCTAATAATCTTGCAGGTGAGGTTGAGAACCACGACGAACTTGAACCGGCCGTGGGCGACGTGCTTGGGGACGCAGGCGTTAGCAGCACTGACGTTGGCAACGGCAACAACATTGACAGCGGTGGCAGCAGCAGCGGCGCACCATTGCAGAGTGGTGCTGACACACTGTTTGCAACGCTGCATGACACGCCGCTGAGAGCTGCTACACCGATCACGCAGACCGGGTTAACGACGTCGAGTGCATCGTCATCCGAGGGACCACGTCGGTTTCGCCCACTCCAGGACATCTACGACGCCACCAGTTCAGCCGAGCTGCAGTCTGAGCAAGTTGGCCTATGCTTGCTAGCATCAAAGGAGCCAACAAAGTTTGAGGAGGCTGTGAAAGAAGAGTGCTGGAGGCGTGCAATGCAGGAGGAGCTAAAGTCCATTGAAGACAATGCAACATGGAACCTTGTGGAGCTGACTGGTGATCATAAATCCATTGGATTGAAATAGGTGTTTAAGGTGAAGAAAGATTCGCATGGTGTCATTGTCAAACACAAGGCTCGCTTGGTTGCGAAGGGATATGTCCAGCGCCAAGGAGTGGATTTTGACGAAGTCTTCGCACCGGTTGCAAGGATGGAGACAGTGAGGCTGCTTGCTAGCTTGGCGGCACAGGAGGGTTGGGAAGTTCACCATATGGACGTCAAGTCGGCGTTCTTGAATGGTGAATTGGTTGAAGAGGTATATGTATCCCAACCACCTGGATTCGAGATAAAGGGACAAGAGCACAAGGTGTTGAAGTTGAACAAGGCATTATATGGGCTTCGGCAAGCACCGAGGGCGTGGAATGCCAAACAAGAAAAGAGTCTAGTGGGACTCGGTTTTGAGCGCAGTCCACTAGAACACGCTGTGTACAAAAAGGTGAATGGCGCGTCAGTGTTGCTAGTGGGAGTTTATGTCGACGATCTGATCATTACCGGGTCCAACAAGGTTGACATCACTGAATTCAAGACTCAAATGAAGCAATTATTCAGCATGAGTGACCTTGGGTTACTCAGTTATTATTTGGGAATTGAAGTTCAACAGACTTGTAATGCGATCACCTTGTGTCAATCTGCCTATGCTGCGAAGATACTCAAAGAAACAGGCATGGATGGGTGTAATCCATGTGCAACTCCCATGGAGACTCAAATTGAGCAAGGAGAGTGCAAGCCCTTTGGTTGACTCCATCATGTACCGGAGCATCGTCGGAAGCCTCAGGTATTTGGTGAACACTCGACCCGACATCGCTTACACAGTTGGCATTGTCAGCCGGTTCATGGAAAGACCCACTGATAAACATCTGACTGCTGTTAAGCGTATTATGAGATATGTGAGTGGTACACTCAGCTTGGGTTGCTTTTACGGAAGGAAGAACAGCAAGGAGTTGGAGCTGGTTGGGTACAGTGACAGCGATCTTGCCGGAGACGTCGATGATCGCAAGAGCACCTCCAGAGCTGCATTCTATCTTGGTTCGAGCCTTGTCGCTTGGATATCACAGAAGCAGAAGGTGGTTGCTCTATCATCGTGTGAGGCCGAATATATCGCAGCAACAACAGCCGCTTGCCAAGGCATTTGGCTTGCTCGTCTCTTGGGTGATTTGAAGAATCAGGAGTCAAAGAAGTTCATGTTGCTGGTGGACAACAAGTTGACCATCTCGCTGTGTAAAAATCCAGTGCACCACGACAGGAGAAAACACATCGATACAAGGTATCATTTCATTCGTGAGTGTGTGGAAAGTGAGAAAATAGATGTTGAGTATGTCAGAACAGAGGAACAATTTGCTGACATTCTGACAAAGTCTCTTGGTCGTGTCAAGTTTCTTGAAATGAGGGAGAAGCTGGGCATGGTGGATGTGAAGAAAGGACAACAAGGTTAAGGGAGTGATTGTTGGTGTTTACCTTGTTGTGTTTGTGTTTGAGTTTACTTTGTTTCAGAGTTTAGTCTGAATAACAAAAGACTAAAGCTGTTTGGTAGTCCGAAGTTCAGACTTTGCGCAGATTTTCAGTTAGTGGGTGAAGTTATCGTGTGTTAGTGTTGTTGGTCCATGATCCATATTGTTAGGATCGTGGTCGGGTCTTAGTCTGTTTTAGTGGCTTAGAATCCGGACTAGAGGTTTGAGTCTGGAGTGCGAGCGTTTGTAATGTGCTTGTCGGTTGTTTTTCTTCAAAGATATCAGTGCGAAGTCTCGAAATCGTGAAAAAGAGTTTTTCGAAAATCAAGCAAGTTGAGCAACATAACAACTCCAGTGTCCATTCGGCCTTCTCTGAAATACTTCTCTGTATCCCTTGTAATTGTGTGTCCAGCCTTTTGTGTGTGTGGAAGACTTGGGTGTTCTGTGATCCATCATCCTCCTTCCTCCAAGTGGCCTAAGATGAGGGCTTCCTTCACCCATGCATGGGACCTCACCGGTGGGGGAAGGGGCTACTGGAGGTGGTGGAGGCGCAAGGGAGAGGGCACCATGGTGGCGGCCACAAGGGAGAAAGGAGGGGCGGCCACAATAGGGGAGAGGGGGAGGAAAAGTGGCGGCTAGGGTTTTGGGAGGGGGAGGGTGGCGCCTCCCTCTCCTTGGCCGGCCACCTATTGCCCACATGGGCCAAGGCCCAGGCCCAGGTTGCCAGAGTTTTATATAAAACCCCCCTCTTCTCCATCTGCTAAATCATTTTCTAAATAGTCCTTCTCCGAATTCAATTAATTTCTCCCGAATACTCTTTCGAATATTCCCGAATACTTTTGGGGTATTACAAGTGAGTACATGGAGTACTCAGTAAGTTGAACCATAGAATGCAAGTGTAGATGATGGCTTATTCCAAAGGATATGGCTACTGAGGTTATTTTAAAATAAACGACATTTTCAATTGAATATGAATAATAGATTGAAAGTATAAGTTGAAACAATAATAGTAATAAGTAAACAAGAGTTTTCACAAAGTTCACATAGCTTAAACCAATTCATTCACATAGCCTCCCTTCTAGTTTTGTTTTGTAAAATCCCCGAGCATTATCCATGACCGAGGATGCGATTATTTGAATAGATTGTTTAACACTCTGCGGAGGTTATCGGACCCCAGGAAATTAATCCCGAAATCCTATGTGTTCACTGTACTAGTCCCATGATCAGTGTCTAGTACACACATTCACAATATTGAAATATCAAATCCATACACGATATATCAAATAAGTAGTGCATATTTTACAACTGAACATACGCCTATATGACAAAGTTTTACAACACAAAGGGCCGACCGGCCAAGTGGTACACATGATAAAATAAGTTCAGTGGAAACATAGACAAAAGAGGCAACAACACCCATTAAGCATGCCTCATCCTTCCCATAGGCAACTGACAAGGTGGAACCTTAGAACACGATATCATCGTCGTTGAAACCCACCATGTAAAAGTAACCATATGACGGGTCTTCTTCTGCAATATCTAAATCAACAAGCAACGTTGAGTACAGTAAAGTACTTCGCAAGACTTTTAAGCAAAGTATAATAATATGCAGGCTATGTCAAAGGAGGCTTGCTAGTCTAGTTTTGATTTTGCACAACACGGTCCTTTTATTTGCAATAATAGTAGTAGATTGCAACCAACATTTGTAAGAACATTTGATGTTGACACAGAAATCATTATCATAGTATAATTAAAAAAAACTCCCTTTTGTCGACCACCATTTACGTGGATTCCCTCATGTATGTCTTTACCATCATTTCTTTAGAAAACATGAGACTACTAATGTATGATTTCACCAAGCGATTTCCATAACCGGGGACATGACTATTTGAATAGTTTTACACTGTGCAAAGGTTGCATAACTTTACCCACACGACATATACATCCTATCATGCCATGCATGTCATGCGATACTATCGGTATCCATTGGAGAGTCTATGATAAAGCTTTTACATCACCTATTCTAGAAACAAACCGATCCATTGAACAGCCTCCTCAGGATGGGGAGTGGCCCTCCATCATCCCAAGGCTCAATGTTGTGTTGGTAAATCTTGCATACATTGGTCAAGATCCCTACAGCCATGGGTACACCCCCACCCACACTAGACCTCAGGCAACTTCCCTTGGCCCTACTGCAATTTGATTGCTAGAACACATTGACTTATTATGCTAGGGTCTGCCCATACAGGCACATGTGGTTTGTATGGATATACTTGCGTCTATGGCACAAAAGATCGATCCTTGGCGACCTGGCGAGATGCTATCGACCAAATTCTCGTACATCTGCACTGGTCCCTACTCACATCTGCCCAAGTCTAAAACAACTTCCATATTTTATTTATTATTAAAATATCATAGGTAATCCCCTCTGGACCATAATAACTTGTTTCTCCCAAACCTTGAGTAATGACTGTTTTTTCATACTACTAGTCTGATATTGGTCTTAGTAGGGCTAAACTTCATCTACTTGGATGATCTACCTTTCCCACAGCTATTAGTATCTATTGGGAATATTATTACTAGGGTAAAAATAGCAAGGGACATCAATTTATCAAGACATGGTAATGCATCAAATGGGATTTAACTATGTACCTTACTTGACATAGCGGTTTTTATTGAAATACGTGCATGCATAAATATGGGACCAACATGATCAAAGGAGGGTACTTGCCTTGCTTGTTGAACTATTCTTTCTCTGGAGCATCGATGAAATTTTTCGGCGTGTCGGTATCTACACGTATATCGACAAATAAAACCAATAAGAGCCAAAAATAAATCAAACAGAGGAAAGATCCAAATATTTTTGCATAATATGAAATAGGATGCTTTTAGAAAATATTATAAACAAATTTCACTTAATTTGGAGCACATATGCAAAAGTTATAAGCACTTGAATTTGGCTCGGTTTGAAAATTCTAGAAAATCAGAAAAATTGATGATGTTGAAAGCGTATTTTCTGATTTTACGCTTTCTAACAGAGGATACGTATTTCTTTAGAACTGATAGCAGCTTTTCCATTTTTTACATTCTTTTTAAATCATTTTCTTACACGTGGGTCCTACATCTAAGTCTCTCGGGTTTTAATCCATGTTTTAATTATTAAAATAGAGAGTGGTCTCATATGTCAATGACTCAATATTAGTCACTAACTAAGTGATTAACCATAACTTAATTGCTAACCCGAGTTGGGATTCAAAGCCTGTGGTCCGGCAATGCAAGGATGCAAACCGGGTCGAGAGGCGAGCTAGCGCACGCATTGGCGAGCAGGGGTGGACATGGGCGTGGCGAGGTGGACGAAGGGTCCTGGATGGTGGAGCCACGACGTCAGCAAGAGAGGGAGGTGGGGGAGCGAGGCTGGCTGGTGTGAGCTGTGGCGGTTTCAGGCAGGAGTGAGGGGAGGTGAGCCATGGTATGCTTTTGGCCCAAAGGACGAGCGGGAAAAAGAAAAGAGTTTTGGAATTTCCAAAAAGGCTGAATGGTTTAAGAAATTTGTAAATATAGCAAATGAGCTTCAAAATTATGAATTTTTTTGGGGAGGCTCGTGAATTTATCTATTTTTTTTAAAAAAATTATCCCCACTATTTTATCAGCTTTAGGTTTCTCTTGAAAATTGTATTGTTGCTGCAACCTTTTAGGAAAAGCTTTTAAATAAATAGGAAAACAAGAAAAGTTCAAAATTCAAGAAAAATTGCTTTCAAGTACTAACAAACATAAAATTCAAATTTAGGGCTGTTACAGAGGTTGTACAGCTTTACCCATAAGATATGATCATCGCGTACTGTCGACTAATAACACGCTTCCGTAGGCGTGCGGCGACAAAGATCATAACAAAGTATTTCTGAAACTTCATCTTAACAATTGAACCTCATGGTGATCATAAAGCCGGTAATCGATCTTCACATAGCTTGTTGGCCCGGAGCGCGTCGTTGGACAAGTAAACGGCGAACCGTCCATAGATGTGACCCATCACAAAGGAGTCCACACCTCCATCCTGTCACAAAGCATGTGGTGGTACGATATGACTCAGTTTAATAGCACACAAAGTTAAGTCCTTAATTGACCATAGCGACACTACCGATTTACAACACTAAGTCACAAAGATTCACACGATTCTCACACACAGTCCACCAATTCACATAGACATTCCCACTTGCCCTAGTCTAAATATTTTCTCATCCTGTTGATTAAGTGTAACACACGCCATCAACAGGTGACCATATACAACACACAACTTTTCACAAAGACACTTCACAATCACTTAGTCAAGTATGTCTTTATCATTTCAAAATGATATTAATAACCCATTGCAAGGCTAAGCATAATAATCGCGTATAACCAACCCATGTTGGTTTTTCTAATAATTACCAACTGGTAGTTAACCAGACTAGGGTAACAATTGATCATGGCAATACAATTCACAAGGTAGCCTTAGTCAAATAGGTTGAATAGCTAATCCCAAAATAGTAAAACATTTGATAATTGAATTAGCATGCAATACTTTGAATCAAAGTAATTTTTAAAACTGGGTGCAATATGATAAAAACAACTTGCCTTGGAACATGTCTTGATTCTAGTCTTGAGCTAGCTCCACTTCCTAGTAGGCTCCCGAAGTATCAATGATTAACACAAAGAGAGACAAGAAATAAAAATAAATAAAAAATAGAGCAAGAACTAACTCCAAATATTATAATAAAAATACTGGAAGGTACGATTCACTTTAACATGAATTTAAAAACTTGAACGGACTCAATCGGAGATTGTGGCTAAAAAATTCGAGAAATAAACAAAGGAAAGAGAAATCAAAGGCTGGCAGGTGGGGGTCCAAGATTTATAGATCGGGTTCATGGGTTTGGGTTTACGGGTCTATGGTGAACTGGGTCTACGGAATAGTACTAACACATGGGGTCCACACGTCAGTGGCTCGATGTACGGTGGACTAGGTCCACATAGTTTGGACCTAGGGTTCAGGTACGGGTAGTGGCTAACACGAAATTGGGGCTGGCGTGGCACACACATGGTGATTAGGTGGCACTAGGATGCGTGGTGAACGCGGGCAAGACGCGGCGCACAGCTCGGCTGGGCGGTTGGGTTGGCATGTGGGAGAAAGCAGGCCAGGAGAGAGAGAGAAGTGGGCCGTGGAAGGAATGCGGCCCACCAAGCCTTCTGGTCATTTTTAAATGTTTTTAATTTTTAGAAAATACAAGAAATAGGAAAATGCGACAAAAAAAAGCAAATGAACTCGGAAAATTCCCAGAAAATCTATAAAATACGTCCAAGCTCAAGGAACTCAAATAAAATAGTTTTAGAATTAATTAATGTTCAGATTATTCACATTAAATCATTTTAATTTTGGGAATTTCATATTAAGCTTATTAAACTACATAAGAATTTTTAAAGCTCAAAATTGGGATGTTACAAACCTCCCAACCTAAAGGAATCTCGACCCTGAAATTCAGGCTGGCTAGAGAAAAGGCTGAGAAACTCGGCCTTCAAAACCTCTTCACACTCCCTGGTGGCTTCTCTCTCCGAGTGGTTGCTCCACTAAACCTTGCAAAAGCAGATGGTCTTGCTTCTAGTCGGATGTTCTGCTATGTTCTTCTGGTCAGACGTTCTGCGACGTCCAAGATGTTGATATTAACGAATTAATGGTGCTCCATTAATTTGGATTTCAGAGGAGGAAAGCTGTACGAAAATTAACAGGATGACTCTTTGAGCTTCATGATTAAGTTGTTTCCCTAAGAGTCTTATTTAGCTTAGAATTTGATACTATTAATTAGTTTGGTGTTTACAAGAAATCTTTAGTTTTTCTAAGAGTCCTAATCTTTTAATTGTAATCTCTCTCCCTCTATATAATGCGATGATATGTAACGTGTTGAGCAATGCAATTTGATCGATATATGAACTATTAGCTAGGATCGAGCTGGGCTCTTTTTTGCGAAATCCATAGAGTAATCACCGGGTGCTAGTTGATCCGTCGAGTAGGCTAGTTTTACCCTACCCATGCTCACCTTTTCCGCGCCACACAGAGTAGAGGGAAAACCCACTTAATTTTAGCAAAAGTCGATGAATTACTAGCTAAAACTTTAAACTATGAACATATAGAAGTAGAACCAATCACGAGGGTAACTGTCTATGTGGATGTGAAAATGCATGCTGCAAATTAACCTCCATTTTAATTAGCGCTAATTAACTTGCAAACCACTCCGGCATGCCTTGAGCTTTGTTATACCATTAGACGCTAGCAAACGTGGAATCATATGGGAGTAGTCCCGTCGTGATCGATGTAGATCCATCGATCGCAGCTAGCCATACTCGAAAATTGCATAATCTAATAAAGCTCAACACTAACCACGTACGCCAAACATGATTCACATATTGCGTCAACATTTCGTTTTGATCAAATCACATGTATGCAAACACAAGTTCATATGGCAATGCACTGTTCCTAACAGATAAATCTAGGATCAAGTGAGATCAACATATATATGTTAGTATGTTACCATCACTTTAATCAGAATAACAAGTTAATCGATTAATTCATGCAAACACTGCGTATGTTTTACAATCTTAGTGTACATGCGCATCTAGGAGCTAACTATGGCGAGTAGTTACAAAGCGAACTTTGTTTGTGGAGACGTATGCATAGTTTTCATACAAGCTAGAGATTAAACCACATGCATGAAATAGAATGGGCCGGAGCTGAGAGGCACTCTACCTACAGACAGAAGGCAATTAAATTGGATAGCACAGTGCACGAGATCGGCCAGCCGGTCACATCATCTCACGATCTCCCCGTCGTCGCCTCCGATGCTGCAACTGGGACAGGCGCGTGTCCGGCGGCGAACAGCGCGACGTGGCCCATGAGCTTGTCCTTGCGGGAGAAGAACGTGCCGCAGGAGCAGCGCCACCGGAGATCGCCGCAGTGCTTCTCGTGGGTGCGGAGGTCCGAGAGCATGGCGAACTGCTTGCCGCTGCACCGCCGGCACACGTACATCTTGGGGCAGTGGCTGCGCCGGTAGTGGTTCTTGGCGCACACCACCGACTTGAGCGGCTGGAACCGCGGGTGCCGCCGGTTCCACCGGCACCCCTCCGCCGGGCACGAATAGCACTTCTTGGTGCTACCGCGGTCTTCGGTGACCTTGCCGGCGCCCGACGGGTTGCTGAGAGCGGCCGACGTCTTGTACTCGTCGCCGTGCGCGCGCATGTGCATGCGCAGGTTGGCGTCGCGCTTGAACCCCTTGCCGCACACCTGGCAGTAGCTCGTGTACCTGGCCAGCAGGTACGACGCGTCCAGCTCCACTACGTCCACGTCGTCGCCGCGCCCGAGCTCGCTGCCTGTCCGACCGCTCGTTGACGCCGCCGAGAGGCTGAAGTTCCCAGTACGGTCTATCGCGGCGTGCGCGGAGGCGGTCGTCGTGCCGCCGGCGCCGAACACGGTGGCCGGCGCATGGTCGAACGGCGAGGTATCAGCATGATGCACCGCCGCGAACATCTGCTCGTTGCCGTTGTCGGCGATGGCCGCTCCTCGGCTAAAGGCTGCTTCCGAACCCGCACGCTCCAGCCGGTGCGCCACGGCCGACGCCGCCGCGCTTATGTCTTGCAGGATGCAGTAGGCGCTCGATACGGCTGTCGCCGCAGCCTCGTGCCGGAGATGGTGCGCGGCGGGGGAGACGACCATGCCGACCAGGGGCTCGAGCTGCTGGACCTTGTCGCGCAGCACGGCGACATGGTAGGCCAGCGCGTCATCCGCGGCTGTCGCGGGCGCCACGCCATGGGACAGAGAGAGCACGTCCTGCTCCACCCCCTGGAAGAATTGGAAGCCCTGTGGGTTCTGAGGGAAGCATGGATTCATGGCTAATAGACTTGCAAGGTAGAAAGAACCTAGCTGCTAGGGTTTGCAATTGGCTAGCTAGCTAGTGATCAAGGAGACATCGAGTTGGAGAATTCTTCACATGATACAAGCATGTATATATGGTGTTTGTGTTCTAGCTAGAGAGGACAATAGACTCAAATCATAGGAGAAAAATAACTAAGAGAACTTATGAAGAAGAGGTAGGGAAGGGAAGTCAACGGATGAGCTAAGAGAGCTTGGAGCATAGCATCCCTGCTTGAGCCTCCCTCGAATGCTACCAGGGCCATATGGAGCAATGATCTATATACAATTGCAAATTTCCCCTTTCTATGAAGTTGCACTATTCTATGCTAGGTACTGTTGACATAACTGTGTGTAGAATCCAGCTTATTACTGTGCTGTGCTGCAAGTGTCAAGTGCGCCTGGCTTTTGATGAGCATACATACACTTCATGTACAATGGTATGATGTTAACTGTCTCTAAAACTTGTCACGTAAGATATAAGATGATGTGGAGGAGAGAGGGGTGCATAGAGAATTGGAATATCTCTCATGCAGTAGTCGACTGTAACACGAGAAACAAGACATTGTACATAGATGAGCTATCTGTAGAGATATGTAAAGAGACAATCCATTGTAAAAACTGTCTTTACTGTTGTTTATAGATGACATGGACGGATATTATAGACAAAAGTTGTCTATACCATTGTATATGCCCTCAGAGCATCTCCAATATGCACATTACTCGATTTGTTCTCAATTATAGATGACGTCTTACAATGCGGTCGAACTTTTGAAAGTTAATTTGATCGCTAGTATATACATACATACAAAGAAATTAGATTTGGCACATATATATGGAAATCATGTTATACTAGATTTATCATGAAAATTACTTCCGCGTTAATCAATGCACTTTTAATAACTTTTACTAACATGTAATTAGAAGTATAATAGTCAAAAGTTGGAGACCACGTCGATGACTAGTCATCACGGAAGCTCCCACCACTCCAGTCTCCAATGTGACTCGCTGGGCGCTTCGCTTCACTAGCCCAAACCCTTTAATTAGGGCTCACTACAACAGACATCTCACGTAGAGGCACTTTCCTATAGACAATTTTTTATTTGTCTGTACAAATTGTCGTATCATATTGCAAAGAGGTCTATCTATACAAGATTCGACCGCTTTCTTAGCTCAAAACAGTCAAATTTTAGTTCATTTACAACTTCATTATACATAAATTACAATAATTTATTTATGTAATTTTTATTCTTGGTTCTTGTAATTATTATCAAAAGTCTTAACAACTCATATTTCCATCGCATAATTTAAAATCTAACATATATATACTTTGAGATATTGAGAAAAACAAAGACAAAAAAATAAATGTATACCAACAAAATACGGCAATGTGGTGAACCCGTTATGTTCCGAAACAAAATCACAATAAATTCAGACCTAATTCATCATATGAGAAGAAGTGCAAATCTCAAACCATATCGACCGGATGAAAATTCGACTATTTTAACAAAAGAAAAAAGTCAAATGTTGTTTAGCAAATCTCATTGTAAAGATACTTTTTACGGTATTTTAGAAGGTGCCTTAAATGTAGAGACGCTATTTGAGATGTTTTGGATAAACAACACGAAATGTTGACCGTAGATGCGTTTTCTGATGCATTTTGTAAATTGTCAAAACAAAAATCATGTAGGGACATTTTTTTGAGACACTTCTTAAATCGATCTTATCTTGAAGAGACACTATTTGAGGCATTTTTTATTCTCTAGAGACATTTTAATTTTATATGTTTGAGACATGTTGTATACGATTCATAACAATTATAATACGAGTATAAGCAAGTTGTGATGTGAGGTTGAGTTGGTTAATGGTGCTACATGATTTCCACAAGATCTTGAGTTTGAGGATTGGTTCCAACAAATTTTTATAATATATTTTGCATTCTACTAGAGTGTGCTAGAGTATAGAGACACGGTATAGTGACCTTACAAAATGTAAAGACATTTTAGGAGAGTATCTCTTCCGTCGTAGCGACAGTGCATGTAGAGGCACTATTGTTGCATTTTGAAAGATGCCCTTAAAATTATATAGAGACTAAATAGTATGTCTCTGTTGGTGATATATACTAGAGTCAATCATAGAGATGATTATATCTCGTCTATGTTTATGAGTTATAGAATAAATGTTATTACGTTCCTTGGATGAATTATCATTTATAAAGATTAACAAATATGTGACTTGTTGGTGCCCCTTGACCCAAACCCTAGCCGCCTCCACCTCCGCCTCCCTGTCGCCTCTCCCTTGCCACCACCTCCTATGCGCCGCCTCCACCACTACCGTGCCGTGCCACCCTGCTGTCTGGGTGACTGCTGCCAAGGGGAAGAGGAAGGTTAGCAAGGAGGGAAGGAGCAAGGAGGAGGAAGGAAGGAGAAGAAGGGAAGGAACGAAAATAATAGAAATTTTGCAGGGTTTTTGTGATCCTTTGTGTTCTTCAAGGGTAACACCTGTTAATCCTTAGGATTTGTCATGGTTTAGTCGTTGTTAAGGATGTAGATCATTTTGCTTAGGATAAGATTGTTTTTCAGCATGCCCTAGTTCATCGAGGTTAGATGTAGAACCTTGTGGAGGCGATTCAGAGTTTTAGGCTCGGATTCAGAGGTTGGTCCGATTAGAGAAAAGTTATATAATATCGTTAGCTTTCTAGGAAGGTCTAGATCACTATAATCGGAGTAGCGAGCAAAAAGTGACAGCCTCGGGAATGTCGCTGTCTAGAATTTGGATGTAGCTAGCAGATGCTACGAAGATGGGTCAATTTCATCAAGTAGATGGCAAAATTAAAATGTGGTGATAACTTGAATAGGAAATTTTGAGTAGTTTCTAGGACTAGTATAGTTCATATATTTTCAAATTTTACAATAAAAGATATAAAATTGTGAAGCGATCTGTCCTGACAGATCCTGGGACGGTCTTCGGAGAAAGAAATGGGGCAGAAAATGGTAGAGCCAAAGGTTCGTCATAACTAGGGAGCTGTATAATTTTTCGTGAGGATTCCGGAAAGTCTTGGTTTGTTGAATTTGCAGTTCGGATGAATAAGTTAGAGTCGTTTTACTACTGGGACAGCGGGTAGTGCGTCCGGTAGTTTTGGGTTAATTTGGTCGATTTGGCGTAAACGTGCGAGGACATTAAGTGTAAAGTGTGAGTTATGTGATGTTGTGATTTTGAGTTGTGTCTTGCCATATTTGGCCAGAGATTGTGGCCTCTAGTGCCTTGCTGCCGCTTCGCTATCCAGCCCCAAGGGGCTAAAAAGGCAAGTGCATGATAGACAGTGATCGATTGTGGATCATTGTATTCTTTATCACTCATTGCCATTATATTGTTTATGTTTTCATCTTATTTAATTGCAAACAATATGCATGGTCATTATATTAATTGAATCGATGAATCCAAGAATGTTGGATGATGGTATTATTGATGAACTTATGTTAACTTGAGTATTCATAAGCATCATTGTATAAAGAGAAGGTGATGACGGTGATCACATATCTACCTTGTTGGTAGAGACTCTATGGGAGTGGAGGAGGTCTCAGATCCTTTTGGAGGACGGGCTTGAGAGTGAACATTGTCACGAGTGTTCACTCATGCTATATCGGTATACGTAAAAGAAGTTGCATGTGGACATGTAGTGTAGAGATACCTTACATTTAATGATAAGAGAAATTGAGACTTGAGTATGAGAAGAAAGATGAATAAATAGTAATGTTGGTGATGATAATGTTTATGGCTGAATTGATCATTGTTCAATGTTTATTATTGTACTTGCTAAGTCGTGGACTCACTCTTTCTCTATTGTTGTTTTTAGGTGACTGTTGACGACATTGCACATGGGAAGGGCTAGCGCACTAGGAACCACGTCATACATTCAAATACTTGAAACATTGCCCATGAGGCACTTTTTAGCATGATGATTTATAATTAGGATATGATAGTATTACTTAGGCTTAGATGATAGGTTAGAGTTGATTACTCATTTAATAGCATTTATGCGATTGGTTTGTGTAAATCTTGGTTTATTATCTTGCTATGATTCCTAGGAAATAATTATCTATGATTGACTTATCGTTCTGCTTGTGTTAGTGTGACCGTGGACGGGTTTTATTATTGATATGCTTGCTATAATTTATTAAAATTGATAGTTAGTGTAGTTTAGTGGCATTCTGTGCTGCGTGTTGGGCCGGGGTGTTACAAGAAGGTTATGGGTTCAGAATAAAGAACAGTTGTGGTTTAATTTATTTTGATGATATGCTTTATGGTCATGCTCCATTGGTGAATAGATTATATGTTTTGAATCTTGATGATGTGTCTGTCTATAACATTAATGCTAAGAGACTTTGATCTAATGATTTGAATCCCACTTTTATTTGGCATTATCTTCTAGGTCATATAAATGAGAAGCGTATGATGAAGCTCCATAAAGATGGTCTTCTAAACTCATCTGATTTTGAATCATTTGAAACATGTGAATCTTATTTATTTGGCAAAATGACAAAGGCACCTTTCACAGATATAAGTGAGAGGGCAAGTGACTCATTGGCCATACATACGGATGTATGTGGGCCAATGAACACTTCGGCTAGATAAGGTTTTCAGTACTTCATAACTTTTATTGATGACTTTAGTAGATATGGTTACATCTACTTAATGAGGCATAAGTCTGAATCCTTTGAAAAGTTCAACAAATTTCAGAATGAGGTACAAATTCAACTTGGCAAGACAAATAAATATCTACGATCAAATCATGGAGGTGAATATTTGAGCCAAAAGTTTGGTGATCATCTAAAGCAATGTGGAACTGTTCCACAGCTTACTTCGCCAGGAATGCCTCAATGGAATGGGGTATCTGAACGATGAAACCGGACATTGTTAGACATGGTTCAGTCAATGATGAGTCAATATGATCTTCCATTGTATTTGTGGGGATACGCTATAGAAACAACGGCTTTTACTTTAAACATGGTTCCATAGAAAAACGGTAGAGAAGACACCATATAAGATATGGACCGAGAAGTGTCCTGGATTGTCTTTTCTCAAGATATGGGGTTGTGAGGTATATTTAAAACGTCTGACATCTGATAAACTCACACCTAAGCCAGATAAATGCTTCTTTGTGGGGTATCCTAAGGAATCTAAAGGATATTACTTTTATAAGCGAGATGATGATAAAGTATTTGTTGCCCAAAATGGTGTCTTCTTGGAGACAGAGTTTCTTTCCAAATGAGTTAGTGGAAGCAATGTGCAACTCAAAGAAATTCGAAAAACACCTGAAAATATTTCAACTCCTACTGAACCTCTATAGGATAAACAAAATATTGTAGAACCTGTAGATGAGGCATCTGCCCCACGTAGGTCTAAAAGGCCACATCAATTGCCTATAAGGTATGGGTATGACGTTTTATTATTGAATAATTATGAGCCTAAGACTTATGAGGAAGTGATGATGGTCCCAAACTCTGAGTCATGGCTTGAAGCCATGAGATCTGAGATAAAATCTATGTATGACAATCAAGTTTGGAACTTGGTTGATCCACCTGATGGTGTTAAAACCATTGAGTGCAAATGGGTTTTTAAGAAAAAGATAGATATAGATGGAAATATTCACATTCATAAGGCACAACTAGTGGCAAAGGGTTTCAAACAAATTCAAGGTATTGATTATGATGAGACCTTCTCTTTGTTGCTATGCTCAAGTTTATCCGGATCATTCTAGCTATTATTGCATATTTCGATTATGAGATATGGCAAATGGATGTTAAAACGAATTTCCTAAATGAAAACCTAAGAGAGGGTGTGTACATGACACAACCTGAGGGTTTGGTCGATCCACGGGAAGCTACAAAGATGTAACACCCTAGCCCAACATTGAGCCTGGAATGCTACTAAAATAAAATTAAACAAAACTAAGCTAAGACCATTTACCAAATTTCGGCAGAACCTCCTTTGTATAGTTAACTATACGGAGGTTCCAGCAATTAAATATATCAATAACAATATCTCAACATCCAAATTCATTCAAGCATGCAAGATAATCAATTCAGCTAAAGCATTAATAAGCATAATCAAAATTTGCTACTATCATTATTACAAATAATCCAAAACATTCAACCAAAGCCATAACTGATTCTCAAACAGTTTACTTATTATTAGAGTATAAACTAAATGATATTCTTCTTTTAAGATGAGTTGTAGTGAGTGCAACCAAGCAAGACTACTCCCTCCCATGCATGCCGTTCTTGCCAGTGGTACCTAAAAACACAGTAAAGCAAGAGTGAGTCCAAAGACTCAGCAAGTATCAATAAAGAAACACTAAGCTCACAGTTGTAGCATCAACATACCATAAGAAACATTACACTAAAACAACTCCCATGTCTATATAATGCAAACGTGCAATGCATCATTTTCTCTTTTACTCTTTTCGCATTTTACCGGTAATGCGGGGTATACAACCGTCGATGTATACCCTTGCCTGTGCCCTCTGGCACAGGGACCAAGAGCCTACACTCCACAGGTATAGGGACCACAGCTCATCATCTTTATGATGGGGACCTCTACTCAATGCCCACATTCCACGAATATGGGGACCACAAGCTCGTCAGATACATGACGGGGACATCAACTATACAAACTTGGTCACCATGTGACCAAGTTTCAGATATGCTCTCAACATGCAAAAGTACTATGACTCTATCTTTCAATTACATGTGAATCGACAAGTGCATACCAACATCTCAACTTTAAATAACATGTATTGCATCAACAACATACATAAGTAATCTTTAGTCATAACTCAAGCATTCACCAATCTTATTCATACACATCACACTATCATTCATACATAGCTAATATGAATGAAACACAATCACTCACAGTCAAATATTCATAAATATACTACAACCAGGATACTTGCCTCAACCATGCGGGAACGGTGGACGCGAAGAGGGCGCTGCCCCCGGGACCAATCCTCATCTGAATATAAGTGTAAACCACGCTGAGACAATCATACTGGACCAAAAATATAATTAATAGCACAAACGAACTCGCTAAACTCTCAAACGCCTTCCAAATTTCCAACTTCTAAAGATCGATCTGTCCCCTCTTTGGACATCCATCTTCTAAAATCCATAACTTTTACTATATGGGTCCAAATAAGGTGATCTTAGAATTTCTCGAAAGGTAATTAATTTCCCCAACTAAACCTAGTTGAGGAGCCCTACTGAATATGCCATATAATACCTCTACCAAGCTAATTTAAAAGACATCAATTTTCACGTCGGGTTCTCTGGACAGTACACTAAAACTACGATAACCTTTAGTGCGTTTGTCCAAAATTAGTGTTCTTTAGCTTTCTGGAAATCTATGGAAATTACCTACATTTTTCATTATATCAAGATCATCTAATTTCTTCTTTAGCTAATCGCTTAACCCAGATTTCTACAAACTGCCAGGATAATGACAGATTAGCAGGATAGTAACACTATAAAAATCATATCTTGCAGACCGTTATTCGGAATTGGGTGTTCTTGGCGGCTACGGAAAGCTAAGAACATAACCCAACTATCTCTAAGAGATGGGATCCATAGAATCTTCTTCTAAGGACATGAAAACTGCCGTTCAAACTTCTAGACAGAATGCAATCTAACAGCAATTAACAACCGATCTACTAACGAATTCATGCACGCTTCTAATACGAAACATACAGTGAGGGAGGATCTTCGTTACCCTTGAAGAACACAGGAAGACAATGAACTACCCCCCACGAAGATGGTCTCCTCCCCTCACCTTCTTCTCCCCCCTATGGCCGGCAGCAGGAAGCTCCGAGGCGAGAAGGGGGCAACACCAATGGCTGGTTCGGCTCCAATGGGGGATGGGGCGGCTTGGAGATGGGAAGGGGAGAGGTGGAGGCGCAGGGGGTGGATCTGAATGGGGGTGGCGGCTTGGGAGTGGGGAGGCATGGGAGTGGGGAGGGGGTTAGGGTTTGAGCCGCCCCCCTAGGCTTTGGCCGGCTCCCCCCATGGGCCTTTCGGCTAGCCCTTCTTGGGCCCCCTGGCTGAAACCCGAGGTCCAAGTTTTCCAACAAAAAAAATGCGAAACCGCCCTCCGAACCAACCTTAACTAATTATATTCTATATGATCCTTCTCCCGATTATTTGATTCTCTCTCGATAATCCTTTCGAATTACTTTTGGGGTATTACATTCTACCCCCGTTAAACTAATTCAACCCCGAATTCTAGCCTTACTTATACCAAAGTATAATCACAACTAAAACTTAACAACATTAGCACGTACCTGCTATGAATAACTCTGGATATTGCTCGCGCATGCGAGACTCCAATTCCCAGGTGGCCTCTCTCTCTGTCTGCTGCGACCAAAGCCCCTTGACGTACTTTAAAGTTTTGTTCCTCAATGCTTTTTCTGATCTTTCCAGAATTCGCATTGGCTTGGACTCAAAGGACAGATCTGCTCAATGGTTAAAGGTTCTAGTGGAACATGATGCTCCGGATCTCGCAGGTACTTCCTCAACATAGATATGTGAAAAACATTATGCACTCTTCGCAGTTATGCACTCTTCGCATAGACTCTGGAAGGTCCAAGTGGTATGCCAACTTCCCAATCCGAGCCAAGATCGTGAAAGGCCCAACATACCTTTGGCTAAGCTTTCCTTTGGTACCGAACCTCACCACACCTTTAGTGGGAGATACTCTCAAGAGTACTTGATCCCCCACTTCAAATTCCAAATCCCTTCTCCTCACATCTGCATAACTTTTCTGCCTACTCTGGGCTGCTAACAGATTCTGTCTCACCAAAGCCACTCGTTCAACTGTCTTTTGGACCCAATCCAGGCCCCAAGACTGCCTTCTCACCCGCCGCTTCCCAGCAAAGGGATGACCTGCATTTATGCCCTTACAAAACCTCGAACGGTGCGGCTTTAATACTTGAATGGTAGCTGTTATTATAAGCAAATTTCGTCAAAGGCAACTGATCTTCCCAACTACCCTTCTAGGACAAAACACAGGACCGCAACATATCCTCCAAGGTCTGAATGGTGTGCTCTGACTGTCCATTTGTCTGTAGATGAAACGATGTACTAAGACAGAGCTGGGTGCCCAGTGCACTCTGCAAACTCTTCCAAAACTTGGAGACAAACTTGGCATCTCTGTCAGAAATGATGGTCTTTGGCACACCATGCAATCTCACAATCTCCCACACATAGATAGGAGCCAAGTCGCTCGCTGAGTTGGTCGTGCGGATAGGAATAAAGTGCGCCGATTTGCTGAATCAATCCACTATCACCCAAACTGCATCCTTTCCTCACAGCGATCGAGGTAATGCGACTACAAAGTCCATGGAGATATCATCCCAAGGCCATTGAGGGACCTCCAAAGGCTGCAATAACCCTGCGGGAAGTTATGCTCTGCCTTCACTTGTTGACAAACACCACAAGAGGCTACATAATTAGCAATATCCACTTTCATTCTTTTCCACCAGAAGTTCTGCTTCAGATCACGGTACATCTTCATCTCACCCAGATGAACAGTATAAGGGGTGCGATGTGCCTCCCTCAAGATGTCATCTTTAACCTCCGCCTTTTGTGGCACACAAAGGCGACCCTTAAACCTCAAGGCACCAGACCCTTCCAAACTAAAATCCCCTTCTTTGCCCATATCCAGACGCTTTCCGACCCTCTGCAATAACTGGTCATTCTGTTGCGCTTCCCGCACCCGCTCTGGAATGGCTGACTCTAAGATCAATTGTGTTTCGACATGAGCCGTGCCTGCATAGCAATAAGATATTCCCATGCGGTTAAAATCAGCAATAAGGCAATCCAGAGTAGTAGGCGTCACCTTGCGACTAAGAGCATCAGCCACCACATTGGCCTTGCCCGGATGGTACTGAATTGTGAGATCGTAATCCTTGATCAGCTCCAACCATCTGCGTTGCCTCAAATTCAGATCCTTCTGTGTAAAAATGTACTTAAGACTTTTGTGATCAGTAAAGACATCACAAGTTTCGCCATACAGGTAGTGCCTCCAAAGCTTCAAGGCGAACACTACAGCAGCCAACTCTAAATCATGTGTTGGGTAATTCTGCTCATACTTCTTCAGCTGTCTAGATGCGTAAGCCAGAACCTTACCATCCTGCATGAGCACACAACCCAAACCAACTCAAGAAGCGTCGGAGTAAACTGTGAAACGCTTCCCAGGCTCAGGAACAGTAAGAACAGGAGTAGTCACCAGCTTTTCTTTCAAAGTCTGAAAACTGCATTCACAATCATCATCCCACCGAAACTTCACATCCTTCTGAGTGAGCCTGGGTAAAGGCTTCGCAATGATAGAGAAATCCTGCACAAATCGCCGATAATAACTTACCATACCAAGGAAGCTTCTCACTTCTTTGACGTTGGTTGGCCTTCCCCATTCTACCACTATGGAAATCTTACTTGGATTAACTGATATTCCCTTATCATTGATAACATGCCCCAAAAATTCCACCTCAAACATCCATCGCACTTCTTCAGCTTGGCATAAAACCTATTCTCTCTTAGCGTCTCCAACACAAGCCTCAGATGACGCCCATGATCTGTTTTAGCCGTTGAGTAGATCAAAATGTCATCAATAAAGACGACGACAAAATCATCCAGATACTCATGCAACATCCTGTTCATTGTCTCCATGAAGGCAGCAGGGGCATTCGTTAGCCCAAAAGACATAACTTTAAATTCAAAATGCCCATACCTTGTGGAGAACGCCGTCTTCTCAATATCCTCCTTTCGGATAGGAATCTGATTGTATCCGGACTGGAGATCAATCTTTGAAAATACCTTTGCCCCTCTCAACTGATCAAATAAGTCTTCAATGCGTGGCAAAGAATATTTATTCTTAACGGTCAGCTGGTTGAGAGCACGGTAATCAATACACATGCGCCAACTACCATCATTCTTCCTGGTAAATAACACAGGAGCTCCCCACGGAGACACACTGGGACAGATAAGATCTTTCGCTTTTAGATCATCCAACTGCTTCTTTAGTTTCTCCTGAAAAGGACTAGCCAAACGGTACGGGGTCATGGAAACTGATCGACCGCCGGGTACTAAATCAATCCTAAACTCCATTGGGCGAGGTGGAGGCATCCCTGGCAAATCTGCTGGAAATACGTCCAGAAACTCCCGAACCACTGGAATACTTGCAGCAGTCAAAGATGAACTCGGCTTCTCCACCAAAGACAAGAGAAATCCACTCTTCGCTGCTCGACTACCAGGAAACAAACTAGCCAGCACACAAAGTGAGTAAGATTGGGCACTACCCTGAAAACTATCTCATGTCCAGACGGAGCTTGCAGAGTTACTATCCTCCAAAAACACGATATGACAGCACGGTAACTATGCAACCAATCCATACCCAGAATGATGTCAAACGGTTCCATCTTCATAACCATCAGATTAGCAATAAAGTCTTCCCCATCTAAAGAAATCATACAACCAGGACAGACTGTGGAACTAGAAAGAATTCCCCCAGGAGAATTAACTAGAACTGACTGAGCTATAAACTGTGTACTCAAATGTGCTCTGCTAGCGAACTCTAGTGATGCAAAAGAGAAAGTAGCTCCACAATCAAATAAAACAAAGGCCTCCACTGAGTCCACAAGGAGTGTACCTGTCACCATATCGGGACGACCCACCGACTCAGCAGTCGGCATGGCATAAGCAATCGATCTTTGAGGCGTGGAAGGCCCAAAGACTGGTATGGTGGTGCAATTTTCGTTGTCGAGGTCTTGAAGGTGCCGCGAATCGAAACGGTGCAAGGAGCAAAGGGCCAAAATACCTGGTGGTGGGATCCCTCCAGGAACAGGGAAGTAAGACTGAGGCTGCCCCCAAGACTGGGTGAGGGTAGCTGCTAGCATCTGCACTGACCCTCGAGAAGAAGCGGCTGGCACTTGCGCTGGCGACTGAGCTAGCTCCCACTTGATAACACTGGCTGGGTTCTGCCGACAGACTAGCACCTTATGGCCCGCCAGACCATAATGGCGACAAGATCCAGACCAGGAACACTCTTAAGCGCGGTGCTCGTTACCGCACTTGAAGCATATCATACCTTGCCCTGAAACCGGATGAAGCATGGGAGCACTCGCTGATGGTCGTGAAGTGTTAGAAGACTGTGGCTTTGTGTACTTGGACTTGAATGAACTCTACGAGCCCTTGAACTTCTTGGAAATGGGCTTCAGAGATGACCCACTTCCTCCTCCAAAGTTCCTCTTTTGACTACCACCTGCATCAGAAGGAACCACAGTACCACCCATGCCTTGCATCTCTTCCCCGAGCTGCATCTCTAACTCCATGCCCCGGCTTGCTCTACCAGGGAGCTAAAATTGTGCAGCTCCAACGCCCCCAATACCTGACGAAACTCCTGTCTGAGCGCTCTGCGAAACCTCTTGGCCTTCTCCGCCTCAATAGTAGCCACTGCTAGAACGAAGCGGATTATGTTGTTAAAACCCGCTTCATACTCTGAAACTGACAACTTGCCCTGCTTGTAACTGTTCAACGAGACTTCCATCCTCTCCACAAAAGAAGCTGGATAAAATCTCCTCTGGAATTGCTCAACAAATAGCTCCCAGGTAACTGGGCCATGGGCAGCGGTCCTAGCTGTCAGGACTCCTCCCACCAGATATCCGCCTGCCCCTTTAGCTGGAAGGCCACAAACTATGCCCTCATCTCCGAAGTCATTCCCAGCGCTCCGAAGTGTCTCTCCATGTGCCGCAGCCAGTTAGCAGCATCAACTGGCGTGCCCAGCCCATCAAAAGTAGCCAGTCGCAGGGCATTCCACTAATGCAGCCCCATAGCACCCACCGCAGGAACCGTTGTAGGAGCCGCCAAAGGAGCAGCTGCGGGTACAACTAGTGGAGCCTGACTCCCCTGAACCGCTGAAGCAACCTCTTCTTCTGATTCCTCAGAACTAGCCTCTCCACCTACAGAGCTCTGAACTTCGGGCAGGGGCATTGCCCGGCCTCGTCCGGCACCCTACCGGCCACGGCCTCTACCCCTTGCCATCTCTAAACAACACATCAAGAACAATCAATCATTAAACACAAAGATCAACTAGCATCAGTAGCACAGGATTAACTATACACTCAAAAGAAGCGTATATGCAATGCAATGCAAATAAACCCAACCCACCTACCCTGCATAGTGTGTCAATATTAAAATTTTCAATACCACGGACCTACAGCCCACTCAGATACCAACTGTAACACCCCAGCCCAACATTAAGCCTGGAATGCTACTAAAATAAAATTAAACAAAACTAAGCTAAGACCATTTACCAAATTTTGGCAGAACCTCCTTTGTATAGTTAACTATACGGAGGTTCCAGCAATTAAATATATCAATAACAATATCTCAACATCCAAATTCATTCAAGCATGCAAGACAATCAATTCAGCTAAAGCATTAATAAGCATAATCAAAATTTGCTACTATCATTATTACAAATAATCCAAAACATTCAACCAAAGCCATAACTGATTCTCAAACAGTTTACTTATTATCGAGTATAAACTAAATGATATTCTTCTTTTAAGATGAGTGGTAGTGAGTGCAACCAAGCAAGACTACTCCCTCCCATGCATGCCGTTCTTGCCAAGGGGTACCTAAAACACAAGAAGCAAGAGTGAGTCCAAAGACTCAGCAAGTATCAATAAAGAAACACTAAGCTCACAGCTTGTAGCATCAACATACCATAAGAAACATTACACTAAAACAACTCCCATGTCTATATAATGCAAGCGTGCAATGCATCATTTTCTCTTTTACTCTTTTCGTGATTTTACCGTGTCTGGGGTATACAACCGTCGATGTATACCCTTGCCTATGCCCTCCGCACAGGGACCAAGAGCCTACACTCCACAGGTATAGGGACCACAGCCCATCATCTTCATGATGGGGACCTCTACTCAATGCTCACATTCCACAAATATGGGTACCACAAGCTCGTCAGATACATGACAGGGACCTCAACTGTACATACTTGGTCACCATGTGACCAAGTTTCAGATATGCTATCAACATGCAAATGTACTATGACTCTATCTTTCAATTACATGTGAATCAACAAGTGCATACCAACATCTCAACTTTAAATAACATGCATTGCATCAACAACATACATAAGTAATATTTAGTCATAACTCAAGAATTCACCAATCTTATTCATACACATCACACTATCATTCATACATAGCTAATATGAATGAAACACAATCACTCACAGTCAAATATTCGTAAATATACTACAACTAGGATACTTGCCTCAACCGTGTGGGAACGGTGGACGCGAAGAGGGCACCGCCCCCGGGACCAATCCCCCACCTGAATATAAGTGTAAACCACGCTAAGACAATCATACTGGGCCAAAAACATAATTAATAGCACAAACGAACTCGCTAAACTCTCAAGCGCCTTTCAAATTTCCAACTTCTAATGATCGATCTGTCCCCTCTGTGGACAGCCATCTTCTAAAATACATAACTTTTACTACAGGGGTCCAAATAAGGTGATCTTAGACTTTCTCGAAAGGTAATTAATTTTCCCAATTAAACCTAGTTGAGGAGCCCTACTGAATCTGCCATCTAATACCTCTACCAAGCCAATTTAAAATACATCAATTTTCACATCGGGTTCTCGGGACAGTACACTAAAACTACCATAACTTTTAGTGCGTTTGTCCAAAATTCGGGTTCTTTAGCTTTCTGGAAAGCTATGGCAATTACCTACATTTTTAATTATATCAAGATCCTCTAATTTCTTCTTTAGCTAATCACTTAACCCAGATTTCTACAAACTTTCAGGATAATGACAGATTAGCAGGACAATAACACTATAAAAATTATATCTCGTAGACCGTTATTCAGAATTGGGTGTTCTTGGCGGCTACGAAAAGCTAAGAACATAACCCAACTATATCTAAGAAATGGGATCCACAGAATCTGCTTCTAAGAACATGAAAACGTCCGTTCAATCTTCTGGACAAAATGCAATCTAACAGCAATTGACAACCGATCTACTAACGAATTCATGCACGCTTCTAATACGAAACATACAGCGAGGGAGGATCTTCATTACCCTTGAAGAACATAGGAAGACGATGAACTATCCCCCACGAAGATGGTCTCCTCCCCTCACCTTCTTCTCCCCTCTATGGCCGGCAGCAGGAAGCTCCAAGGCGAGAAGGGGGCAACACCAATGGCTGGTTCGGCTCCAATGGGGGATGGGGCGGCTTGGAGATTGGAAGAGGAGAGGTGGAGGCGCAGGGGGTGGATCTGAATGGGGGTGGAGACTAGGGAGTGAGGAGGCATGGTAGTGGGGGAGGGTTAGGGTTTGAGCCGCCCCCCTAGGGTTTGGCCAGCTGCCCCCCCATGGGCCTTTGGCCAGCCCATAGGCCTTGGCCGGCTCCCCCCATGGGCCTCTCGGCCAGCCCCTCTTGGGCCCCTTGGCTGAAGCCCGAGGTCCAAGTTTTCCAACAAAAAAAATGTGAAACCCCCCTCCGAACCAGCCTTAACTAATTATATTCTATATGATCCTTTTCCCGATTATTTGATTCTCTCTCGATAATCCTTCCGAATTACTTTTGGGGTATTACAAAAGATATGCAAGCTTCATAAATCTATTTATGGATTAAAGCAAACATTTCAGAGTTGGAATATTCATTTTGATGAAGTGGTCAAATAGTTTGACTTCATCAAGAATAAAGAAGAACCTTGTGTTTACAAGAAGGTTAGTGGGAGCGCACTTGTTTTTCTAATCTTATATGTAGATGACATATTACTGATCGAAATGATATTCATATGCTTGAATCTGTTAAAACTTCATTAACAAATAGTTTCTCTATGAAAGATTTAGGAGATGCAGCATATATTTTGGGCATAAGGATCTATAACGATAGATCTAAAAGGCTATTGGATTAAGCCAAGATATGTACATTGACAAGGTATTAAAGCGGTTCAACATGCAAGATTCCAAGAAAGGTTTATTGCTCATATCACATGGAATTAGTCTTAGCAAGAGTAGGTGTCCTTCGACACCTGATGAGCGAGACAAAATCAGTAGAATTCTATATGCTTCAGCTATTGGATCTATCATATATGCCATGCTTTATACATGACCAGATGTGTCGTATGCTCTAAGTGTTACGAGTAGATATCAGTCAGATCCAAGTAAAGCTCACTGGATAATAGTCAAGAATATCCTAAAGTACTTAAAAAGGACTAAGGATGCATTCCTTGTTTATGGCGACGAGGAAGAGCAGATCGTAAATGGTTATACTGATGCTAGCTTCCAAACCGACAGTGATGATTTCAGATCATAGTCTAGGTTTGTGTTTTATCTTAATGGAGGAGCGGTGAGCTAGAAAAGTTCAAAGCAAGGAATAGTTGCTGATTCTACAACAGAGGTTAATCTACATTGTGGCTTCCGAAGCTGCAAAAGAATTCGTGTGGATAAAGAAGTTCATTTATGAACTGGGTGTGGTTTCTAGTGTTTTCAGTCCAATGGATCTCTATTGTGATAATACTAGAGCCATTGCACAAGCTAAGGAGCCTAGATCGCATGAAAAGTTCAAACATATACTTTGGCGATATTACATTATTCGTGAGATTGTTTAAAGAGGTGATGTGAAGATATCCAAAGTGCACGTGGATTTGAATATTATTGATCCATTGACAAAGCCTCTCCCACAACCTAAGCACGAGGTTCACACAAGAGCTATGTGGATTAGATACTTGTATGATTGACTCCAGTGCAATTGGAGAGACTATTGGTGATATGCCTTAGAGGCAATCATAGATATGATTGTATCACGTCTATATTTATGAGTTATAGAATAAATGTTATTATGTTCCTTAGATGAATTATCATTTATAAAGATTAACAAGTATGCGACTTGTTGGTGAAGTTCTTTAAGTTATATGATGCCATTCTAAATGCATCCCTGGTCGGATGTCACTGGTCAGAACACTTGTGACTTATCGACCAGCATATGCATTGATTGATGACCATGTTTCACCGGTCATGGATATAGGGATATTGAATCAATAATGTGAACACATGTTAGAGAACATGGTGTTAGATTGACCCACCTTGGGACACTATTGAGATTGTCATGATTTTGTGTGTCATCAATTGGTCTCAAGTAATGATGATGTATAATCTTTAGACCTGAGATCAGCATGGTTTTTCTACATGTGTAATAGTACACTTAGGGGTTATCAAATGCTACTCCGTAACTAGGTAGTTATAAAAGTAGCTTTAGGGTATGTTATGAAACATGTGGAGGTATGTGACTGGTCGGATATGAGATTTGCCCCTCCTAATATAACAAGAGGGATACCCTTGGGCCCCTCGATATGGTCGGATAAAGAAAGTGCATAGCCGTGCTACTAGTGGTCCAAGAGTCGGCCACATGAAGTTACCCGTCACAAGATCGATAAAGTATTGAAGAGTCTATGGATGACAATTATCTCACCTAGAGTTCAACCACATATCATCAGGCAAAGGATGAATATGCAAGCAAGTCGTTCAGTCCAACCAGATACAAACTGGTCGTATGGAGATAAGGTTTGGTCATAAACTGGTCAAACATGATCAATAACTGGTTGACGAACTGGTTGTAAGAAGTTACGAACTGGTCGTGACTAAATAGGAACTGGTCATTTGGAGATACAAGCTGATCGTAAGTGATAAGGATATGGTGGCAGATCATATTGCATAAGGTTCGTCCGATATAATATTTATGTGTATTCGGGAATCGTTATATCTTGCTAGAAACTGTTAACAACCTATGGTCAAAAGGAGTTTCCGAGTCACAATGGATTACGCCCGCATGAACCTAAAGGGTCACACACTTAATGGGTTGGAACAAACGAGTTCGGATAGGATCCGTTATGGACTCTTTATAAGGGGATAAGGGGATGCATGGGACTATTGGGATGTAAGAATTGATGCACCAAAACCCTAGCCGTCATTTTCCTGTAGGCCTTACCGTGCGCGTTGGTGCTAGCACACCGGCATATATACGGTGTTCTACCCTTGGACGTGTGGATACCGTAGAGAGCGATGTTGCGGTTGTTGTTGTGTTGATCGAGGATGATTCGTGACCTACGCAAGGAACGTCATATGTTGTTAGAGGAGACAATCGGTACCAGGGCGTGGGATGTTCGACTATGACCACTATATTGACGCGCTCGACGTTAGATCATACTGCTCAAACTCTTCTTCCACTACACTGCACGTCTAGTGGTAACGATCTACGATCTCTTACTTGCATAACTTCCTAATTAATTTACGTGATAGAATTTTTAAATTGCCAACTAATGTAGCATGCCCGTATCCCTTCCCTTCAGTCTCGACTACTCGCTTCATGAGTATACCACCAGTCCAGCAACCTTTGTGAAGTTACCACCCAAGCAATCTGGTCGAGGAAGCATGCACTCTCCTTCGCATACATGAATGGCTGGCCTTACACCTTAGACCTTAGTTGCCTCGATATAATATACCAAGTGGCAAGCTAATATTATATCGAGACAGATAGATCGTGCCTAGCTACTGCCTTCGTAGCTGCTGTTGCAAAAACTTTGTGTTTTCTTTCAGATATGATACATATATTTATATAGTCTTCAAGAAAAAATAATGCATACACACACTGACAACGGATGAGGACACGTATCATGGACTAATATAGATACGAATATTGATGCGTGTAATGTATGTTGTTGGATTTTTCTTATCTGAGGCATATATGTTGTTTTGTTTAGCGGCAAGTTTGGACTTTTGTGCGTGTGGTAAGTAGATCACTTCAACGAGACCACCGCATAAAAATATGATCCATATGACCTCGATAGATCAGCTTAATTAATTATTTGTTAAAAATATCGTGTGGGTTAATTTAGCTGTCAATCTTCAGGTCGTATCTAGTGCGAGTGTCATGCACGCTACTACTAGGTTACCTTCTCTTTTTTTTTTGAGACGTACTAGGCTGGAGTATTAGCTAGATAGATAAGAGAGCCCGGACAAGTCCTTGAATATAATACAAGATTTGCTAATTAGACTCGATCTATCCTCAAGTGTAACGACTGTTTTTGGGGCAGCTTCCTCCCAGGCCCGGACCCCCCCTTCTCTTTCTCTCCCTTCCTTTCTTTGTGCTCAGCGCCGCCTGGGACAGCCAGCTCCTGCTGCTGTCTTCTTTTCCCGTGGCCGACGCCTCCGCCCGCGCTCGCGCCCTCTTGCTTCCGCCTGCACGCCGCACGTCGCTGCAGTGGTCGCCGCTTTGCCGCCTTGGAAGACCCGCGCCGCGCGCTGCAGCTCCAAAGCCGAGTCTCCCGCTCGTCGTCCCGTCTTGTCGCGACGCCCGCAAGACGCGCCTCGCGCCTCGCGACGCAGCCAAGGCCAAGGACCGGACCCCTTCTCGGCCCTCTTCCTCCCGCGTCATGGCTCCCTATAAAGCCCTCCTCCCCCTGCTTGACCTCCCACGCCGCCCCGAGCTACGGTAAGTTCCAGAACAGAGCCGAAGCTGCGCCCTCTCCTCGGCCACGCCGCCTCCTCGCCTTCGCGCGCTCCGGTGAGTCGCCGCCCCGGCCGACCGCGTCACGGAGTGCCCCGTGATGCGGGGATTCCATCCCCTCCTCGCCGTCTTCCCGTCGCCGAGCAGCCCGCCGCCCGCGTCCCTTCTCTGCCCGAGGCCGCGTCGCCCGGCCAACCTTGCCGCCTCGAGCGGCCCGACCTCCCCATCCGGCTCCCGCACCCGTCAGGACGCCGGCGCCAAGCCCGCCCGCTGGCGCCGCTCCTCGCCTCCGCCGTGTCGCCCATGGCGCCGCCGCCTTAGTCCGCCTCGTGCCGCCGCCCTCCCGGCCCGCTGGCCACCTCCCACTGTGCACCGCCACCTCCGCGACCCCCACCCGCCACCCCCGGCCTCCTCCGCGCCCTCCCTGGGCGCCGCCTCACCCGTGCCACCCGAGCCCTCGCGCCACCGCTTCACCCGCTCCCAAGCCGCCGCCGTGGTCGCCACCCTCCGGCGACCTCGCGCCGCCACCCGCCAGCCCGCCCCTGCCTGGCCCGCCTCCGCCCACCCCCTGCGCCTCCTCTGCCCTCCTGATGCGGCTTTGAGTAGCAAAGAGAGCAAAGCCAAGAAGAAAAGGGAAATCAATTGGGGAAAATAGAATGGGGAATTAGAGTGGATTTAGTTGGCCCCACTTGTCATGCCTAAGCCTCTCCCTCTCATTCACTGCCGTGTGGGCCCCTTCCTGTGTTGTGAACCGTGCATTTAGCATGTAAACTGGTCCATGCAATCGTGGCCGATGCACCCTCTCTCTTTTCCAATTTAATTCCTTTTCAATCTTTGGAAATTCATATCTCCTCCGTTATAACTCCAAAAATTATGAAATAAATTTCTAAAAATTTGTTAAATCAAGATCTTGCTAATGGCATGGGACTTGATTAATTTGGAGTTTATTTATTGTTCTTTATTTATTTATTTGCTCTCTTTGCCGCTGTGTCTTTTTCCGGTATTCTCGCGCGATTAGGATTTGAAGACGCCGACGACCCTCGAGTTGATCAAGACCAAGATTATCAAGATCCCCTAGCCTTTAACCAAGGCGAGTCAATACTTTGACCATATTGATCCTACATTTTATGCAAATTATATTAATTTAAATTAGCAAAATTGCATGCTTTATTTCTTTATCAAATGTATGTTAAAGCTTAAGGTAGTTAAATTCCCACTTGTTGATTAATTAAATTAATATGCCATCCTTGACAACTTGAATCCATTAATCCTTGTCACCCTAGTAACTATATGGTAATACTAGTCATAGGTTGTACTTAAGCGACATGCTAGTCTTGCTTAAGTACCGGGGTATTAAATACCCCAATCATCATTTCCTCAAACATAAAATGTTTCGGGTAGTCATTGGTGGTCCATTGGCTAAAGGTTGTGAAAATAAATTGGTTTTACTCCCCAAAAACCCCAATTGCTAGTTCTATCTGGGCGGATGGTGAGGCGGTGGGTGCTCGGGGAGCACATGGTTGGTTGGCTTGTGGAATGAACCGCCCAGATAACCCTAAGGACTTAATCTTGTCACGACCTCCATGTTAAACATGTGCAACCACAAGTCTGCAAAGTGCAACTTGGCCTAGTACAATTATTAAACCCTGAATGTGTCTCACACGGTGGAAAAAAAAGTATCATGCAAGCTTGCGGTAAATAAGGCTTGAAAGGGACACCGAGGCAAGGGTGAAGTTGCCTGCCGCTGGGGGTAAACTAACTACCTGGCAGCGGGGGTAACATCCCACATGAACGTATGGGCGCAACCCCATATGGGTGAGATGACGGAAGGGGCGAGGTAATTAGAAAAGTTACTGTGACGGTCGCCCAACTACATGACTACGGAATCATGTGGGGTAACGGGTATGACTATCTCTTGTGGGTAAAGTGTACAAACCTCTGCAGAGTCTAAAACTGTTTAAACAGCCGTGCCTACGGTCAAAGGCGGACATGGGGATCATAACTTGAGTTAGTTCTATTTCAAAAACTTTGTGGGTGGGATGGAAATGGTGGAAGGGCTCACCTAGCCTGTTTTGGATTTCTCTGAGTCACGAGCTCGGTGGGTGTGGTCTTTGGGGGCAGCCCCAATTGAAAGGATGCATTGGTAGAGTTTCCGCCGGATGGAATCTCTACTATTATAATTATTGCACATTAATCTTTTAAAATTGCAAATTTGTTAAAAATGCTAAATCATAGGATTTGTAATTATAATATTGCAAAACGGCTTTCATAAATAAAAGAACTGAGCCATCCTTGTTAAGCCTTGCATGTATATAATTGCATTGTGTGTTGGCTCATGAGCATGGTAGTAGTGCTCATCCTCGCTTCTCCCCAACCCTTGAGATAATGAAGGCAGCAGAGACTACGCTTTCTCGATGGCCCAGAGATGATGGACAAGACTACGACGAGGAGTAGTATAGTTCTGTAGATTAGGTCTCGCCCAGTCTAAGTAGACTCATTGGTACCCGCGTACAACTGATATTATCCAACTCTTGGTTAATATCCGTCGTACACAGGTTACCCCAGTCGCTTGCCTGTGTGAGATGAGCCCTACCTCGCCTTTTGCTTCCGCTGTAGTTTACGTTGCTTTTATGTGATGTAATCCATTTGGCCTGTTCGGCCCCTTTTGTAAAACTCGACCCGACGTGGTCTATGTCACTCAGTTGGTTGTAATATTTAATATTTCAGTTCACGCTTGTATGAATGATTCAGCAATGTGTACTGTGAAGTGCTAGCTACTGATCCAGGGAATAGCACAGTGATTTCACAGAGGATCTGGATTCTCGGAATCCGGGTCTGACAGAGCTGGTATCAGAGCATACGACTGTAGAGTCTTAGTTAGATTGGTCGTTGCCTTAAGGACTTGGATCTTATTTTCCAAAATTATGAAAAGCCTTGACAAAAACATAGCATACTTATTGCTTCTACTCATCACTCTTAGTGCTTCCCTTACCTCGACTTCACTTGAGTTTTCACTCAGTCCCGATCCTTTCTCTCGTTTCAAAAATTGTAGATGGCTACCCCGTCGTCCGATGGCCCTTAGGACTTCTGCTCTCATGAAGTGGACGTAAACGAGTTCGTGGACATTCTTCGCCAACTCATGGTGCACCTGGGTTATAACCGTCATCCTATCTTCAGAGGCCGAAAGACCCAAGCTATGGATCAAGAGTCTTGGACCATGGAGGCTTTCCTCTATGCTAGAGAGGGTGAGTTCAACGCTCACATCTTCCGACCCGCTACACCCCAGAGTAGCTGTGCTGAAGCAGTCCAAGACGCAAAGACGCAACCCTCGCCTTTGTTCCAGATGCATAAGGATTTTCTGGTGGAAATGCCCTTCCACTACTTCCGACCTCTCCAGGAGGGAGAATTCGAGCCCGAGATCTTCGTCATCATGTTAGTCCAGGCTAGCTAGCAGTGCTTGCTTTAGCAGTCTTTTGGTTGCAAGCACGTTCGTTTCCTGCTGTTGTAGACGATGTGTTTGTATCTTGTGTCATGACTTAGCTTAGCGTATAAGCTTTGTTCGAAAGTCATGTAACACCTAACCCCCTTAATATAATGCAGCCACTCTCGGCTTTGTATTGTATTGTTTTTCCTTGCTGGTTTGAAGCTCTTCTGTGTGTTCTATAGAGGGCCTGTAAACCCTCATATAACTCCCCTCATTCTTAGCCGAGTTGCGTCCTCAGATGGTACCCAGGAGCCGCCGCCCAAGCCATGGTGCTTTTTGGCAAGAGGGCCAGGAAGAGGTGTGGGTCAGGTCGTGGCCGTGGTCGTGGTCAGACCTATCTCCCCACCGCCAAGCACCCAACCATAGCCCAGCCAGACTCGAGTCTCCAAGCTATGAGAGCCAGTCAGCAGGATGGAACAGCCAGTCGCAACTCCAAGTTGGCAGATTTTCTCAAGACAAGACCTCTAGCCTTCTCATCCACAAGTGAAGCCCTAGAAACTGAGGATTGACCCCACGACTTGAAGAACCCAAAGGATCACCCAAGAGAAAAAAAACCGTCACCAGGAAGGCACTCGTGCCACTACAAGGACCCCAAAAGGCTATCACTTGCTTCTAATGCAGAAATACCGGACACTACGCCAACAAATGCCCCTAGAGGAAGCAAGGCAAGGAAATTAAATGTTTCCATTATGGCAACCTAGGACACCATGTGAGCAAATTCCCAAAGGAATCTTGAAAAACTTACAAGGAAAGTCATCGTCACCAACCTCAAAGATTGACAACAAAGAGATCACCAAGAGCCCCAAAGCGGGAGGCAAGCCGCACTGCTAAAGTTTTATCAACCCGAAGCTCATAAATGCTTGCCTTGGATGTGGCAAGATAGGACACATCGCCCAATCATATCCTCCAATACGACGAAATACAAGAGGAGCATGCTTTACATGTGGGCAATATGGACACTATTGCTACACGTGCCAGATTCCCTACATTATGGAGAAAAAGGACATCAAAGCGGACCAATGCCTTGTAGACTACCCCAACGCAAAAAAACCACCAACGGTGAATGCTCGATGCTTAAAGATACATGCTTCCTCTGTGAAGGACAAGATCCTGCCCCAAGGATTGCTCCTCACGCTATTCTTGACCAAAGTAGTCAAGTTGCAAAGGACAAGTTTCCAAATTGCTATGAGCCTCGTCATGAATTAAGTTGGCAAGACAACCTACCAATGAGGATGCTTCCGTCTTCCTCCTTTGTTCTCCTCGCCTAGTGTGCTTTTCCTCTAGCCTATCATGCTTCCCTCATCCCATCTTGTGCTTTGAGAAATGATTATGGGAGAGTGTTCAAATGAGTAAAGTCGCATGGAAGCCACTCTAGTTGAGCTTGACTGGTGTGTATGAGATAAAGCAAGATGGTTTTTGGAGATCATTAATGGGACTGATATGGAGAATTTTTAAGCTTTGTCAACGTGATAAATTCTTGTGAATACTAGAAAGCGATGGTGAATAAACCTTGTTTATGAAAGGTTTAAAGAATAGCAAATCGGTGGGTTATATAGATTATGGAGAAGGAAAATGATCATAAAGAGAAGTTTTGGTCAACCATGAAAGATATAGGAATCTGAAGTACTGATTTGATTATTAGGAGGAATTGGATCTTCATCGAATCTTAAGTTGATTATGATGATAATTGGAAACTTGGAATCAAGATATATGAGCATTAAAGGAAGAAGAATGCAGAGAAAACTGGATTTTCATATTGATTTATGACATTAAAATTGGAAGAGTCAATTGAATCTTGATTGAATTATAGAAATATAATTATGGGATTGAATGATTATTGGAAATTGAATCATAAGAATAAGCTATTGTTAAGATATTGGATTATAGACCTATAATTGTTGGTGATTGAATTATAGAAATTAGACAATTGCTGCGAATTGAATATTCGAAATATATGAGGGTTAACTATTGGACTGATGATATTGAAGTACGATTCTTATACCGAGGGATATTTTATTGACATTAGAGTTGGACTCAATAATTGTTGGATAGATGATAATAAAATAATTTGGCGGATTAAATGTGAATCTATGGATTACCAGCAGTCTTTTGGAAGGTTCTTGAATGAACGTATTAGATTAGTGCAAAGACATTCCGAAGGGTTATGATTGATAAATATGCTGGAGGAATCAAGTGAATGATGTTGTGGATTTAGCCGAGAATTTTGGAAGAAGCAATTGCGTGATTATATTCCTTGGAAAATTCCATTCCAAAAAAGGGATAGAATGAAAATTTAGAATGATCTTGGAATTTATCGGATTGGAAGATGCGATTATTGCTACTAGATTCTGTAGATTTATGAAATAAAGAAATCATGCAATCAAAGTGGAGAATCTATTGGATTATTTAAGCTTATGCCTAAGAAGGATTTGGGAATTATGTTATGAAATCAATAGAATGTGAGATTTATTAAATGACTGGACTTTCTTTCAATTGGGTGACCTTATGCTATGCTGGCATGGTGGATCCCAATAATAGTGAGACTTGGATCCAGCAATTCGGAAGATAAAATTTATAGCTTTTCAGCTGGCACTCCAAGTACATGGTTACGAACCAACAGTTGGCATCAGTTTACCAAGTTGCAGCGCACAACCGGATAACTTACTTCGTTGTTTCAGTTGTGGACAAAGAAGGACACTTTGCCAACGGGTGCCCTCAACGCCGAGTCACCACCGTGCCTTCCAGCTTGGGAGCCACACCAGCTCACGGCAGACTTCAGCTCTTAGCAAAAGCCATCATACCTTGTAAGCATCCAGAGCCGTTTCCACGCAAAGCCAACGCTAGAACCAAGTGCAGTAAATGTGAATTTTGGCTTCAGGAGATCAGTTTCCTCGGACATATTGTATCCGCAGGAGGAATAGCGATTGATCCGGCCAAGGTAGAAGGTGTGATGGATTGAAGCAGCCTACATCGATGAATGAAGTCCGTAGTTTTCTCGGTTTAGCCGGATACTCAGAGCGCTTCATAGAAGGATTCTCAAGCTCTCCAAACCAATGACCCATCTGCTTAAAAAGGGAAAGAAGTATGAATGGACCGAGGCTTGTGAGAAAAGTTTCCAGGAATTAAAGAATAAATTTAACTTCTGCACCGGTATTGACCCTGCCAGACATTCACCAAGACTTTGAAGTCTATTGTGATGCATCGCGCCAAGATCTTGGATGCGTGCTTATGCAAGGAGGAAAAGTCGTAGCTTATGCATCCAGACAACTTCGCCCTCATGAAGACAACTATCCAACTCATGACTTGGAGTTAGCAGCAGTAGTGCACGCCCTCAAGATTTGGCGGCACTATTTGATTGGAAATCATTGCAATATCTACACAGACCACAAGAGTCTCAAGTACATCTTTACCCAATCTGATCTCAACCTTCGGCAAAGAAGATGGTTAGAGTTAATAAAGGATTACAACTTGGATGTTCATTATCATCCCGGTAAGGCTAATGTAGTTGCCGATGCATTAAGCCGCAAGTCATACTGCAATAATGTTATGATTCAAGAGCACCAACCTGAGCTCTATAAGGAATTCGAAGCCCTCAACCTTTGTTTGATAGAGCAAGGTAACCCAGATGCCATGGAAACACATCCAACTTTAGAAGAGCAGATCAAGACCGCTCAAAAAGGACATCCTGGAGTCCAAAGATTCAAGCGTCTCATGGCTAAAGGAAAAGCCCCTAAGATGATCGAAATCAGCAAGGAATTCTATGGTATGGAACACGTCTCTTTGTTCCCCACCAGAAGGACCTCAAGGATTTGACTCTGAAAGAGGCCCACAGCTCAGTGTATACCCTACATCCAGGTGACGAGGATTAAAACCTCTATGTATTACTTTAAATGCATAATAAAAGACCATACGTCTTCATGGTCGTAACCCTAAGACTAACGACCTCCCCAGTCGTTAGTATTCAGAGGTTACTTAATGGGTACCACTGATCGGATGAGGCTTTGTGCCTAATCCCACTGGATAACCGCCGTAAAATTCTTGGTGGTATTTCTTGTCGTATGATGAATGGAACACGTGTTATAATGTTCCAAACCATGCGATGGTACAACCACTGAGACATTGACTATTAACCACCCTACGGTTAAGCTTTTCACAAGCAACGCAAGGAAGTTAGCACATTGCTAAGCGCTCTACCGTTCAAACCCGGTCGTAGCGCTTCACGAGGGCGTCTTCTCCGGGAGTAATCGCCACCTCTTCGGAAGTTATTTAAAGGTGAAGCCACGAAGGCGAAAGAAGAAAGGACAGAGACAAGAAGGAGAGCGATAGGCGACACACAAAACAAGGCCAAGGCAAAGATATGCACGAAAGCCTAAGCGGTGGAATTAGAAGCTAGATAATCACCTTAGACTCATATTCTAAGTCGATTGCGGTTAACATTCCTCCATTCGATTGTAATTGAGGTAGTACTTAGCCACATCTTGTAAATCCAGTTCATATCAATAAAGAGCGACCCCATTCCATTCCGGGATATTCCACGTCATTTTCCTCGTTTCTTTTCGTAAGATCGGCGATTCGATCGTCGACAGTTGGCGCCGTCCGTGGGGAAGAAGGCGTAAGTTTCTGAAGAAATTTTTTCTTTTTAAGCTCAAGAAAATCCTCGCCCAAAAACTCGCAATCGCTCATGCGACTATGCGGAGTTTGGGATGAGAAAAATGGTTCGATTTGGCGGACTCGCCAACCTCGACATGGAAGGATGTATCCGCGCCATGGAAGAAAATGGCAGGTCATCCTCCTCCGCCGGCTCGCGTCGTCGGCGTTAGCGAGTCGACGGATGGATGAAGATGCCCGCCACTACGGTGGCGCAACCGGAGAAGCCGGCCGTTCCGACCCGATTCGAATGCGGAGGATCTCTTCAAGCCGGTCTTCTCGGCCGTGAAGCAGTGAAAAATTTCAGCTCCATCACGGAAAACTCTATACCATTGATGAAATCATGGTGAAAGATACTCTCCTTGACCGGCAATTCCAGAGTCAACGTCACCACTGATAGCGGTGTCGATGAAACCTCCAGTCGGGTCGTAGGCCATGTGGGGATGATCACACTCGAAGATCACGATCGGCGGTTCGTCGGATCGGTGAAGACCTCGAGAAGTGCTCATCTCCGACCGATCTCCATCGTGGAAGATTACGGCGAAAAGCGACAAGCTCTCCATTAGTTATGATGGAAGCTCATCGGAAGATCAATCTTTGGAAACCGCGAGGTCAGCGATCGGAGATGAAGATCAAGATGCCCTACGGTCCTACACTCTCTACCACGCCATCACGTGTTGTTAGAGATGATCCGGGCGTCAAGCACCAACTTCCGGAGCCAGCGGAACTAATCGGCGTCAATCGGTTAACTTCGCATCGCTTTGCCCACGGTGGTAGCGGGACCGACAAATCCGAAGGTCGGGGAAGGTTCGACGGCGTACACCTCGACCGTTATGAACCACCCGAGACCTTGATAGCTATCTAAAACTTGCGGCGTATTCAAAACATGTTAAATAATTCGATCTGCTCTAGCGAAACGCCTAATTTTGTACAACTCGTAGGTCGGTATCCGAAATTCTCCAGCAGACCATGCGTGACGGAGGCGTGTCGAGAACGAAGGGTTGAGGAAGTCAGACTAGGACTTCGTCCCAGCGCCTCCTCCCTCGAGGGGACACAGCACGGTCATACCGGAAGCGATCGATACCAAGACCTCCTCGGCGATTCCGACCAAGGAGTCACGAGGGAAAGGCTATTTCAAGAGGATACTCCCCATCTGCGTCGAGAAGAACCACCACTAAGACCTAACGATCTCCGACATCGTTTGAACCAAGTGGTGATGCGTGGACATCATATCAATGTCCACGACGGGATCGACCTTACCGAGTTCCAGCGTTCCAATCCTAGGGATCGGTCTCCGGCCGACACAATCCGCACCTTCCCAAAGAAGACGCCATGAATCAATCACAGGTTGTCGAGCCTTCTCTGCTGGGCTCCAAGGCGTGCGTTAGCCTAAGCCGGTTCCGAAGCCAACTTGAACAAATTCAATGGAACTCAAAACCCATTGGAATTTCTCCAAATATATACCACCACTCGCTAGGTCTTGGTGGCGATGAGAATGTAATGGCCAACTATTTACCCACCGCTCGAAGAATGCCTGGTCGTGGTGGTTAAACTTACACGTCGGATCCATATATACTTAGGAACAACTCTGTGATCTTCGATTGCCAACTTCGAGTGCGTCGACCGCCACAGGAAGGACGATCTCCACGAATCCGCGAGGATCGATGAGACTTTACGTCAATATATCAAGAGGTTCGGCCGAGTTAAGTAACTCTATACCGAAGTCGCAGAGTCCTCTGTTATTGAGCTTTTAAAAGCAGTCTAAGGAATCGGCGGTTTCACGGAGGACATAGCAATGAACCCTCCAAGAACAACCGTTGAGCTTTTTGATATGGCGGACAAATATGCCTTCGCTAGTGAAGCAATCGAGTGGTGTGAAGCCATCGATCGGAAGACAAGATTCTGACCAGTGCGGACAAGCAGGAGAAAAAAGAACAAGAAGTCTCTCAAGAAGAAAAAGAACCGCAGACCGACGACAAAGAAGTCCTCGCCGTTCGGACAAGATCGGGAAGGGCAAGAAGGACTATGCGGTCGAAGCAAAGCAAAAGTTCGGACCGAAGGATTCGAGACGAATAAGAAGTGGTGTCCACTTCACGTGACGAGGGCATGATCTGCGCACTGTGGTGTCTGCGGAAGCTGGAGGATTATTATGCGAGTAAGGACCATTTCAGCAATCTGAGGAACATGGAGAAACAGGCTCCAAAAGGACAAGGATGGCGGCGAGGAGATGGAGTACTAGGATCCCCAACACCACAGATCAACATGATTTTTGGAGGATCTTCTTCATACTGAGTCGGGCGTCATCGAAGGCCATGGGCGGGAGGTCAACCTCGTCGAATCTCCAAGCTGTAATCAAGCACTCGAAGTGGTCGGACACCGCAATTTCCTTCAAAAAGACGATCGCACCATCCCATCGGCTCGGCCGGTAGGTTCCCCATCGTCGTTGAACCAACTATTAATAATTGTCGGGTTAATCGGGTCTTAGTGGATGGGGTAGTTCCTTGAATATATTATTTGTAGGAGCTTTAGAAGAAATGCAGGTCCCCATGTCAAAGGTGAAACACATGAAATATGCTTTTCATAGCATAGTTAGGGTTCTACCGCTAAACCGATAGGACAAGTTTCCTTACGGTGGCGTTTGGAAAACGACAATTTCGAATAGAAGATCCGTTTGATGTAGTAAACTTGAATCCGCGCCTACGCGGAATCCTCGATCGACCAGCATTAGCAAAATTCTTGATAGCCACGCATTACGGTTATCAAAGTTTGAAAATGCGGGGCGAAGTCATCACAATTCGAGGAGATCGAGAAAATGGCTTACGTATGCGATCGAAATCCTTTGCACTAGTTGATGAACTTCCGCCGAGAGGTTAATCCGTCTCCCATGCGGAGTCAAGCACTTTCGAAGCCAAAGATGGCCCCAAACCATCCGACCGGACCAAGGAGGTACTACTCAACAAAAGCGCTTCTCGGACGGCGTCAAGTCGTCACATGGGTCGGGACAACCAGATCAACCGCCCAAGATTACGGTCGGGCAAGACTCGACCCTAAATAGGAAGAGTCGCTCGTCTCCTTCCTCCGAGCAAATCAAGGCGTGTTTGCTTGGCAAGCGTCGATATGCAGAGTCCCGGGAGGTGATCGAGCACAGCTTGCTCTCGGCCGATAAAAACCGATCAAGCGAAACAACGACGTTTTGCACCCGATCGGAAGGAAGCAATCGGTCGGAGATTGACAAGCTTCTCCGGGTAGGATTTATTCGTGAAGTCGACCACCCACGATGGCTTGCTAATCTGTAATGGTTAGGAAAAATAATGGGAAATGGCGAATGTGTATCGACTTTACGATCTTAATAAAGCTTGTCCGAAGGATGACTTTTCCCTTCCCGCATTGATCAACTAGTAGACTCTACTTACGGGTGCGAGTTACTAAGTTTTTAGATGCGTATTGAATTACCACCAGTTAGTATGTGTAAAGAAGATGAGGAGAAAACTTCCTTCATCACCCCATATGGTACTTCTTGTTATATTAAGATGCCATTTGGTCTCAAAAATCTTGGTGCAACTTTTCAAAGGTTGATGCAAAAACTTTTAGTCCACAAATCGGTCGGAATCTAGAAGCTTATGTTGTGATCCGGTCGTAAGACCACCAACGCCATTTGGCGACCACATTCACGACTTACAAGAAACTTTTAATAACTTGAGAAGACATAACCTCAAGTTAAATCCGGAAAAGTGTGTGTTGAGTTTCTGTGGAAAAGCCTTTCGGTTTCCTAGTTTAGGCTAGAGGTATTGAAGCAAATCCGGCCAAAAATTGCGACCATCGACTGGATCGCCCTCGAACCAAGAAGGAAGTCCAAAAACTAACAGAGTGTATGGCGTTAAGTCGTTCATAGCAAGGTTAGGGGAAAAGGATTACCTTTCTTTAAACTTCTTGGAAACATGGGAGTTTTGAGTGGACTAAAGAGGCAAACGATGCCTTTGAGGAACTTAAAAGTACCTTACAAGTACCGGTTTTAGTTTCTCAAGGGCGGGAGAAACATTGCTAATTTACGTGGCGGCAACACCACAGACGAGTTAGCGGTGTCTTTGGTTGTAGAAAGGATAATATCCAACGACCGGTCTATTACGTGGCGAAGTCTTACATGGACCAAAGGAAAGATACCCACAGTACAAAAGTTGCTCTATGGCCTCCTTATGTCTTCAAGGAAGCTAAGGCACTACTTTCGAGCCCACAAAGTGGTCGTACCTCGGATATCCCTTGGTCAAGTCCTTGGAAACGAGGAATCATCGGGATGAATAGCCAAATGGGTGGTTGAGCTAGGGCGTTCGATCTCCATTTCATTTCCACGAAACGACAATAAAGTCGAGCAATAGCGAAATTCATTGCCGAATGGACAAACCCTGAACCCACCCAAGGAATCGAGTACGAACACCACGGCGAGTGGACAATGTATTCGGCGGTTCCTTGATGTTAGAAGGATCGGGGGCTGGAGTGGTCTTGATATCCCCTACTGGCGAACACATCAAGTATGCCATCCAGTTAAATTTTCCTGCCACCAATAATGTGGCAGAATATGAAGGTTTCTTGGCGGGACTCGAGCAGCTCGTTAAACTCGGGATTATGATTACTAGTGAAAGCGATTCTCAACTAGTAGCGAATCAAGTGGGGAAAAAGTATCAATGCTCTAGTACCAAGATGTCATCTTATCTGGCGGAATCTGAAAACTCGAAAAGCACTTCTTGGGTTTCGGATCCAACATATTTGTAACATACGATTTTTCCAAGTACATTTTAAAATGTGTAAAATAAATTAAAACTATTTTTTGCTTTAGTGAGAATTCAAATTTGGGTTCTATTGGAAGGATTTGGGTTGTTGTGCCTCCTTATTTGGAAAGCTCAACAATTCTCCTGTAACCTATCTCTTCGAGTCTTGTAGGTTTAGACTTCCTCTAAAGCTTAGACCTCGTCTCACCGAGAGATACTTTCGTATGATCGAGGCCTTCCTTCCTTTGAGCTTGGTTATTTGGAGCTCTTTGTTGGTTTGAATCTCTTAGGGTTCAAACCTCTTTTCTTCGAGACTTCTCTTAAGTCTAAACCTCTTGTCGTCACCGACACCTCTTGATGCCAGACCTCCTTTCATTCGGACCTCTATGCATCCCAATGGCCCTCTTGTGTGCCTTCGATTTTTCTTAAGTCCATTTGAGCCGTCTTGACTTTTTACTCTTGGCCAGAAGACCTTCCTCGGGTAGAACCCCCTTTGGAATGTCTCTGGAACCACTCGCATGGACCTCCTTTGTACTTGGTCTAGCGGTCAGGACCTCCTCCCATTTTTAATCCAGGGTCTAGACCTCCCATGCGTTATGTCCCTTCATGGACCTCCCCTTAGATTACGAATCAGGCGGTTCGGACCTCCCTTTGATCTAAATCGGACGGCTTGGACCTCCCTCACTTTGAATCAAAGGCCCGGACCTCCCAGCGTCTGTTCTCTCTGAGGACCTCCTCCTCCTCATGGCTCTTGGGCTGTTGGACCTCCCTCTCGGAGATCCAACCGCTTAGACCTCCTCGCTAGACCTCCCTTGGTGAGATCCTGACCGTCAGGACCTCCCCCTGTCTGGACCTCCATAACCTTTGGACTTCCCTGTCCCTGGGCTTAGGACCTCCTAAGCTGCTCGGACCTCCCTGAGGACCTCTCCTGCGGGGCAAGACCTCCTCTGTTTTAACCCGACTGTTGCAAAATTGACTGGCCCCACTTGCCAGTCTTAGTCAACCTCATTTCCTCCGCCACATAATTATCTTGGACATTTAATGCGTGTCTTGTCACATTAAATACATTCACATACGTGGAGTTTACCTTGAATTGGGTCCTTAGCCGTACATGGATATTTTCTTTGTTCCTTCACATAGCATCATCGTGTCCTTTTATTGTACCTTTTATCCAGGGTAGTAGCGACACATGCCCTTTTGACATTCACCAAGTTTTGACTCATTGTTATACCTATCCCTGGCACGTATGTACCTAGTTTTCTTCACCACTTTGACTACACATAGACTGAAACGTTCTAACACATCACCCTTCTCCTTCTCCACACTCTGTTACTTTGGCTCTCGTCCAAGGACTTTTCCAGGGAAGACCTTGGCTCCTACGACCTCCCCTTTCACCCGTTACTTCCTTTACCCGGTAAGTTCCTTTGGTGATCTGCTCCACCCTTGTTTTCACCAATGTACTGAGCTGATCTTGTCCTTCACAGGACCTCCTTTCTGTGGACTTCTTTTGAAACTCTGAGGTGCTCGTGTGAGGACCTCCTCTCTGGACCTTGTGCAAGCATCTCTGCCTCTAGAACCTCTCTGCCCTCTGCCTAGGTCACATCTTCGGGACCTTCTCTAAAGACCTCTTTTTCCTTTGGTAAGCTAGACCTTCTCCAAAAGAACCTAATCTAAATATAATTCTTTTCTGTAATTGGGTTTTTGGAGTTTTCTTTGGAGTTCTTTTGATTCTTTAATTGGATCTTTATTTGAATCTTCTCTGAATTTGCCTTTTTATATATGTGTGTAGACTGTGAGGGTTCCCAAGAATCGAGAGCTTTGAAGAAGAAGAATCTCAAAGTAGTGAGCAAGGCAAGTTGCACTTTTGAACATATTGCACCCATAATTCAAAGTATTTATATTACTGTCTTAATGTGTACCGCATGCTTATTTTTAACAAGCTAGTTCAATACCGGTTTAACCTTGTAGTTATCCCCATTTCCTTTGTATGGCCTCTGTTGTCTTGGACTGAACATAATGTCACCTTTAGGTCAAACTTGGCTAATCACGATAGTATGAGCCAAGAACATTTGAAAAACATATGCTCGGTTATGCTTAGACCAAAACTATTGATTTGGGGAAATCTTTACCAACACAACCAAATAATGTTTAAATGTTTTCACCATGACATTGGGTTGTCATGGAGGTATGAAAATGGTCTTTGGGAAAGCAAAGAAAATAAACATGGGTTTGGATGGGGCAAATCGGATTGCTTGGTTGGTGCAATGTTTATGCACGGACTCTAACTTTGCTAGGGTGGAGGTCCATGGGTTAGTGAAAGTTGCCCTAGTCATGTGAGGACCGGTCTTTAGCGACCAATGCCATGCCTATAATGGGCTATGCCACAATCGTGCAACCATATGTCTCGAGAATGGGGTGTGGGACCTGGCTGAGTAAATTGCAAAACTCCACTACATGCTGCTCCATTGGTGGTGTGGGAGGTCTTGTCGACTAGGGGTCTTTGATGACCCATTGTTCCCATTGGTGCAAGAGGGCTTTCATGGGATTGCGATCCATAGGAAGGTGAAACCTTAGCAAGGAAAGGCTGTGGTGGAGCAATGCATTGTAAAAGCCTTGTCTTGAGCTCTAGATCTCTTACCTTTGGTAGTGAGAGATGGTATTGACGAATCTGGGACAAACTAGAGTATTCAAGTCGTGTGGGTAAAGTGCACAACCTCTGCGAGTTAAATCTATTGAATAGCCGTGTCCACGGTCATGGACGTGCTGGCAAAGGCCACTTGAAGTTAGATATTGATTTTGGGAATTTTTAGAAATGGTTTCTAAATCTGTTTTGGAATTATCATCCCTTGGGTTGGGGCAGGGAGCCTCTTGTCAGGAGGGTATCCTTCACTAATTCATGATGATTGATATCCAACTGAAAAATTGTTTTAATATAAAGAGAGTTCTATCTATTAAAAGACACCTTTTGAAATTAATAATGGTATTGGAAAGAAAAATGGCTTTGTGCAAAATAACCATATTATGCCATTCCTTTGAATCTCCATATATGCATGTCATATTGTTACCCACAGGTGCAACTTGCGACACGATGGTAGTGCTCACTCTTGCTCATTGTAATCTTTGCGGGAGAAGATGTTGGCGTGATGAAGATCAAAGTAGCTAGGTCATGCCCTCCGATCACCGCTGTGGCTTGTTGATGGACCCTTTTGCTTTCTTCTGCTCTTGTGTATTTATGCTTGGCCCAAGGCCACCTTGTAATCAACCTTGTTAATATTATGTTTCAATAAAGGATTGTTAGGGATATCACCACTTGTGTATTTTCTTTGTGAAGGGCTAGCCATGATCCTTGGGACTAGCTTCGGGTTTCACGAGAGGACCTTGGAGCAGGCTCGGTCCATCCATGTCTTCATGATGGTAATAACATGTGGAGTTCAGGAGGTCCCAGACCTCCACGACCTCCTCAGTGGGTCGTGGGAGATCTTGGTACTCTCTCGGACCTCTTCACTTATTGTTACATGGGGGCGTGGCGAGGCCTTGGGTGCTCCTCGGTTCAAAGATCCTTTCTCTTGGGTCATGTTCTCTGGACTTCGGGAGGTCATCTTCAGACCTCTGGGAGGTCTTGGTGGACTACCCGAGAGGTCCTTCTTGGACCTCCACAGGAGGTCTGAGTGGACTTTCGAGAGGTCTGGAGGATCTCTCGGGTGCCCTAAGATCGTCGTCACATATTCCTAGAAAGGAAAACTTTCTGGCGGACCGATTAGCGCGGATGGCCTCCACGAGGTCGGCCAGTCCCGCCTCGGAGTTTTTCTCGAGCAACTCAATTCACCCTCGGTAGTTGAGCCTTCCGAGAACATACATGATTCTTTGCAAGTTGAACAAACTAATCAAGGGAACATGGATGCTCCACAGGTCGTTGACGGTTGGCACTGTCACGATCAAGGTAGAGACTGGATGACATCGATCTACAATTATCTTCAGCATGACACAATTCGAGAAGATGATGTAGAGGCTGATCGTATATACGAAAAGCCAAATCATACACTCTAATCGAAAGTACCTTGTATAAGCGAGGATCTCATGGAGTGTTGATGAGATGCATATCTCAAGCGGATGGCATTAGATTGCTAACGAAATCCATGAAGGTGTACGTGGAGCACACCATTCCTCTGAGAACCACAGTGGGTAAAGCCTTCCGGCAAGGCTATTCTTGCCAATCGCCTTCATGATGCAAAAGAGCTTGTGATGAAGTGTGTACAATGTCGGTTTCATAGCCGACAAGTACACGGCCGGCACAAACCTTACAAACTAATTCCTCTTTCTTGGCCTTTTGCAACCTAGGG